>JARFJB010001481.1:1270000-1670000 GCA_036346205.1 Vesta saturnalis | reverse complement strand
TTTTTAATTTTACAAATCATTTCATTAAATTCAAATTTTTATTTAATTTGTTTAAAATTTCGTTATTATTTTTTAAGTTTAGTTTCAATTTGAGATTATTTTTTTTAAAAAATTATTTTAGTAACTTTGGGTTTGTTTTGTGTTTTTTAGTTTGTTCTTTAAGTTTTGGTTTTTGGGTTAATGATTAGTTGTATTGTCTTCTATCTAATTTTTTATTTTAAAATCGTTTATAATTTCACCATTTGTAAAAGGGAAATATTGTTCGTTTCAGTCACCATCATTTCATTAATTAACTCGACGTCTTTTTCTAACGCACCCAAAGTGTCCTTTATGGTTTACTGTGGGCAATTATCAATTAAACTAAATAATAATGTGATTGTTTATTGTAATATTAAATAGTGCAATGGTGTAATAATAATAATGCAGTTTAAATGTAAAACTTAATAAAAAAAAAATTTATATACTTAATTGTAGTGTGTTTAATACATGCGTGTTCTAAATCAACGATGAACCAAGGGCCCCGTTAAAACAAAACGGTCTTGCAAAAGTAGGATAAAAATAAAACAATGTGACAAGGGATGGCCAATAACCTGCCCGACAATCGGTGACGCACTGTTTAAGTGACAGCACTAAGACTGATGGCATCCCTTTATCGCGACGTGACAGTCACTGTCGGTGAAAATTTATTATGTCACTTAGTCAGTGCGCCGTCATATATATACTCTGCAGAGTAACATGCTTACGTCGTTCGCAGTGCCCGTGAAGTGAGTTGCTCTTAGCAGCCAAAAGAAGAAAACGAAAGAAGACTGTGAAGGAGATTACTGCTGCATCCGACATCGTCCGACAGATTACGGCTACAAAAAAAGAAACCGAAGAGCCATCGATAGACTGCCCGACTATGCCCACACAGGCAGGTCCTTGCCGACAACGCCTCTGCACGTGCGAACGCAATCACCGAGGATTTAGGATCTAGCCTGCTACAATCAAGAGCTGTGACAGACTAATGCTGTATATACGCAGGGTACACCGTACCGTACACATCAGGCAAAGAACGGACGCACGTTCAAAGTGGTTGACCGAAGAGTACCTATAAAAATCTCCTAGAACGACGTTTGCTCTGAGCTACGAAAGCGAGATATTAAAGCCATGCCTTGTTTTTGAATAAAGAAACGGAGACAACCGATCCGCTTCTGCCGATCCAGATATCACAACAGGACCTAAAAACATCCGACAGGTGGAATATGTGCGAAGTATCTCCAGCGAAGACTTGAGGTGGAAATCCGGCATCATGCATTGCTACTGGTGCCAGATATTGCATCATCCATACTGTAGCGCAGCAGTACGCTGTGTCACCACCACTTCAACGACAGGGCAAACTGCTGCGTGAACTGCGGTGATCATCCGGACAATTTCAGAGGTTATCAGAATTTCTACGTCTCCAACAGCGGAAGAGGACAGACGCACCATTCCAACAGCGACCGAAAAGGAAACCGCCAACACCCTCTCAACTGAGAACTCACGTTACTTACGCCAAAGCGACGTCAAGCGGAAGTGAGAAGACGAAAGTATCAAAGGCGGTTAGTAAAGCCCGTTCCATCGGCTTTAGAGTTAGGCGCCATTCTTGGCTTCCTCGAAAGATTAGATTTAGCGACGTCCCTACCTGTTCTCCGCAAGGCGGTAGTGGCTCTAGCAAACGCACGAACTACCACTGGCCTGAAGAGTGATCCTCACACACGGTCAGGCTGTTTGCCCTTTTTGGGTAAACACTCCGGAACGGCGACAAGACGGGATATCTCGGGCAAGTATAGCGTAACAGTATCGATTTTATTCAACCATTCCTTTCTATACCTATTTACTACTTGTTACAGGAAAACAAGAGTAAGCTTTGGGCAAGTTTTTATTCCCGGCGGTTTGACTATTAATAATAAACAAAGATAATAATAACCTAACCAGTAACGTGTAAATGGCTCTTTAGTTGAAATAGGCGCAAAAATAACTTTTAGGATTGCTATAGTATTGAATTTCTACGAAAAAATACAACTCTTTTAAACCCATACCAGATGTGATTGTTAAAACCGGTAAAATTGTAAAGTAAACTTAAAGCGTAAATGAATACCACCCTTTTGTCTAAAGATTAAACTCGAATAGGTCAAAATCTTTGCAATAACAATGAATTATAGAGAACTAATAAAAAATAACTTATTTTATGCCACAGTAGCGCGAGGTAAAGAAAGCAATCATAAATACGTATTTGTAGGAAAAATACCAGATGTGATTAATCCTCGTAATGAACCCCTTTCTATAACAAATCCAAACGTAAACATTATCAAAGGAACTGTTTTATTAGCTTAAATGTCAAAATTAAATAACTAGATCAAATCCGTAATCCAAAGTAAAAAAACAAGCAAATAAATAAATAAAATAAACAAATAACTGAATCTAACTTGTAATCGAAATTCTAAATGAAAGTAATTAAATAATTTCTTTTCTCAAATAAATGATAGCAAGTCGCGTTAGGGAACAATCTAATCTAAATAAAAGTAGAAAGGTACTGAACAGATTTTATCGGTTTGAATATTACTAATAAAGAAAAATAATAATCTAAACAGTAGAATTTTGTCAAATATAAAAATACGAAGGATGTGACTATGCAGGGCAGATCCATATTAAATGGTAAGTTTTTGAACATTTGTTTTCAAATTTGAAGGTTGATCCAATTTTTATTTTTGGTACTATATGTGATTCTAAGTTTAATTATAACAGTGTTTTGCATATTGTCTTATACAATATTTTTCCTTGACTGCAAATTCAAAATTTAAGCTAACTTTTACTATTGTTACTATGTATGATCTTAATTGTAATTAATTAATCCTAAAAGTAAACAATTAATGTCGGGAGAGCTCTACAGGGCCATTACTGTTAAAAAAAAGAAACTTAGAGGATGGAAACGTATAAGTTGTCACAGTTCGCGACAATAACAAAACAGATTTAATAAATACATACTAAATTAAATAACAAAGATATAATTATAACTCGGAAAGCTAAATGAAAAATAATTGAATCATTTGGTCGCAAATAAATAACAGCATCGCGTAGGGAACAATCCGGCTGAAAAGGTGTGTGTGTGTGTGTGTGTGTGTGTGTGTGTGTGTGTGGGTGTGTGGGTGTGTGGGTGTGTGGTGTGTTGTTGTGTGTGTGTGTGTGGGTGTGTGGGTGTGTGGGTGTGGGTGTGTGTGTGGGTGTGTGTGTGTTTGGTGTGTGTGGTGTGTTGGGTGTGTTGTGTGTGTGTGGGTGTGTTGTGTGTGTGTTGTGTGGTTTTGGGTGTGTGTGGTTGTTGTGTGTGTTTGTGTGTGTATGTGTGTTGGTGTGTGTGGTGTGTGTGGTTGTGTGGTGTGTTGGGTGTGTGTGGGTGTTGTGTGGGTGTGTGTGGTTGTGTGTGGGTGTGTTGTTGGGTGTGTGTGTGTGTGTGGTGTGTGTGTGGGTGTGTTGTGTGTGTGTGTTGTTGTGTGTGTTTTGTGTTTGTGTGTGTGGGTGTGTGGGTGTGTGTGTGTGTGTGTGTGGTGTGTGTGTGGTGTGTGTGTGTGTGTGTGTGTGTGTGTGTGTGTGTGTGGTGTGTGTGTGTGTGGTGTGTGGTGTGGTGTGTGGTGTGATGTGTTGTGTGTGTGGTGTGTGGTGTGGTGTGTGTGTGTGTGTTTTGGTGTGTGTGTGTGGTGTGTGTGTGGGTGTGTGTGTGGTGTGGGTGTGTGGGTGTTTGTGTTGTGTGGTGTGTGTTGTGTGTGGGTGTGTGTGTGTGTGTTTGTGGTGTGTGTGGTTGTGGGTGTGTGTGTGGTTTGGTTGGTTGTGGTGTGTGTTTTTTTTGTTGTGTGTGTGTTGTGTGTTGTGTGGTGTGTGTGTGGTGTTGTGTGTGTGTGTGTGTGGTGTGTGTGTGTGTGTGTGTGTGTGTGTGTGTTGTTGTGTGGGTGATGTGTGGTGTGTTGTTTGTGTGTGTGTGGTGTGTGTGGTGTGTGGTGTGTGTGGTGTGTGTTTGTGTGTGTGTGTGTGTGTGTGTGTTGTGTGTGTGTTGTTTGGGTGTGTTGTTTTTGTTTTGTTTTGTGTGGGTGTGTGTGGGTGTGTGGTTGTTTTTTTGTGTATTGTGTGTGTGTTGTGTTGTGTGTGGGTGTGTGGTTTTGTTGTTGTGTTTTTTTTGGTGTGGGTTGTGGGTGTTTGTGTGTTTGTTGTTGTTGTTTGTTGTTGTGTGTGTTTGTGTTTTTTTTGTGTTGTGGTTGTGGGTGTGTTTTTTGGGGTTTTTTTTTTTTTTTTTGTGTTGGGTGTTTTTTGATTTGTGGTGTGGTGTTTGGTTTTTGTGTGTGTGTTTTGTTGTGTTGTGTGTGTTGTGTTGGTGTTTTTGTTTTTTTGGGTGTGTTTTTTTTTTTTTTTGTTTTGGGTGTTTGGGTGTGGGGTGTTTTTTTTGGGTTTTGATGTTGGGTGTGTGTGTTTGTGTTGTGTGTGTGTTTTATTTGTATGTGTTTTGTGTGGGTGTGTTGTTTGTTGTGTTGTGTTTTTGTTGTGTGTGTTTTGCTTTTTTGTCATTTCCAGTGTGCGCTGTGCGATGTGCGCATGTGCGCTGTGCGCGGTGTGCGATGTGCGCATCGCAGTGTGAGCATGTTATGTGCGTGTGTGCGTGATGTGCGTTGTGCGTGAGCGTGCGTGATGTGCGTTATAATGTATTATTTTAATTGCTTTGGGTTCTATACTTTACTTATATTACGCCCTTCTGGTTTGGTAACCCAGCGCGGTCTTATCTTGCCTCGGCTTTGCTCAATCGGGTTTATTTTATAAACGGGTGGTTCGTAGTAATTACTGGATGGGCTTAACACTGTAACCTTAAATAAAATTGTAAAGCATTTTTAACACGTATATTAGACCAATATTTACAATAAAATAAAAACTAATAATATATATGTACGATAGTCCAGGTCCTGGGTCACTTGCGTAATCGCTTCTGTGAACAAAAATGTCTTTTAATCTATTCCTTACCTAAGAGGCAAATTATTACGGTCCTGTATGTCAGTGCAGGGTCATTGATACCGTTGTCGACGCCAGCGCAATGAACTCGACTCGTTTGAAAAATCGATATCGTTTTATACGTTAGTAACTCTGGAGCGCTGAAGCAAGGATGTTCTACTCCTGGAAGTAATACACGCGAAATGCGTATACAAACGCGAGGTATTGGACGATCTTTTTTTTATTACGGGTTTAATTTTGGCAATTAGATTTTTATCTAACAAATTACCGATCTCTGCTGAGTTTAATATTTATAATTAATCTAGGGAACAAAAATTTAATATAAAAAACTTATAACTAAAGGTTTCCCAAAAAAATTCGTGCACCAGGTATTTACGATGGTTTGGTGGACTACTAATTTATACAACAGGTTATGGAGGTACTCTTCTGCGATTCACAGACACTGTAACGGTTATTAAGTACTGGTGTAGGAAGTGTGTGAGTTTCGAGCGATTTTAGTAATGTCCAGAAGACAAGGCGACGGCCTGTCTTTACTGTATATACTAAGAAAAGGTCGTAGGTCTTTACAGCCCTGTAACAACCCTTCACCCTCAAGTGGTGACGAATACGTCGGGGTTACCCTGCGTTTCTCTAGGTATACTTTGGGTGGGTGACGATGGGATCTACCCTGCGTGACTCTAGGTGTTGTTATTTGGTATTACGTCGGGGCCCCTGCGTGCTACTCTAGGTATACTTTGTGGTATAACTCCTGGAGCTCAGCCCGGAATTATTTATGATCTGTAGTGTTTGAGTGTAAATTGTCAGAATGTATAACTTTACCACTTACGTGTCTATCAATAGCAGTACAGAATTGAACTTTAGGTTGCCCGATCGCGAAGGACTCTTCGTCGGTGAACAACAGGTCGGTGCCGCTAAGCAAACGGGGGCTGCGGCTACTGGTTTCTGGAACGGTCAACGGTACGGTGGCGGCTGCTGGATATCGGCAACGAATCTACGGAGATTCATTTTCTTCTATGCGGTCGCGTGTTTATAAAGGTGCATCTGTGGGCGGTTTCGCGGCTACCGTGCGGGGATGCCGTTATGCGATTGGTTAAAATCGTTCTGACGTGCAGAAACTTACGGTTTTTTTTAAACATTCATATTTGGTAACAATTTCCAGTGTATTCTTATTAATATTATTTAAATGTATCCACCAGAGGCGTTGCTATCGACTACATGGAACACATTATTCCAAACAAATTTTCACCCTGTATGAAAATACATATCTTATTCACATTTTTCGAATAACAACTAAAAACAAATTTTTTTTCTCTCTTGCATTTTTTCGATAAAAGCGATCATTTTTTAGATAATTTCAAAAACAAGCTGCGGAAATTTTATAGTGCCAATGGATGCAGTAACATAAAAACATCAACACACCACCCTTAATAGCAAAAGGAAACTATTTTGTAGGAACAATATTCGTTAATTCTAAAAGTGAAAAATATATTGAACCTCCTATAAGTCTAAAATTTCGGTTACTAGGTTATCAGAAACATTTTTTAATTTTTCTTTAATTCATAGTAATCTATGGCTATTCACCATTATTGTTCAGCTTTTTTTTGACACTAATAATAAAGGTGCTGACCAATTAAGTTTACATTCTTCAACAATCGCGCTTTTTAATAATTTTAATAATTTGCTTATTTACCCTACTTCTTTACATAAGTTTACTTTCATTTGTTTTTTACATATATTTATACTTCCCATATACACTTCGAGTAACAATTTCTAGCTGTTCACAATCCTGAGTCTTACGTCTTACGATCAAAAATTGTTGATTTAAAACTAGTGAATGAAAACGGAAATGGAGAGATACAACACACTTCCATCAAAGCAGAAACAGTTTCACCAGCGAATCAATCAAGTGTTGGTTAACATGACAAACGATGGGGTTTCGCAAACAACGGAATCATGTTTAGCAGATCGTCAACACAAAACGAATGCTTATAAGGAAGAAGACTCACAAATACATACTGGAGCTGCAGATACTAAGACACATGTAATAGAGAACAATGTAAGTCAATCGCGCACAAGAAGATACGAAAGTCGACCTGAATAAATTTCGAAAAAGTTTTAAAAACCAAAGAATATGACGACACTATTACGGTGCAATAATCCAGAAAAAAAAGCAAGGAGTGCGGGTTCGTCGGCTTGAAATCGAAAAGGATTTATCAGAAAGTGTAAACAATAAATGATGTGACATATTACGCGTCAGTTTTAACAACGATAGTTGGTATAGACTCGTGAAACTATTCTTTTCAGATTGTGTGGAATGAAGTTCTCTAAAATGTCTAGTGTTTTATTACAAATGGATTGAGTTACGTCCTCTTCCCCTGATTTAGTCTTTTGCCCCTATCTCGATGTTCAGATCCAGCTCGACATCAGTGATCATCCACTCATTTTTACCTTCCAACCTACATAACATATAAGGTATGAAGGTTTGTCGATTTTCACTATCGCTAAATCGACTTATTAGCTCATTTTACAACTTTCGGACAAGTTTCGAGAAGTGGGCCATCATGTCTGGATGTCTGTGTGTATCTCTGTGTGTGGATGGATGTTAGTATCCACTATAACTCCAGAACAAAAATACCTACGTACTTAAAATTTTGTATTTAAGCGTTTTAGATTGATCAGTTTTTTGATTTTATCAAATACTTCTAAAACAACTGCATGATGTTTTAAACGTCATTTACATAGATTTTGTTTTTTTTACAATGTTCCTGTTTTCCGGAACAGGTTTTAGAGACCTTTTTATGATTCGATATTGGGGAAAAATTTCGATATTGTAAAAATCTTAAATATTTCAGAAATCAATATTAGTTTACGTAAGGTAACCCTTTGTTTTCGACGTATAAAATATTCATTAATATTGGTGAAATTGAATAGTCTATATGTGAATCACTTTATTTTAAATTTAAAATAGAACAAAAACTGTGCTTCAGTGTTTTATTTTTGACTGTTTAGAAGGGAAAAATTTATTGTTAATAGCTGTTAAAATCATGTAACGTTTATTGTTGTTTATCTAATATCTTCATTGGGTATTTCCTTAAATATATTAGTTTCCTGAATTAAATAAATTTCTTTTATTCAAATGATTGGTGATCATTCGTACTTAACATTTATTATTGTAATGTGGCGTTACTCGATTGCGGTTGGTAAGTTCAGGTACAGAAGTGGGAGCTTTCTGGCGCACAAAGAAAGGCCGATCATTCTGAAATTTTTTGCTACGAGTACTCGATATATACTAACGCTTATACCTGTGCAATTTAAAACCATTTTTTCGATCTTGGACACTAAAAAAATCGCCAACTTGAGTATGGCAACATGGAGAGGGATGTCTTCCGATTTTCCAGTTGAAATTTTACGTAAGGCTATACGTAGTGCCTTCGAATTAGAGACAAGCACATCCCTACTAATATTCAATTTCAATTCAATATATATTTATTGTCCCATAATCGATATTTTACAAGTAGTATTTTATCGACATTCCTCCAGGTGTCCCTACTAATATTACTGGAACACAATAAATACGGTACAGATAATTTTACATCTTCACCTTCTAGAGTATTTTAGACGATCTACGAAGCTTGTTGACGCTAGTCTTGCTTACGTCGATTCTCATAGTGACTTTTCCACTTCTACGGAAATGCCTAGACATATGGTCAATACTATCACTACTCCTACACCTATTTCTTCCTCTGTGCGCTGTTGGAATCGTCGAAAACAGCGATATACTTCACCGAGGTGTCCTAAACCGTAATAAACATTGCTACGGTTGCGGAAAACCTGGCTTTACCAAAATGAGTTATCCTATTTGTACTACCGAAACTACTGAATCTTCTGACCGAGTGGAAGATTCAAATGTTTCTAATACCGGGTTCTCCTTTTCTCGGGTTAGCTGGTAAAATTGCTATTTATTAGACTTTATTTTGGCGAATGTTCGCAATGATGAATGGTCTTATCTAAACGTTTCAATTTTTGGTCACGATTTTAAAGGTTTACTATACAGTGGTTCTTCACGTACTAGAGTGGATGCTCCGAGTTGGAAAATTTATAGCGTAGACACCTCTCCTTACTTCCTCACCTGTCTTTTTCATTTTGTGCTTTAGCTAACAGTAAATGTCAAATTTTTATCACTTACCTTTTTCCCTAACTTTAAAAACAAAACTGTCGTATTGACCGTACTAATGGCACCTGAAATATCACGTACTCTTATTTTGGCCATTGACTTTTCGAGAGCGATAAACTCCATTGCGGGCTTTTTGAGCAAGAATATTTTCCCGAGCTACCTTCACTTTTTATCTGAGTCGAGGCAAGCTCTTGTGATGTCACTGAGCGTCGCTTTGGTTTTGTAAACACCATACACGGTTAGAGAAGGTAGTATTTAAAATACTTAAGCTTTTTGGGTTTTTTAATGGTGTATATTTGTACTCATGTTATACAAATCTAAACGTTTCAATAACACAGTTATCTTCGTCAGTAGTAACACAATCTTTCATAATTGTTTAAGATGTTAAATTTGTGAAATTTAAAAAAGTGAAAACCAAACATAAGCCTGCTATTAATATAACAGTTAGGTAAACGTATCTAAAGAATTATACAATTTTAATAAAGAATAACTAGATCATTAATAAATTAAATATTGTTGAATTGCCCTGAAGATTTTACTTTATTTTATTTGTTTGCTTTGATAGTAACTGACCACCGAAGGATTATTGCTTTTTTAAACGAATGTTTCTTATGTGTGAGTCTGGACTACTTTACCGTCCCTTTCGTAATGCTTGCTGTCAAGCGTCACCAATATTCTTTCTTAAAATTTTTTTCCTTTGCCTTTTTTGATCTGCTGCTTCTCTTTGGTTAGTTTTGCTGATATGACTTATTTATTTATCATTTATTACTGTTTATCTAATATCGTCATTAGGCACTTCCTTAAATATACTACTTTTCTAAATCAAACAAATTCTTTGTATTGAAACGGTTAATGGTCATTAGTACTTAACATTTATTTTTATGTAAGTATGGTAAGGTTTTGCACACCGTGGAGATTTGCATGTAACAAAAGTGTTCGCAACAAAACAAAGAGCGCCTGTTCACTCAATTGGTCACTTTTTGGCCAAAAAGAAAGTGAGCTTGTTCAATTTAAGAAATGTAGCTAAATCGTGAAAACGAAGGTAAAAATTATAGACATACAGTTAACCCAAATGGAAACCCAAAATAAAGGAAAAGCCCCGTAAAAACCTTGAAACAAAATATTGTCAGGTTGCGTGACGCACCCTGTATGTAGGATGTTATAATGACGTGTATTACGTGTTTTGAGCACGTGTATTGAGTTTGAACGAAAAAAATTTTTTTTGGATGCATAATGTATGGGGTGTATGATACGCCACTGGAAATTTAGGAGAAATATAATTCGTATGTAGATACGTGTATTTGAATGTTATAGAGACTTTGTGTTGGAATAATTAGATTCTGATGAATGTAAATGTGAAAGAAATTTGCGATGGGACGATAATGTTTCTACTGGATTGCTTCTGTTTTGCTGCTGATAAAGAATGGAATGTTTGAAGATAAAATAAATCTTGGTTGAAAATGTGAAGAATAAGTGTAGAATGTTTTAGAAAATATGTAGAGAAAGATTGGGTATGTTTAAGTGTTAATTTCAGAAAGTTTGTAATGTTGTGCAATTGTTTTGAGAATAAATGTGTTATATGGAATTTGAGACCTTAGACTGTACTTATTTTTGCAAATGTTGCGGAAGGAGATCGAGCGCAAGTTGGAGATAAAGTGAAAGTTGCGTAATGGTCCAGAGTGGCTACTGAATGAAAATGACGAAAATGATTTCTTCATGAAGTAATTGTAAAATTTGTAAGTAAAACAAATATGGCGATGTATTGTAATTACACGGTGCTTGTATAGAGGAAGCAGCTATCAGAACTAAAATTTTGAATGAATACTATTGGAGAATATAACGCGGAAGGAAGACATGTTTAAAGATGGAACTGAAGTTATAAATAAAGTCAGAATTGACGAGTTAGTTGCTTTTCGTTTTGGCTGTTGGTGAGAAACGCGTGGGAGTTAGTGGATAGAATGGATGATGTTGGAGTATGTTTGTGAATTTTAATGAGGCAGTAATTGTTTAAACAACTGCGTAACCAAAGGATGAATCGTAAAGACATTCATAAAAAACAAAAAAAAATTAAATAAAATTGAAAGTTGGGAAGAATTTAAAAATAAAGTTTTGTTTTTAAGTGCAGCGCGTGTTCTTGTAAGAATTCAGTTAAAAGTATTTATGAGACCACCTTTAAGTGAACGAACGTTTATATTAAAAATGTTTAAATAACGTTATATGACATTGAAAGTTTATTTGTATAAGGGATAATTTGGTGTAAAGGTTGCTAGAAATTTTAGAGGCAACCAAACGTATACAAATTACGTGTTATTGACTTTGTGAGTGCACAGAGGAATAAGTTTTGTTGAGCCTTTTGTAATGTGCTTCAGGCAATTTAAGATACAAATGGACTACAAATAATTATTTACGGAAGAAAGAAGAAAGAAAATCAAGGATTAATGGACAATTTTAAGTAAGGTTATATTTAAGTATTTTAAAATTTAGTAAAGCACGATTATCTCTTTGTTTAGTTCATTTGGTAATGTGATTAAATATTAATTAGTTGAAAAAAGATAATCGTTCTCGAGTTATGTTGTGTTGGGTTGTATAGTTTAAGAAGAAATTGGTAGTGACGGTGGTTTGATTTTCAACCACGTTGTTGGGTATATGTAAATATATTTTGTTGTAAACATTTGTTTTTATTATTTTATGCAGGACAATATATATTTATCGTTATATATTTTTCTTTTGTTGTTTATTTAACCAGGTATGAAACACAGTGTAACATTTACTTAATTGGTGATCTGTTTTGACAATTTTAAAAGTAAACTTTGCATATTTTAATTTTTCAGATTTGGAACAACCTGAAAGTTATATTTGCCAGGTTGATTGCAAAATTTTCATGTTGTTTCATTAGCGCAATGCACAATTAGATCAGCTGTTAGTTTAAATTTCATTAAGTATAATAAAAGTTGGAGTTTTGAAACTTAAATGTTTACGAATGTCAAATACGATTCAGAAGTAAATTAAATTTAAAAGATATCGTTCATGTTAAAATTTTAAAGATTAATTACCGTTCATTGAATGAATTTGAATGATCAATTTTATTTTAGAAGTTTTGGTATACGAGGTGTATTCAAAAGTTTTTAATAACCTGGGTAGTACTAAATTTATTTGAGTTTGAGTTGAATTGTTTGGGACGAGTGTTTGTGTTAGAACCTTCGTATATGAGTTTACCGAGTAAGCACAATCCTACTTTCCACAATCAAGTAGGGTTAATTAACATCCAGCTTAAGACAATTATATTAACAAAGTTTCGATTGTGGTGGCGCCTATTTTCCCGAATTGAGCTATTTGAGTATAAGTGTAAGGTGTTTGAGCTTATTAATCATTCATTTTACTTATTATTTCGACCACGCCCATCTCCCTGTTAGCTGGCTTGGCAACCCGCTTACATTAGTGAGCATGCACGGCGCCTAGTGCGGTTTGGACGTGTAACAATGCATAGAAAAATAAATAATAAGACAAGTAAATAAGGATATTAAGAAAATAAATCGCGCAGACTACACGAGTATGTAATTAAAAACAAATCACAATGAAATTCCCGCCTCTACCATAAATTGGTCTTGCAAAATTTTCTAATTAAAGTAGCGGTTTTATCCCTAGTGACAGAATAAAAGCTTATAGAATTTCTATTAATAAATGTGTGTACTGTTATTTTTTATCATTAATAGAATGTAAATTAAACCTACAAAAGAATTCTTTTAAAAGAAAAAGTTGCAAAATGACAGATATGTTCTCAACTCAAAGCACAGTTTTGGAAAATGGCTAGAGAACATGAAATATAACGTTTCCGTGTTCTAGAATTTTCGCAGATGTCTCAATAATCTCTAATATTAGAAACCTTATGTGGAATGTAAAAGTCAAGGTCAATAGAAACGAAAACCAATTAGGTAATAGAAACAGAAACAGCAAAACATCTGAAAGTAGTATAGTCCCAAGATTGTAGTTAAAAATCAATAAATGGTTTTATAATAATATTATTACCAATATTTTCGAGATAAAGTTTATACAATCTAAAAATATGTTCTGAAAATAACGCAAAGTTCCTAAACAACTTAAGAAAGTTAAGGCACAAATGTTCCGTTGCTAGTAGATCCCTAGATTATCCCTTCAATTACTTTTTGAAAAATGCATTTACTGTAAGTCCCATTTTCCACAAGACAGATTCCTTTCATATTTATTCCCCCGAAAGAAAATGTAGGATAAGGTTAGCTTTCAATAAAATCTTCATATACTGCTTTAAACATACATCTGTCGTTGACGTCTACAAAAATGATACCACTTTATACATGAGTTGGTTTGAGATGTAACAAGAACATTACAATTACTTAATAGAGCAAAGTTTAAGGATCATTTATAATCGAAATCTCATTAAACAAGAGAGAATTTTAAACAGTTACAAAGATTAATAATTCGCTTGTTTCATTTGTGAGAAATTCTGGTATCATTAATTAAATTTAAATTTGATCGAGTTCCGTTATCTTTAAGTACGCAAAAAATTACGTAGAGTTATCCTTCTCAAGCAGTTACTATTTTTTTCTTGAACATCAAAGAATAATCGATTTAGGTTACGTTAAACTTAAATTTATGATAATAACTCTACTCGAGCAAAATTTTGTGCATGTCATTTACTTCTACAAATTTCACACAGTCTGCAACTAAACATAAATATGCTCAAATCATTTCGAAAAGTACTACTTAAAATATTTTCTAAATAACGGTTGAAATATCTGTAACATAGATGCGTTGATTTGTGAGATTGAAGCATTGACCATATCGAACTACTAATAAGTTAAAAATCTTTTTTAATAATATTAAAGTAGGAGCTACATTCTCCCTGCAAACAACAACTAACGTTTGCTCTTCCGAATAAATATAAACTTCTGTTTGTTGTGTGAAACTATATTATTAATTATGTCCGCTTGAACTTGTTTACATTATATACTTAAAACCACTGAATGTTTACAAATTTAACTAAACAATTGTAATATTATTTTCCCACGACCACATATGAAAATTTTTATTTTCTACTCCCTTACTCTTACTATAAATTCCCTTTTCTTCACTGCTAGCGAAATGGACATGTACCGGATGTCCCAATAAGAATCGCTCTCGGCCATATATCAGAAACAGCTTATAGTATAGCTTCGGAAAAAAATTATAACAAAAGTGGCCTCGAGAAAAGCCTGGAAATTATTTATAGAATTATAGGACCACCGTTAGAAGGCATAACTGAAAATTAAAATTAAATATTTTACAAATTTCGACTAATTAAGAGGACTTGAAAATACGATCATTATATTCTTCTAAAAATTCAGCGTATATTTGATTTCACAAATTTTAGTCCATCTTTTCAAATAAGAGGGAGGGGGGGAGTCGGAACCTGATTATGCAAGCTTAGTATTGTTGAAAACAGCTCTTTTCCACTAATGTAAGCGTAATAATTTCGATACAACCTAGTAAGTAACATGCACGCTAGAGGGCGCTATTTATTAATTTTTTTAATTTTGTTTTTTTTTGGAAAAACATCTTAAGAAATGTGCAAATTTTAAGCATTTTCCTTTAAATATAGATTACTCGGGTTTTACTGAACGAATTTTAACGATTTTAACTCCTTAAAAACTAACTGCCTCGTCCTATAAATAATGATATCACTTATAATTTCAATATTACTGCCATGCGGAAACGGGTTAAGAAAATTAAAGTGGAAATATATCAAAACAAGTAGTGGGCCATGAAGAAAACAAACATTTGCCCAATGTTCTAAAGTGGTAGGCATGTATACTCCATGCCAGCCAGGGAGGTACCACCACCCTTACCATAAGCTCCTTAATATTGGGTTATTTTCTGAGCCGGTAAGGGCTGCTGGTTACCTTTTCCTTCATCCTTAATCTATTCTCATCCTTATTCTTCCTTCCCACCCTCACTGTCTTCCTATCGGATTAAAAGTCCCAAATTAAAAAATAAGATGGCTGTGGTTTCTAGGGTAATAAATGCCGGGCGTAAAATCCTGCCTCATTCGGATGTCCGGGAGGGCAGGGCCCAAGCCACCTCGGTCATCGAAAGTATCAACTTTCTGATTCACTACTGCAACATCCGCGGTATCAGGTCTAATCTTAATGCTATTCACCAACATCTTAAACAGTTACAACCTGATATTTTGTTTCTATCTGAAACACAAGTCTCCTCTGAAAGCTCCGAGTCACCCGACTTGCAATTTCCTCAATACCACCTTCACTCTAACTTTCGATATAAAGAAGGCGTATGTGCCTACATCAAGGACAGAATTGCTTGCAAGAGGATTTCTTCCTTAGAAAATAAAAATTTTGACTTGATTTGGTTTAAACATTCTGGTCCTAATTTTGTTTAATTCTAATGTTGCATTTATAGGTCTCCTAATGACAGTAACTTTCAAGACTTCTTCGATTACCTTAGTATGAAAGTTGACTATCTCCTGTCTCAGTTTCCATCTTGCGATATCTCAATTGTACGCGATTTCAATGTTCATAACTCTAATTGGCTTCAGTTTTCATCTACTACAAATCCTTCTCGTCATAGTGCAGAAACATTTGCTATTTCATGTGATCTCATACAAATGATTTCTGAACCCACAAGAATCCCTGATAACCTAACCATACTCCACATCTTCTAGATCTCTTTCTTACATCAAACCCTTTTTTAAAAACTTCCGTTCTTTCGCCTTTAGGTCTTTCCGACCATTGTCTAATAAAATCATTTTCTGTACCTAATTCCACTGTTGTTCGCAAAACCGATAGAACCTTGTGGTGTTTTAAGTCAGCTCGATGGAGTGATTTACGGATTTCTTTGCAACCTTTCCATGGCGTGAATATTGTTTTAAATCGTCCCTTCTTCGGACATCGCTCTTTCAGTATCTGAAGTCATCCTCATGGGAATGGAGTTATACATTCCCAAAAACATACCGTATAGGTCATTCACGTTCCCAACCCTGGTTCAATAAGGCTTGTGCTAATACTATATCTTTAAAAAATAAATATTACATTAAATGGAAATCTAATAAATCGGTAGACAGTCATGTCATGTAGAATACGTTGGTGCTAGAAATATCTGACATCACTAAAACTAAAAAGTTGTTCGAACAACGAAAATGCAATGAACTATCGTAAATTTTGGTCTTTAGCTAAAGCCATTAGTAAAATATTTGGAACATCTTCATCCCCCGATATCTATTGACGGATCGGTAGTTGCTGATTCTGTAGACAAAGCCAATGTTTTTGTGGATTTTTTTGCATCAAACTCGTGTCACAATGATTCTGGAAAAAATGTGCCCCTAGTCAACTCTTCTTCATACGCAATGAAACCAATTCATTTTCGGTACAATCCCCCGAACTAGTACCAGTCCTATCTAAGCTCTATACGTTCTCTATGTTTCCGGGGAATTCCCTTCATCATGGAAGTTAGCAAATGTTCAACCTATTCCCAAAAAGGCGATAAGAGATCCTCAAACTACCGACCAATTGCCATCACTTCCATTTGTCTAAAATCATGGAAAAAGCCATCAATCAGTACTGCTCACGTTCTTGAAACTAACAAACTCCTTAGTGACCACCAATATGGGTTTAGGCAAAGTCGTTCAACAGGCGATCTTCTTTCATATGTGACCCAAGTTTGGAACAATACAGTAGAGCAGTCCGTTGAAACAGTTGTAGTCGCTTAGATATCTCAAAGGCATTTGACCAAGTTTGGCATAAGTGTTTACTTGCCAAACTACCTCGGGGTTAAATGATACGCTCATCAACTGGGTTTCTAGTTTCCTTGATAAAGACGAATACGTGTCGTAGTTGATGGCTTTTTCAAAAGAAGTTAGCATTAACAGGGCCTAACCCTCACTTTTTCTGCTGTACATAAATGACCTTATTTCTTCAACAACTAAATCCATTTTTCTGACGATAGCACTCTTCACTGTAGTTCATCTCAGTCTACTCATAGTGATAATCCACCTTCTATGTCAAATCAAGAAATTAAAGCTGAAATGGCAAATTCAATCAACAAAGACATTCAACGTATTCTCGAATGGGGAAGCAATAATCTAGTTAAATTTAATGCTAACAAAACTCAGTGTTGCCTTGTGTCCGCCAAAAAAGATCGATCATTTCCTGTTGTAAGTATGAATGGCTCAGTTCTTAAGTTTTCAGACTCTATTACTCTGTTGGGTATGACTATCTTCAAATCTCTCATGGGTTGACCATCTTCTGTCAGCTACCAAAACAGCTGCTCGTAAAATAGGCTTTTTGTACAGATCTAAGCAGTACTTTACCTTTCGACAACTCCTTCTGCTGTATAAGGCCCAAATTCGGCCTCATCTGGAATATAATTCTCACCTCTGGGTTAGTGCTCCTCAATACGCTTCGATATCGTTGATCGTATTAAAAGAACGATTAGGCTTATAAATGACCCCTTAACTTCTCACATACAGTCCCTTGAGCATAGAAGGATGGTTTTAGTTGTTTCTTTGTATTATCGTTATTACAACGGCTATTGTGCTGCTGAATTATATTCTTTGATACCATCTCGGGCTATCTTTGCGAGAAACACTCGGTTCGCTCATTCACATCATCAGTATGCAGTACAAATCTCCACTTGTAGCAAACGCGCGAAATCCAAATTTTTCTACACGGCTTCTAAACTCTGAAATGATCTCCCTAGTTCCTGTTTTCCTCTCACTTATGATATGAGAAAATTTAAGGTAGCTGTTCATAGGTATCTATTGGCAATTCAATTTATCCATCCTCCTAAGTATTCCTGAGTGCTTTAGCACGATAGGCCTAAGTTAGCCTGTTCAAGTCCACAATCATAAAAAAAAAAATTGGTGGACACGAAGACAAAAACGGACCGTTCCTTTATAATTTCTGGGATGTTTTACGAGCTCTCCAAAAAATACAGGCAGCTTAGACCACCAGATATGGACCAATTTTTCATAAATTACCAAAAAGGTAGATTGTTACATTCGAATATCCACGCTGTACCCAAACTTACCGTAACACAGCGAAGATAGCCTTAGGGTGTGCCGGAAGCTCAGTCAAAGTAGAGATGGTATGACTCCTTACAGTGACGAAGGTGGTAGCTACTAATTAAGAGAGAAGAGAGGGCGCCAGATAGAATTAATAAAAGCAGCCTAACTAATAAGAGAGCATTAGTCACTTTCTTAGCGAAGTAACAAATATCAGTAAGGATCTGGACAGTACCTTTAAAAAACCCTACGAATTAGAAAGAAAAAAAGGCTATTTTCAGTAAATAAATTAAATTATGCGGAACAAAACCAAATAAATCAACCCCAAACCTTAATGACTAAATTAATGTTCTTTGAAATTAGAATGTCGTAACAAAGCACCCAGTTCAAATAAGAAAATGTGGATCATTCAAAGCTACGTAATATTAATTTGAGCAATGTTAGCACCCGATCACAACAAATATAGATCCATAACGTGTTCTCAGACTTACACTATTCATAACCTTTCGTCACGAATCCAATACCTCAACAACTTAAACAATAAGTTCGGGTAATTTTTGTGTATACATATTGTTCTAATAAAATGTTTAATTTGCTTGTTTCAGTTCAAAATGCCGCGCACACACAAAAAGAAACTTGGAGCAAGACCATATGGGAATTACACGAAAGAACAATTTTTAGAATGTCTGGCTGCAATAAGATCTGGTTCTATGACCCAAAAAGCGGCAGAAGCTAAGTTTGATATGAGCAGATCAACTATCAAAATAAAGCTGAAAGGATCACATTCAAAGTCCGTAGACCGCCAAACGATTTTTTCACAGGAGGAAGAAATGTCATTCGAACAGCACATGATTAAGCTGTGTGATTTTGGATTTCCCATGGTTGAAATGGATCTTAGGTACATTGCCAAAGCATACCTAGATAAGAGTGGTGTAAGAATCAGCCAATTCAAGAACAATCTTCCAGGGTATGATTGGATTAAGACGTTCCTTGCCCGGCACAAGAATCTGTCAACCCGTGTTTGCAGCAATATCAAAAAGGCAAAAGCAGCGGTTGAAGAACAAACAATCAAGGAGTACATTGAGAATTTACACAAGGAGTTGAAAGACGTTCCTCCAGGTTCAATATGGAATTAAATTAAATAAACTTCTCAGATGACCCTGGGTCCAAAAATGTGATTGCAAAAAGAGGCTCAAAATATGTTGAAAGTATTTGCAACACTTCAAAGTCAGCTACCTCGCTGATGTTCTGTGCAAATGCAGGTGACCCCCTTCCACCTTACGTGGTTTACAAAGCGGAGCAGATGTGGTCTGTGTGGACAGTATTCGGTATGCTTTCAAGATTGGTTTGAGTTTTCGTTCCTTCCAGCAGTAAGAAATATCAAAGTACCCAAGGTAGTCATAGAAGATAATCTCTCCCCGCATATTAACCATCGTGTCCTGGAGCAATGCACAAAACACAATGTGCGATTTGTTTATTTACCACCACGTTCGACCCATCTGACTAAGCCACTCGATGTTGCAATTTTTCCGACCAACTAAAAGAATTCGGCGTGAAATCATGTTGCAATAGAAAGCAACACACACTGGATCAACATACACAACAATTCCTAAAGACATGTTCCCAACCTTGTTGAGGGAACTCATGACGAAATTACAGGAGAACCAGGTAGAGAACTTGTAGTCAGGATTCCGAAAATGTGTAATATACCCACTTGACTTAAAACCACTCGTGGACCGAATGCCAGGTGAACAATCAGCAGTAGATGTGAATGCTGTAGGTGGGCCCGAAAGAAGGTCAACGTTCCCGCTGGGAGAGCAGTCACTCCAGAGGATGTTAGAAGACTAGAAGTCGAAAGTGAACAGCAAAAAAAAAATCAGAAGAAAAAAACAGTCTACGAAGAAATTATCCAAGAAGAGAAACACCTCATCTGAGAAGCTACGACTCTTTCGAAAGAAAAGACAGCCACTCAAAAACAAGAAATATCATCTGAAAGTTCTGATTTCTTATGAGCTGGTCCATCAATCTGGGTCCCCAAGAAAAAGAAAACAGCCACAGTACGAGTATGGAAGAGAACTAAAACTGAATCTTCTTAACCGAAAATCGAAGAAATCGACAACGATATAGAATTGTGTTTAGAATCTGATGGTGTAAGTGACTCTTTTCCAGATCTTGAAGACCGCCCTTCTAATTTACCGACTATTCAGAACTGTGAGGTTGGAAATTATGCTGTTGATAACCTTGTTTTGGTTCAATACAATGGGGAAAAGTACCCTGACAAGATTTAGAAAATTGCTTCAGAGGGTCCAACTGTGGAGTGTATGGAGCGGAAATTGAAATTTTGGAAATGGCCGGAAAAACCTGATTGCATGACTTATGATTGGGCAGATGCATGCGTCAAGATCAACCGCCTAGACTTATGTCATTTCTCTGTCCCTGAATTGAATGTTTACGAGTATGTTAGATTTTTTTCTGAAATAAAACATCTTTTTTTCAAAATAAAACATTCCATATTTCTGATTAAATACTTTTTCTTTTTTTTAGGAGCAAAAAATGGTACCTCTTACTCTATACCTGCTTATTTTTTCACGTAAAAATGAACACCATATAGTTAGAAACAAACTGTATGGGGTTATATTGGCCCAATATAATTCAAAGATAAGATTTTGAACATTTTCTAGGTGAATCGGATGGCTCGGCCAAAGTTATACCTGATTCAGGTAACTTTGGCCCAAGTTTTTAAATTCGTGTACCTACTCGATGTGAGTCCACAAATGTGTCAAACCTAATTTAAACCATCGCTTATAGCCCCACGATGTGTATTGAATCGAAAACCCCCCATTTAAAAAGGTTAAAGTCTCACTAATTTGACATTAATGGAGAAAAAACTTGAATTTTGGGACATTACTACCCCAATTTACGGTACTTTTACTGCCGTTCGAACGGTTTGCTGCCGTTGCTGATAAAAACGTAATAGTGGACGTGAAATGCAAAATATTAGATTTTTATGACGTTTGGAAAAAAACACTTGTCAACATTTGCACAGAGACAGAGTTCGCATTCTTAACTGGCCAGACGGTAATTTACAGCTAAACCGGTAAAGTGGCATGTTCTGACATTTTATCGAACCCAATCGTCAATATTGTAATTGACATACCTCGTTACAACGTACAAAGGTGGTAATTACAGATTCTTGCACTGAACCAAAAAAAAAAACGTGTGAATTGGTAAAATTAGTCCGCTTAATTTCTAACATGGCCTACTTCTTAGTTAGGTAAAACGTTTTGTTTAACGTCCAGTAAATCTAATTTTGAATTTTCTGCTCATATATTTAATAAGGGTCATCCGTCTGCGGGCAGTAGATTGATTAATTAAATTTAACAAATGTGTAACTGTCGGCAAAAGCAAGCAAATGTAGGAGGTAAGGGTTAAAATTACACTCATACAAACTTTAGACGTTGAACATTTGTTATTGAAACAATTTCCTGGTCGCATACAAAATTAATTGATAAACCTAAGGAAGTATTTAATTAAATTTTATGTAACTTTTTTGTAATTAAAAATTAGGGCTTGTTCAGTTTTATTTATTTTCAATAATGCATTATTTGTGTAACCGCTAATCCGAGTGGATTGTATTGCTTAATATAATGAAATTGACAGAATCTCATTTAAAAATTTAAGAGAAAATTCTAAGAGGAAATTGAACTTGAGTTTTCATTCAACTCGAGTTTAAACATTGATTTTCATGCGTTTCTTAAACATAGCAGACAATTAATTTCATGTTTTATTATTTATTTTAGGTTACGTTTACCCAATGAACATAAGATATTAATAACTTACAGTGTACGTGTTCTAATACAGTTATGCAATATCATCATTGATTTCATTTAGTACAGAGAAAATACAAGAAATACATGTATCAACGTTCCCTTTTTCCATTTTCGAAATAGAGGAATATGAATAAACTTAAAACAACCACTAAAGTAGAACCCAGGCACCTTCCGCCGCCATCTTGGATTTTGGCGTCACAAGGCCGGCCACGTGGGAGACCGTATTTTTCACCCTTATTTTTATGGTTTCTTTTCAGAGACCTTTTTAAACCCCTTGATGGAATTTTCATCCCTAATTATGGTCTTTTTGACAGCAATTTTTTTGTCGGTCTTATTTTATGTTTTCTTTTCGGAGGCCTTTTTCAACCCCTTGATGGAATTTTCACCCTAATTAGAGCCCTTTTGGTTGTGTTAAGAACTTTTTGTCGGTTCACACCTATGGCTTCTTTTCGGTGGTCATTTTTAGCCCCTTGACGGAATTTTCACCCTAATTTGGTTGTATTAAACGCCTCATTGGCAGTTTAGCCCCTGGAAGGTAGGTAAATTCGTGCGCATACAATGTTCTAATAAGAGGCTGAAAATAGTATTATACCATAATGCTAACGTGTAAGATAAGTGTAGGAACTACCATGTAGGCCTTCGATCTTGTGTTATGATCTGCGCCCCTGTCGTGGCCCCTTGGCGGAAATTTGAAATAAAAGGGTCCTAATGCCAACTTGTAAGACACGTGTAGATCTTCAAAACTTATTCTCGAGCCTTTGCCCCATGTCGCGGCCCCCTGGTTGGTAATGGGGCAGATTCTCTTTCTAAATAGTCACCACATATACATTCGAAAAATTATGTCTGATTGAATTGAAACGCGTTCATTAACAGTTATAAAAACCTCCTTAAAAGGACTGGAAAGTAATAATTACTTATATATATATATATATATATATATATATATATATAACACAGAGTTAAATTAAATTAACATGTTTTAAAAATATCAAATTGATATAATGGAAATAAAAGACAAAAGGTTTTAATGGTTTATTATTATTATATACGAATTAATAACTACAAATTTAAAGTCCACGAATACATACCTGCTATTATAGATCTGATCTTATGACGTCATCCTATAAGAGTAATAATACATTTAAAAATGTTTATCGACCTTTTTGTTAGCAATATCAAGTAAAAACAAATATTAAAAATAATTATAATAATATAATTCTTTCAACTGTTCTAATAATAACCATATGTTGAATTGAAATATTTCTTTTATACAACGTATCCACATGTAGCCTCACTAAACACGTTTTGTACTTATGAATGGTTGGATATAAACTCGCCATTGCTTTCCCCTCATTATCTTATTTAAAAAGTAACACACAAAACCTGATTACTGCAAATCGTATTTAGCATTTATATTGTATTTATAAATTTACATTCAAATAAAACAAACGACGATAACATGCTTTAAAAAAATATGATTTTCACATTGATCGTGTAAAAGCCAGACTTCATCAGTTTTTTATATTGTGAACAAACAAAATATCACTTTGGTGTTATTAATAAGTAGCAGTCTTCAAATTGTGTTTTTTATATTGTATATGTATATACAAATTGCTTTAAATAAACGAGTACCTAATTAAGTAAGCAATCAATTAACATTTTCTAGTTTTACAATGTGAGTTTTGTAAATAGGATTTATTATAAAGAGGTTGCATAATTATCCTCTGTCGTAAAAATTGTATTCTAATAAAGCACAAAGACATGCAAAGATAATGGAAAGTGTTTTATAATAAAAGATTTTATTTAATTAATTTAACCAGTTAACATGTGCCAAGATTATTTCTATTTTATAGAAGCGGATGGCCTTGGATTTTTTTTTTAAATTAACATGTATCATATACGTAAAATTTCGCGACGCGAGGATTTCGGCGAAGGCTGTTTCGGCGATCCCGCTCCAACCCTCCCCGAGCATAACCGATATTGTAAGACAGGTGTAGGGTGTCGCAACTTGTTCGTAGGCCTTCATGTATTGTCGTGGTACCCTTGCCGCAAAATTTGAATTTGTGTTATAATAATAAGAAGCCTAATGCTAACTTGTAAGACAGATGTAGGGCTTAGCAACTTAGTTTCAGGCCCGCGCCCCTCGACCAAAAATTTGAAATTGTTTGTGATGCCATCTATGAGGGGAAATTTGAACCTCTATTATAATAATAAGGAAGCCTAATGCTAACTTATAAGACATATGTAGAGCTTCGCAACTTACTTACTTACGGGTCTTAGCCCCTGGCCCCTTGGCGGGATATTTGAATTTGGATTTATATTTAAGTGTTTACATTCTGATTACTTATTGCGAGAAATTTGAACTTGTATTCTAATAAGGGACCTATTGCTAGCTTATAAGACAAAACATAGGAACCTGTGTTAGGACTTGCGCCCTCCTGTCGTGGCGCTTACTGGGAAATATGAATTTGTATCGTCATCTACTTGTGTATGGCCTAATGAATATCTTCTGTAATAAAGGTGGCACCATCTAGCGTTACTAATCAGGGTGTTGTTTGTGACACCATCTAGTGGTATATTTTTAAACTAGCGAATGTTTTCTGTAATAGAGGCGGCACCACCTAGCGATATATTTCTAGGACTAATCAGGGTTGTTTGTGGTGGAATATAGTGATGTAAAGGCTAATGAATGTTTTCTGTAACAGGAGTTGATCGTGTTCGTCTCTCCCTCGTCTCTTTCTCAAACATACAAATCAATTACTCAAACTAAATTAATCAAATCATTTAAATTAAATACCAAACTGATTTAACTTACTCATACAAAATCAGCTCATAATTCAAAAAATAGCAGTACGATTAAACGCACAGAGTGCAAAAGAAAGCCAATCTCACACTTATTGTAGCTACCCATCTAACCGCACTTTCGCAAAAAGTAGTCACAAGGAGATAGGTTTGGTGACCGATGAGGACACTCCATATCCCCACGTAATGAAACCAACCGTCCTAGAGAATGCTGTCTTAAAAAATCCACGGTTGCTCTTGATGTATGGCAAGTCGCTCCATCTTGTTGAAACCAAACTGTGTTGAGATAGATGTTTCGTCTTCTAACTTCTGGCAAGAAATAATCACGCATCATGGTAACATAGGGATCTGAGTTAACAGTCACTGTTCGTCCGTTTTCACGAAAAAAATAAGGCCCAATAATGCAGGTACGAGAAACATCACACCAAACAGTAATTTTCTCGCTGTGCGGTTGTTGCGGGTTTGCGGCTGCCCAGTAACGAAAATTCTGTTTGTTTACAATCCCCAATAAATGAAAGTGGGAGTCGTCACTCGTGATCAAAACGATATCGTCCGTCAGCATTACCGACATCGCTTCTGCGAACCTGTGCCGTCTCATGAAGTCGTTTTGCAGCAGGTTTTGAACAATCATTATCTTATACGGATGAAAATGAAGGTCCAAGTGTAAGATTCATAACGGTATCACGTTTGGGAACACAACCATGACGACCAACATTAAAATGGTTTCGAAATCGTCCTGTGTCAACACTGCAGAACGACCAGTTTCAATAAAGGTGTTATAAATAAAAACGCGATGTGCTACAGACCAAACCATTTTTACTAAAATGGCATATGTCATCGAGTAGATGTCAGGCATTTTGAAAATAGTGTGATCACGCAAGCGTGCGTAACAGTCATTTTAAAAACACCACACATCCCTCATTATTTTTTTTATTTTGATGTAATTTTTCGCAGTTGATTACTTTTTTTGCAAGTGGCAATAATTCAGTAATTTATGAAATAAATAAATTTTAAAATTGGTTCGAAAATAAATGTGTGACATTCATTTGAAAAACACTTCCCTGCCGGACCCTGTCAAATCACGATCCATTTCCACGCATTGGCTTTGTATATAAGGCACAGGAGTTTAGATTAGTTTTTGTACATAATGGTTATTGTTATTATTGTAATTATCGTTAATTTTAGTTTAGTTTGAGCTAAAATTACGCCGGGGAAAATTTTATTTAGTATTATAATGGTTACTTTGTATTAAACATCGTTTGCAAGTTTAAGCATTGGGCGACAGTCAGGCGGTTCATTTTGATAAATTTATTATAAAAGAACAAAGAGCTTCACTTTTACACGTTAGCTTAGAGTTTTTAGTTGACGAAAAACGTCATATTACATGATGTTTTTCTCGAATGCAGTTCAAGTCCATCACGTAATTTTCTCGGCCGTTTCCCAAAACTGTGTTTCGTTTTTAGCGCGTGTTAAAATTTGAAGTAATGAGGTTGTATAATTGGTTAATTGGGATGTAAGGGAAGACGGCGAAAACTGAAAGATGCACGCATGAGTCTAGTCACTGCTGCAGGTAAATATAGGAGCGCGTGAGCGTACCGTGGTGAACGAACTTTCGTTTGGAAAGTTTCCTTGTCAACCATTATGGACATATTTGAAATAGATTCAACCACCTCGGTAACACAATATCCTGAGTGTCATCGTTGAAGCATCCTTGGAAGAGTGTTAGTGTTAGGTAATTAGTGCTACCTTCGTCCAATGTTAAATTCGTCGAAGAGTAGGTAAAAGATCGATAATTCACAAACTTTAGTATCGTTACGTTCCGGCTAGCTCAATAGACAACTATAACCTTCATCCAAGAAATTTGTATATGAATAGAGGATAGAGAACGAAGCGTAAATATAAAATTCATATGCAGTATATTGGCCAACTGGAATAGAAATCAAACATGGTGCTCTGATGTAAATCACTTTCATAATTTATTACGGTTTGAATTGAAAATCATTCGAGTGGCGTCGGCCGGAATCGCGAAAATCTACGGGTGGGCCATCCTCGTATCGTTTACTGGTGGTCCATACTCAGAAATCTACACCTATTGCTGTACACAGAAAAGGAAAAATTTAGAGAGGCCAATTGAAGGTTTGATCAAAATTAAGGTAATCACTTGTGCAACATTCCATTTTGTTGTTTTGTTGACAGTCCTGATAAATTGTATTTCTTATTGTATTTACCGAACGGATGAACATGCCTTTTGTTTAAGTTTATTCAAGTAACCTCCCGATATCATTTCAGTTTATAAAGCATATCAATCCGTGGTTTAATTATAGCATATTGAGCAATGTTTGTTCTATACAAAATTTTGTATTGCGAAAGTTGTTAACTTTGAAGTTCGACGGTTTCAATATTCCATAGCTTATAATTTTATGGGGATTTGAACTAGCCAGTGTCAATCCTATTCAAACAATAGAATTTTACGAAATTAATCATGTTTTCGGTGTAGCATCTTTGTTATCAGATTGAACGTTTATGTTTATTTGATTACAATATACAGGTTAATGAACTGGAATCATTTTCTTTATGGTGTATGACAAGCCGTGATCTCATCTCTTTCCATTGCGATATTAATTACGTTTGATTAAAATTAAAAGGACTTTTAAGGAAAAGTTTGGCATCTCGTTATTTTTTCGAATAAACCGCTTTACGGTTTTTTCTTGGCGTAGTAAAAAGGAAAAAACTAATCTTCACACCGGTCTGACCGCTATGGTATTACTCAAGAGAACAATACAATTGTCTCGGATGACCTAGCTACAAGAGGCGGTCAAGGTCGAAACAGATAGCCCTGTTGCTGACGACTGTGCAAGGGATGAATGGCGAGTTGGTACGTGGAATGTTAGAGGTATGCATGGTAAAGAATTTGAAATTGCGAATGTAATATACGAAAGGCAGCTTGATATTCTGCGTGTACCGGAAACAAAGCAAAGGAGAGGATCCTGTGTAGATGGAGGATGGAAGCCTAGTATTGAGAAACGGCCAGATTTCCTTGTTGTTAATCAAGTTTTAACGACTAAAAACCAAAACTTTGGTCTCAAATGATCGGTAAGTAGTAGGCCCTGTGACAGTAGAGTTAATTCCTACACAACTATAAATTCGTCACAGGAAATAAAGGCGGTTAGGGTATTTAAATTGATTATTTATATTAAATTACACTATTAATAAAAACCCAATAATAATTATAGATCACGAATATCCCTTTACAGTAATTTTCAACGTCATATGTAAATATGTAATATGTAAAGGTTAATTGTGAATAGCTAAACTCAAAGCTAATTGTTATCTAAAGATTATTCACAGATATGCAAGATTAATAACTACTATTTACATTTGTAATTGACGTCCATGATGGACAAATAAACTCCAAGAGCATACCAGGTTAATACAAATAACATAGGTCTCAAACCTTCGGTTGACGGTTTTGGTCCCTATTAGGACCTGCACGATATCAAGCAGAGTGCAAAGGGTTGAACGATTCCAAGCCGTGCTTAAATGACAGGTTCTACTTGAAAAATCGGGAACACTGGAACTGTGGTAGGATCTGTAACAAACAAAATACACCTACATACCACACAAAATTAAAAAACACCGAACGCGTTTCGATAGTTACGCTATCATCATCAGCAGTCGACCGCTGATGATGATAGCGTAGCTATCGAAACACGTTCGGTGTTTTTTAATTTTATGAGGTACGTGAGTGTATTTTGTTTGACAGGTTCTACGATGCACTGAGCTTCAGATTGTACGGACGATGTGTATTCCAAATTAATTGTTACGCCAATTACCATTACGTTATACAAATATATTGTCCAAACTAACATTAAAATGACGGATTGTTAAATGATGAAAACAGTGAAGCTGCGGGAAGGAACTTATTAAATTAGGTCTTTTTTTACAGATAAAACAATGTGATTGGTTTTAGATTGAGACAAATAAAGAATTCTTACCCAGATGTTACGGCCTCTAAATAAGAGAAATGCTTTTGATCCAATTAACGGAAGAATGTTAATCAACAAATTACTCTTAAACTTAGTAGAAATCTTAATGACTGAAGAGTGTAAATCCCACATACAATGGATAGATATATAATTAATTAAAAACCACTCCAAAGCCGTTAGCAAATTTCTCTTTTAACTCTTAACAACAAAATGGCATTAGATAGTGAAAATTTTAACCAGGTCTCTTTGAGGTTGACCCAAAGGGTAACATTTATGATAATTTTTGAATTTGTTCAATGTAAATTGAATATAAAGCGCCTTAAGGATAGGCAACTCAAATCGTCATAATGTAATTTTGCAAAGTATTATATACATTATTAAATGTGTTTTATTTGGTATCAAATCTTTAAATTAGTTGTTACAATAGTGTATGATGAACGACTTAGAAACCTGGTGAAAGACACAAAAATAATGCGCCGATCGGAGTGTGGATCGGACCACTTTTTGAATATATCGAGAGTGTGTTCAGGGCGAAAGTGGGTCTGGAGAAGGAAAGGAAACGTAGTGCGAATGCCCTGAACTAAGAATGGTGCGAGAATGAAGCAGTATGGAACAAATAAAAGACACTGACGTTGAAAGTGCAAGGATAAGCTTGGAAAACTGTGTTGTCAATAGTGCCGTGCGGATAATAATAAAAATAATAATAATAATTTATTCATCCAGTGATCACAGTAGGATATGTCAATAAAAATTTTACATAAACGCATGGAAAATTGGGTATAAAGTAACAATCAACTAAAACTTAAAATTAACATAAAATATATAAAATAGCAACAAAAAAAAAGATTTTAATAAAATATTAATCAGAAGTTAAAATCCAAAAATTCATCAATAGTATAAAATGCATTAGTTACTAGAATTGAATGTACCATTTTTTTTTTAATTTTAAAGTTATCACAGGTTTTAAATGAAATTTGTAATTTATTATACAAAACACCCTACATTATAATAAAAGATTCATGTAGCTCTAAGTAATGTGCTTTATATTCTAGTGTGTAAGGTCCATGACGAGTTTTATAACTATGATGTTTATGTAATCATTGAAAATGATTTATATTTTCTTTAACATATAAAAGCATTTCTAGGAGGTAAACGCATGTTTCAGTCAAAATATTATGCGTTATAAAGCATTGCTAACAAGACTGTGTCCACTTTAACTGAAACATAACGCGAACAGTTTTCTTCTGCATTACAAAAATCCTTTTTGTTAAATTTGTTTTACCCCAAAAAAGAATACCATATGGTAGAATAGATTCGACGTTTGAATAATAAAACATTTTTAACGTATAATTGCTACACTACTAGCCTCATCAAAGTTCATAAGCAAATTATTGTTAGTGTAAGTTATCTAAATTAATTTTTGCTTCACGTTGTACTACAGTCTCATCTTTGTGGTAGATGATTAATGTGATATCGTCTGCATACCAGACAAAATGGCATGACAAAACAGTTTTAAGATCATTTATATACAGCAAAAAAAGAAGTGGACGCAAGATGCTACCTTGGGGTACACCGATTGTGATTTTTAATTCCGTTGATTTGCAGTTGAACGTATTGGGTATTGGGTACGATTATTTAGGTAAGACCTTAGTAGCTCATGAGATTTTCCTAGCAATCCTAGTAACTGAAGCTTTTGTAGTAGTATCTCATGGTCTACGCAATCAAAAGCCTTTGTCATATCAATAAAAATGGCTAGCACACGATTTCCTTCGTCTAGTTTGTCATACAGCGGTAGTTGTAGAATGCTTTTCTCTAAAACCATGCTGATTCGGTATTATTACATTCAATTTTTTAATAAAATTGATAATACGTGAAGCAAATACCTTCACAAAAATTTTAGAAAAAGTGGATAACAACGATATCGGACGATAACTGGTTAATTGTTTTGTATCTCGAGTTTTATACAAAGCAATGATTTTAGCAACTTTTAACACGTTTGGATATATTCCTTCGTTTAAACATTTATTTATAACGAGTTAAAGGGGATAATAACTTTAATAGTTTAGCCGTTATAATCATGTCCTGCCGAGCTGTTACTATTTAGGAATTATAGTAGATGATAATTTTTTACCAATATTTTTTGTAATACGCTTGGGACACAAATCTTTCAATGGAATAAAAAGTTCAGTTTTGTAGACGATATTTTTAGACCAGCTAGTCGAATTTTAAAGTAGTAGTATAGCTATACGGATCCTGTCCCATTTTGTCACTAGATTTGTCACCAGATCTAGGAAAAAGTCACCAGAAAAGTTAAGATTTCAAGGTTGGTAACATTGCCTTTTCAATAGACCACAGGTGTGTAACCTCTTCAAGGTTATGTTTGCCTCTTCAAGGTCCCTGCTTCTCAGTCCTGAAGGTCCTGGTCTCAAGCAAGTCTAAGTTTCAAGGCCCCCTATTCAAATCAAGAACCCATTGTTCGTCTATCTTAAGGCCACATGAAAGAACAAAGACTATCTTTGTTCAGTTAGAAATAGATTGTTATCTCAATTCTAAAATCAATAACAAAGGCGATGCATTGTTCAAAGTCTATGTTTTAAATTTCAAGGTAAAGAACAAAAGCGATTCTTCTGGTCGAGTTATAAAATAAATTGTTATCTCAATTCAAGGAAATCAATAACAAAGGGGCCCATTCTTCAAAGTCTATGCTTTCAAGGTCACATGAGAGAACAAAGACGATCATTGTTTTTATATTCTAGGAAATCAATAACAAAGACGATGCATTGTTCAAAGTCTATGCTTTCAAGGCCACATGAAAGAACAAAGACTATCTATTTTCCGTTAGAAATAGATTGTTATCTCAATTCTAGGAAATCAAGAAACCTTCAAAGTCTATGCTTAAATTTTCAAAAAAGAACAAAAGCGATTCATTCTTCTGGTCGAGTTATAAAAATAAATTGTTATCTCAATTCTGAAAATCATGAACAAAGACGATGTATTGTTCAAAGTCTATGCTTATAATTTTCAAGGTAAATGAATAAAGACGATTCATTGTTCTGGTTGATTTATAAAATAGATTGTTATCTAAATACATCTCTTTCAAGAACAAAGGCAATCCATTGTCAACGATTTAAAGTTTATGCTTATAAGGTCACACCTCTGATAACAAAGACGATCCATTGTTCAGTTAGAAATAGATTGTTATCTCAATTCTAGGAAATCAAGAGCCCTGAGGTGCATGTTTCAAAGCCACGCCCCTCAAGTGCTGTAAACAGGTGGCCGTTCTTAAACAGGTAGCCGTTTCCTAAAACAGGTAGCCGTTTCCTAAAAACAGGTAGCCGTTTCCTAAAACAGGTAGCCGTTTCCTAAAACAGGTCCGTTTCCCAAAACAGATAGCTGTTTCGCAATTTCCCATGTTCAGGTCGAAAATAGATTCCCATCTCAATTCCAGGAAATCAAAAAGGGGCCCATTGTTCAAAGTCTATGCTTACAATTTTCAAGGTTAAAGAACAAAGACATTCCATTGTACAGGTTGAGTTATAAAAAAATTGTTATCTCAATTCTAGGAAATCAATAACAAAGGCGATGCATTGTTCAAAGTCTATGCTTACAATTTTCAAGGCCACATGAAAGAACAAAGCTATCTATTGTTCTGTTGATTTATAAAAATAGATTCTAAATACATCTCTTTCAAGAATAAAGGTGAACCATTATCAACGATTTAAAGTTTATGCTTATAAGGTCACACCTCTGATAACAAAGACGATTCATTGTTCAGTTAGAAATAGATTTTCTCAATTCTAGGAAATCAATAACAAAGAATGCATTGTCAACGCTTCAAAGTCTAACAAGGCCACATGAGAGAACAAAGACGATTCATTGTTTTGGTTGAGTCATAGCTTCTGAAATTCTAGGAAATCAAGAATAAACCCATTGTCAAAGTCTATGCTTACAATTTGCAAGGTAAAAGAACAAAGACGATTCATTGTTTTGGCTCTGTCGTAGCTTCTAAAATTCCGAGAACAAAGACGATGCATTGTTCAGACTGATTAGGTCATCTAACAAGTAAAATATTTTTATAAGACTACCACAATATACAGATAAAAATCGATTTAAGTATTATGGGATATAGTCACTTTTGTAATACCTCTGCTGGAGCATTCTATTTACTATTCTCGTTTAATGCGGACCACATCATCTTTCCTAATAGGTTCATTATATTGTATACTAGCCATACATTCAGCTTTTAAAAGTCTTCATATCAGGATCTACTTTGAGACATTGTTCGAGACTTATTACAAACCTAAGCCCTAGGGCATTTTAAGAATGTCATCCCAGTGCCCTCAAGTGGTCTAAACAGGTAGACGTTTCCTAAAACAGGGGCCCGTTTCACAAAACAGGGTCCGTTTCCCAAAAAGAGGGTCCGTTTTCCAAAACAGATCTGTTTCTCAACACAGGTAACCGTTTCCCCAAGGTTACACGAGAGAACATAAGCGTTCTGATTCCTAAAAATAGATTGTTATCCAGCTACCAACCTCAATTCTAGAAATCAAGAACAAAGGGGGTCCATTGTTCAAAGTCTATGCTTACAATTTTCAAGGTCACATGAAAACGAACAAAAGTGATTCATTGTTCTGGTCGAGTTATAAAAATAGATTGTTATCTAAATACCCTTCGATTCTAAGAAATCAAGAACAAAGGCGATCCATTATTTTAGCCAACGCTTCAAAGTCTATGTTTATAATTTTCAAGGTCACATGAGAGAACAAAGACGATCCATTATTCGTTATTTTAAAAATAGATTGTTATCTAAATACATCTCAATTCTGGGAAATCAAGAAACGCTTCAAAGTCTATGCTTATAAGGCCACCCTCTGATAACAAAGGCGATTCATTGTTTTGGCTGAGTCATAGCTTCTGAAATTCAAAAAGAACAAGACGATGCATTGTTCAGACTGATTAGGTCATCTAACAAGTAAAATATTTTTTTATAAAACTTATAATTTATTAACCACAATATTCATTATATAACAGATAAAAGATCGATTTAAGTAAATATACATATTATGGGAATTTGATGTACTTAACATTTTGTAATACCTTTGCTGGATCATATCTATTTTATTTATTATTTGTTTTTCACATTCAATTTCCTTCAACTGATTCTCGTTTAATGTGGTCCACGATACATCATCATCTTTCCTAATAGGTATTTTCATCGCTTCATTATAATGTTTACTGGCCATACATTCAGCTTTCCTTAACCCCATATCAGGATCTGTGATCCTTTTACTTTGAGACATTGTCCGTGACTTATTACAAACCTACGTCTCTTAAACTTATATGCAAAAACACAAATTAAAATCTTTTAATTATACAGTTACGTAAATTTCAAAGTTAATTCCGAGAAATCTATTTTCAAGGTGATCCAACCCCGACTATCAAATAGATTGTCAATGGTTACTATCAATTTTCCAGGTCCTACAAATCAACCTACAGGGTATCCTGATATATGACCGGTAATGTATGCTTCCCAAGTTGGGTAAAGTTCTTTGAAGGTGTGACGAGAATTTTGAAGGTCACCAAACAATTCTTGAATTTAGTCAAGGCCATCTGTCAATTCCTAGAAATCAATTTTCAAGGTATCATATTACAATTCAAACAGATTGTAAAGTAGATTCATGGGCTAAATGGGTGGTTTCCTAATCAATGACTTTTTAGAAGTTATACAATTCCTGCAGTGGTATCTATGCAAAAATAGGTCAAGGTTAAATTGGTCTTATATTAGCTAAATGCTCTTCAAGTCAAATAGAAATTAGGTCATCAGCAGGGGAAGATGTAGAAGTGGTTAAGGTATTTAAAGTAATGTGCAAATAAAATTGATTCAATATGTGGATGTGCTATGCTGAATCATGGACCAAAGCGGTAGATGCACATACAGCCGTGGAACGTTTACTCCAACAATTGACGACATTGGCATTTGATGCTAATCATGAGGCAGTATATGGTTTAGGACGCTTTTATTCGGAAGAGGACTGTCATGCACTTGCAAAGAAAATGAAAACGGTGTAAAAATATGTGAAACTTTTAAAGGGTCGATATTGTTTTACTTTTAATACAAAAGTTAAGTGCGGCACAACTAGAAGAGTTCACTCTAGATTTGAAGGAGTGGGAAGATGGGGATACCAGTGAAAAGGGGGAAGAAGGGAATATGAAGGATAGTAGTGTTACTAATTATATTTTCCGATTAGAAAAAGATGTATAATTAAAAATAAAACCTTAATTATTGTTGTTGTGTTCTTTTGCATGTGAAAATGTATTCCGACTAGTCTGGATGCAGTCGGAAAAACAACAAATAGCGGTCCCCAGTCATTGTAAACATAATTTAACTAGAATCTTTGGAATAGGAAAATGAGTGTGGTCTCAAGAAATTTTCAAGACCATATATCCTACAGGCCGATCTTAACATCATCCGATCGAAATGTAGTCGAAACCTGCAGGACCAATTCTAAACGAGTCATGCAAACATGAAGAATGATAGGCTAATATCATGGTTATTGACTAAATTGTAATAAAAAGCGTGGGCTCATACAAAGTCATCCAGGGTGTTTCTCCAAATACAGATAACCGTTTCCCAAAACCGATGGCTGTTTCTCAACACAGGCTAAACTGAACTAGGTCAAAACCTAAACATCTGGTCATGATGGGTTAGAAATGTGGGAAGGTTCAACAATCTGAAGGTAGTTTTATATTATAGAAAAAAGCTAATCACCTACTTTGGGGTAGTACTGATATAGTTTCTATAAATCCCTTCACCTACTTTTAGAGGTAAAGGGTAGTTTTCCAATATTATCATCTAGGGTTTCTGGAAGAAAAATGATGAATGCTATTACTGTAAGTGTATTATTTCATGTAAAAGCCCTATGATGCAAGCTATTTCTATGGTCCACCCTATCCATCTAGGTCAACAATTTTAGCATTCCCTGGAGGTTACATTCTTGGAAATAGCAAATAAGCGTTCCTTTCTAACAATAGAATCAGTTCATGGAGGATTGTTGTCTAAATATCAAGGTTCCATATGCTTACAGTATCTGGTGATTGGAAATTCTCAAGGTCTCCAAACAATTGTCAAGACCATATGTCCTCCCGATCTTACCGACATCATCCGATCGAAAATGTAGTCAAACCTGAAGGACCAATTCTAAACGAGTCATGGAAACAAAAGAATGATAGGGTCTATGCTAATAAGCGTGGCTCATATTATGGTCCCCAGGATGTTCCCCAAATACAGATAACCGTTTCCCAAAACAGGGGGCCGTCACTCAACACAGGTTTCCCCAGAGCAATTAATCATAGCTGAGGCTGACCAATTCTAAACGAGTCATGGAAACAAGAAAATGATTTATGCTAATAAGCGTCTCATTATGGTCCGCCAGGTTGAGGCAGTTTAAAGACAGATAACCGTTTCCCAAAACAGGGGGCCGTCACTCAACACAGGTTTCCCTAGAGCAATTAATCATGCTGAGGCTGACCAATTCTAAACATAGGAAACAAGAAGAATGATGGGGTCTATGCTAATAAGCGTGGGTCATACTATGGTCCTAAGCCAGGTTGAGGCAGTTTAAAGACAGATAACCGTTTAAAACAGGGGGTATAACAAGGTTTTAGAGCCTAAAGCTCATTAATCATAGCTGAGGCTAAATTGAACTAGGTCAGATCCATTTATCTTGAAATCTAAACATGGAATATGGTTGTGAGGGGTTAGAAATCCCAATTCGTGGGAAGGTTGCATAAACAATTCTTAGAAATCTGAAAGTAGAACTAGTTTAATATCATAGAAAAAGCTAATACCTACTTTGGGGGGCCAAGGTGGTAGTTTCTATAAATCACCTACTTTTAAATAGCTTTTCAATAGTTAAGGTACCAACGACTTATATCTAGGGTGCAATTCTGAGAGAAAATGATAATTCTGCGTCGCTTTTGAGAAGAATGACTATGTTTGAAAAAGCTAGAATAGGTAGTGTTCAACCATGATTGTTAGGGTTTAAAAGTCCCCATTGTGTGCACAGTAGACTCTTGATTAGCAAATGACGAAAGTAGTAGTACGTCAGGTAGAAAGTACAGAAAAAGCAGTGTGGAGGAGCGAAAGAAATTGGAGACATTAATAAAACAAGTAAAAGAAATAAAACTCGATTTGGAGTGTTATATAGTAAAACAAAATGATGAAGCTGCTTTAAATGTGAAAATAGTGTAGTAAAACATGAAATTTTGGGAAGGATGAGTTTAAATACCTATTTTAAAGAAGAAAAAAGACGCTGCTATGTGTTGTTATAAGTATCTCACAATTGTATTAGGTTTAAGTAACTGTATCATTAAAAAATAAAGACTTTAAAAGTTAAAGAGACGGTTTTCGGTATTCTCTTCTCCATAATGGTTCCTTATTTTCCATATCTAGGCGGGTTCGATATCCACCTTTGAAATCTCCCATAAAAATGGAACCCCTGCCGTACGTTGGGCTTTAAATTGGCCTATATACAACGTATAAAAGAAGAAGAAAAGATCAATGGCAGTAAAATGATCCCAAATAAAAGCAATTTACTGGTTTTAATGCAGATCGTTACTGTTTTTAATCATTAAATGGCGTTTATGCATATGTGAACTAAAATTTATTAGTTATAATGAAAAATACAATGACTTTCCTTTGTATAAGGAGATTTAAATTGATTTTTTTGCAAGAACCTAAAAATTAAATGTCAGCCCTATTCCTAAATTGACTACCCGGAATTAAAAGAGTAAACAGTGACAGCTTGCAGTATAGAAATGGAGTTAATTTGATGTAATTTTTATATAAAAGGTTAAGAAAATCGATTTATAGTTTTAATGTTGCAGAACGAAGGAGATCTGATTGTTTTTATATGAATAGTTTTATTGTTGTGTAGGCGTTAGAATGGGTTTCATTGTTTTAAAGGGGATACAATAGGCTTGCATTCATACAGGTGATGTATTTAGTGATTTTCTGTTAACGTTATCAGAATTATATGTATATAATGTTATGTTTAATGCAATTCATCCAAGTGTTTCTCAAATGTTGCTGAATATAACATATTTTCTTTATACAATCACACAAAAATTAAATTAATTTAACCTATTCATTTGAATTTAAAATTAAAAAAAAATAATAATTATAGCTTTTGCTATAATTGAGAAAGCATCCTCTTAAGACTACTAAAATTCAGTTGTATCATTCCAATTTATAATTAAAAAATTTGGATAATATAATTCCTATTAAGGTATATTCTTTTATAGATTACCCTCTGCCTATTTTAAAATCATGAGATAACATTTTAGTTGCTTTGCAAGAATATTTTCATTCTTTTCAACTACCCTATTACTAATATATGTCATTCATCTAACCTAATCAAAGGTAGGACAATTTATTACTGTCCTGGTATGCTTAAATTTTACTTGTTATTGAAATAAAAATATCCAAAACTTTTATTTATCTGCTGCATTTTGTAAAATAGATATACTAGGTAGGATCATAAAATTAAATAAGATTAATTTACAATTTCCAGTCCTTAGGTTCCACCTAAGCCAGATCTAAATGTTTGGATGTAGAAAGGTATATCAACATAAGGTCAAAGAAACTTATGGATAAAGAGCTGTGTGTTTTAGTAAAGGAATGTGTATAAAATATATGTTTATATTAATAAAAATGTTTATTCTATATTATTTATCCTAACTACAATCTCTAGACCATCAATAAAATTTCGCAACCTTTAAATAGAATAAAATGAGATTAAGTATATAGATGTTACACTTCTAGGTTTTGTAATGTAGTTACAGTTGCTGAGTTGTTTCTTTACTCAGTCTAATGTCTTCTAATTGTTTGACTCAGCCAAAATTGGTGACCCTGAAAGGTAGAATCCCCGAAAATTTTATTTAGTACTCCTGAGAATTGATTTATAAGAACCTTGAGGAAAACCAAAATTGTATGATGGCCTTGGGCAATACAACTTTGAGCTTGAAGCGTCGGCAATGGATCCTTTTGTCCTTGATTTTAGAATTGAGCCTGAAATGATTTATCTAGATAACAATCTTTTTTAGCAATTATGACTGAACAATGGATCACATTTGTTTTAGAGATGTGACCTTGAAAGCATAGACTTTGAATAATGGATCGCCTTTGTTCTTGATTTCTCAGAAGGGGGTAGCTGGATAACAATCTATTTTTTATAACTCAAAAAACAATGAATCGCCTTTGTTCTTTTCTCAGATTGAACTTAAAATTTTTTAAAAATTAATGCAAGTCTATTGTATCTTTAACACAATGAAAACCCATTCTAACGTCCCAATAGAAACTATTCATATAAAACAGTCAGGTCTCCTTATCCTGCAACATTAAAACGATTTTCTTAACCTTTTATATAAAAAATTATATCAAATTAACTCCATTTCTATACTGCAAGCTGTCACTGTTTACTTTTTAAGTCCAAGGGTAGTCAATTTAGGAATAGGGCAGACATTTAATTTTTAGGTTCTTGCTTATACAAAGGAAAGTCATTGTATTTTCATTATAACGCTTTACTAATAAATTTTAGTTCACATATGCATAAACCCATTTAATGATTAAAAACAATAACGATCTGCATTAAAACCAGTAAATTGCTTTTATTTAGGGATCATTTTACTATTGATCTTTTCTTCTTCTTTATACGTTGTATATAGGCCAATTTAAAGCCCAACGTACGGGGTTCCATTTTTATGGGAGATTTCGGTAAAGGTGGATATCGAACCGCAGATATGCAGAGCCAATAAGGAACCATTATGGGAGAAGAGAATACCGAAACCGTCTCTTTAACTTTTAAAGTCTTTATTTTTAATGATACAGTTACTTAAACCTAATACAATTGTGAGATACTTATAACAACACATAGCAGCTTTTCTTTTCTTTAAAATAGGTATTTAAACTCATCCTTCCCAAAATTTCATGTTTACTACACTATTTTAACATTGCTAATACGCAGCTTCATCATTTTGTTTTCACTATATAACACTCCAAATCGAGTTTTATTTCTTTTACTTGTTTTATTAATGTCTCCAACCTCTTCTTTTCCTCCACACTGCTTTTTCTGTACTTTCTACCTGACGTACTACTACTTTCGTCATTGCTGCTAATCAAGAGTCTACTGTGCACACAATGGGGACTTTTAAACCCTAACAATCATGGTTGCCAACACTACTTTCTATTCTAGCTTTTTCAAACATAGTCATTCTTCTCAAAAGCGACGCAGAATTCATCATTTTCTCGGGGTCAGAATTGCACCCCTAGATGATAAGCCTCGTTGACACAGTACCTTAAAAAAAGCTACCCTTTACCCTAAAGTAGGTGATTTATAGAAACTACCACCTTGGCCCATAAACCCCAAAGTAGGTGATTAGCTTTTTCTATGATATTAAACTAGTTCTACTTTCAGATTTCTAAGAATTGTATTGGGAACCTTCCCAGAATTGGGATTTCTAACCTCACAACCATATTCCATGTTTAGATTTCTAAGATAAATGGATCTGACCTAGTTCAATTTAGCCTCAGCTATGATTAATGAGCTATTAGGCTCTGGAAAACCTTGTTGAGTGACCCCCTGTTTTGGGAAACGGTTATCTGTCTTTAAACTGCCTCAACCTGGCGGGGGACCATAGTATGAGCCCACGCTTATTAGAAAATCATTTTCTTGTTTCCATGACTCGTTTAGAATTGGTCAGCCTCAGCTATGATTAATTGCTCGGGAAACCTGTGTTGATGACGGCCCCTGTTTTGGGAAACTTATCTGTCTTTGGGAAACTGCCTCAACCTGGCGGTTAGGACCAATAGAGATTATTAGCAAACCCCATCATTCTTCTTGTTTCCATGACTCGTTTAGAATTGGTCAGCCTCAGCTATGATTAATTGCTCTAGGAAACCTTGTTGAGGACCTCCCTGTTTTAAACGGTTATCTGTATTTCATCCTAGGGACCATAATTTACGTTATTGCATAGACCCTATCATTTTCTTGTTTCCATGACTCGTTTAAATTGGTCCTTTTTGACTACATTTTCGATCGGATGATGTCGGGTAAGATCGGCCTAGGACATATGGTCTTGACAATTGTTTAGACCTTGAGAATTTAATCACCAGATACTGTACAATACAGGAACCTTGTTTAGCATAGCAACAATCCTCCATGAACTGATTCTATTGTTAGAAAGGGCTTATTTGCTATTTCCAAGAATGTAACCTCCAGGAATGCTAAAATTGTTGACCTAAGGATGGGTGGACCATAGAAATAGCTTGCATCAAGGGCTTTACATGAAATAATAACTTACAGTAATAGCATTCATCATTTTTTCCGTTGCACCCCTAGATGATTATTGGAAAAGCTACCCTTTACCTCTAAAAAAAGATTTTAAAACTATATCATACTCAAAGTAGGTGATTAGCTTTTTCTATAATATAAAACTTTCAGATTGTACCTGAATTACATTTCTAAATCATGACCAGATGTTTGGTTTTGACCTAGTTCAGTTTATTGTTCAGCCATCGGTTTTAAACGGTTATCTGTATTTAGAAACACCCTGGGACTTTTATGAGCCCACGCTTTTTATTACAATTTAGTCAATAACCATGATATTAGCCTATCATTCTTCATGTTTCATGACTCGTTTAAATTGGTCCTGCAGGTTTCGACTACATTTCGATCATGATGTCGGGTAAGATCGGCCAGGATATATGGTCTTGAAAATTTCTTGGACCCAATTTTTTCCTAAAAGATTCTAGTTAAATTATGTTTACATATGACACCCTATTTGTTGTTTTCCGACTGCATCCAGACTAGTCGTGAATACATCCTTTTCCATGCAAAAGAAACAACCAATAATTAAGGTTTTATTTTTAATTATACATCTTTTTCTAATCGAGAAAATATAATTAGTAAAACTATCCTTCATTTTTCTTTTTTCACTGGTTTCTTCCCCTCCTTCAAATCTAGATGAACCTTCTAGTTGTGGCACTTAACTTTTGTATTAAGCAAAAAACAATATCGACCCTTTAAATACGTTTCAATTTTTACACCGTTTTCATATTTCTTTAAGTGCATGACATCCTCTTGAATAAAAGCGTCCTAAACCATATACCCTCATGATTAGCATCAAATGCCAATTTCAATTGTTGGAGTAAACGTTCCACGGGTATGTGCATCTACCGCTTTGGTCCATGATTCAAGCAGCACATCCCATATTGAATCAATTTTTTTGCACATTACTGCTTAAATACCTTAACCACTTTAATCTATCCTGCTGATGACCTAATTTCTATTTGACTTGAAGAGCATTTAGCTAATATAAGAAATTTAACCTTGACCTATTTTTTAATAGATACCACTGCAGGAATTGTATAACTTTCCCTAAAAAGTCATTGATTAGAACACCTTGACTCCATTTACCCATGAATTCTTTAAACTTTTGTTGTAATATGATACCTTAAAATTGATTTCTAGAATTGACAGATGGCTCTGACTCGACTAAATTCTAAGAATTGTTTGGTGACCTTCAAAATTCTCGTCACACCTTCAAAGAACTTTACCCAACTTGGGAAGCATCATTACCGGTCATATATCAGGATACCCAGGTTGATTTGTAGGACCTGGAAAATTGATAGTAACCATTGACAATCTATTTGATAGTCGGGTAAGGTTGGATCACCTTGAAAATAGATTTCTGGAATTAACTTTGAAATTTACGTAACTGTATAATTAAAAGATTTTAATTTGTGTTTTTGCATATAAGTTTAAGAGACGTAGGTTTGTAATAAGTCACGGACAATTTAAAGTAAAAGGATCACAGATCCTGATATGAAGGCGTTAAGGAAAGCTGAATGTATGGCCAGTAAACATTATAATGAAGCGATGAAAATACCTATTAGGAAAGATGATGATTATCGTGGACCACATTAAACGAGAATCAGTTGAAGGAAATTGAATGTGAAAACAAATAATAAATAAAATAGATATGATCCAGCAAAGGTATTACAAAATGTTAAGTACATCAAACTTCCCATAATATGTATATTTACTTAAATCGATCTTTTATCTGTTATATAGATGAATATTGTGGTTAATAAATTATAAGTTTTATAAAAAATATTTTACTGTTAGATAACCTAATCAGTCTGAACATGCATGTTGTTTTGTTTCAGAATTTCAGAAGCTATGACTCAGCCAAAACAATGAATCGCCTTTGTTATCAGAGGGTCCAAAGCATAGACTTTGAAGCGTTTCTTGATTTCCCAGAATTTGATTTAGATAACAATCTATTTTTTAGAAATTATAACGAATAATGGATCGTCTTTGTTCTCTCATTTTGAAAATTATAAACATAGACTTTGGCGTTGGAAAATAATGGATCGCCTTTGTTCTTGATTTCTTAGAATCGAAGGGTATTTAGATAACATCTATTTTATAACTCGACCAGAACAATGAATCACTTTTGTTCTTTCATGTGACCTTGAAAATTGTCATAGACTTTGAACAATGGACCCCTTTGTTCTTGATTTTCTAGAATTGAGGTGGGTGGTAGCTGGATAACAATCTATTTTAGGAATCAGAACCTTATGTTTCTCGTAACCTTGGGAAACGGTTACCTGTGTTGAGAAACAGCCATCTGTTTTGGAAAACGGACCTCTGTTTTGGGAAACGGACCCCTGTTTTGTGAAACCCCTGTTTTAGGAAACGTCTACCTGTTTAGACCACTTGAGGGCACTAGGGTGACATTGCTTATTGAAGAATGATCAGGGCTTGCAGGTTTGTAATAAGTCTCGAACAATGTCTCAAAGTAGATCCTGATAAGACTTTTAAGGGAAGCTGAATGTATGGCTAGTATACAATATAATGAACCTATTAGGAAAGATGATTGGTCCCATTGAGAATAAAAGATATGCTCCCAGAGGTATTAAAATGACTATATCCCATAATAAAATTTTTTTTTATCTGTATATTTGGTAGTCTTATAAAAAATATTTTACTTTTAGATGACCTAATCAGTCTGAACAATGCATCGTCTTTGTTCTCGGAATTTTAGAAGCTGACAGAGCCAAAACAATGAATCGTCTTTGTTCTTTTACCTTGCAAATTGTAAGCATAGACTTTGACAATGGGTCCCCTTTATTCTTGATTTCCTAGAATTTGAATGACTCAACCAAAAAAAATCGTCTTTGTTCTCTCATGTGGCCTTGTAAACATAGACTTTGAAGCGTTGACAATGCATCGTCTTTGTTATTGATTTCCTAGAATTGAGATAAAATCTATTTCTAACTGAACAATGAATCGTCTTTGTTATCAGAGGGTGACCTTATAACATAAACTTTAAATCGTTGATAATGGTTCACCTTTATTCTTGAAAGAGATGTATTTAGAATCTATTTTAAAATCAACTAGAACAATAGATAGACTTTGTTCTTTCATTGGCCTTGAAAATTGTAAGCATAGACTTTGAACAATGCATCGCCTTTTTTGATTTCCAGAATTGAGATAACAATCTATTTTTATAACTCAACCTGTACAATGGAATGTCTTTGTTCTTTAACCTTGAAAATTTAAGCATAGACTTTGAACAATGGGCCCCTTTTTGATTTCCGGAATTGAGATGCAATCTATTTTCGACCTGAACATGGGAAACGGTTCAAACAGCTATCTGTTTTGGGAAACGGCTACCTGTTTTAGGAAACGGCTACCTGTTTTAGGAAACGGCTACCTGTTTTAGGAAACGGCTACCTGTTTTAGGAAACGGCTACCTGTTTAGAAACCCATTTTACAGCACTTGACGTGGCTTTGAAACATGCACCCAGGGCTCTTGATTTTAGAATTGAGATAACAATCTATTTCTAACTGAACAATGGATCGTCTTTGTTATCAGAGGGTGACCATAAGCATAAACTTTAAATCGTTGACAATGGATTGCCTTTGTTCTTGAAAGAGATGTATTTAGATAACAATCTATTTTTATAAATCAACCAGAACAATGAATCGTCTTTATTCATTTACCTTGAAAATTATAAGCACAGACTTATTTCTCAGAATTGAGATAACAATTTATTTTTATAACTCGACCAGAAGAATGTTCTTTTACCTTGAAAATTGTAAGCATAGACTTTGAAGAATACATCGCCTTCATTCTTGATTTCCTAGAATTGAGATAACAATTTATTTTTATAACTCGACCAGAAGAATGAATCGCTTTTATTCTTTTACCTTGAAAATTGTAAGCATAGACTTTGAACAATGAATCGTCTTGAGGGGGCGTGGCATTGCTTGAAACATGCATAGACTTGTTGAGACCGAGCAATGACTTTAAGGATACAGCTGATGTGTACGATAACCTACAAATTTCCTAGAATTGAGATAACAATCTATTTTTAGAATAACGGAACAATAATAGTCTTTGTTCTTTCATGTTGCCTTGAAAGCATAGACTTAGAACCGTCGGCTTAAACAATGCATCGTCTTTTTGATTTCCTAGAATTTCAGAATGACTCAGCCAAAACAATAGATCGTCTTTGTTCATGTGACCTTGAAAGCATAGACTTTAAACAATGGGCCCCCTTTGTTTCCCAGAATAGGGCCTAGAAACATGCATAGACTTGCCTGAGACCGAGGGCAATGACCTTCAGGACAATCAACAATCTAGTAACCTTTCTAGTGACCTTGAAGGACTCGTGCAAGCATGACCTTGAAGAGGATTACACACCTGCGGTCTTCCCCTTAAAATAGGCAATGTTACCGACCTTGAAATCTAGTAACTTTTCTGGTGACTTTTTCCTAGATCTGGTGACAAATCTAGTGACAAAAGTGGGACAGGATCCGTATAGCTATACTACTGGTACAAGAGTTAAATATTTTTTTTACTTGTTTAAAAGCTGCACTATAACACCTGACAATATTGTTTATAAAATCAAGAAAGTCTTTATTAACATCGCTTATTTTATGTTGGCAATTCCAATTAATGTCTTTCACATACGAAATAAAGGAGTTAATATTCTGTTTAGAAAAGGATTTACCTTGATAGTTTGTATTTACAACTAACCTGCTACTTAAAAACTTAATTTTTTGGGCAGAGTGGTCAGAAAGACCATTAAATATCACATTTTTATCAAAAACGCAACTATTAAAATAAGTTAAATATCGTCTATACCAGTACAACTTGGGGTTATTCGTGTTGGTTCCGAGAAAACGGGGTTAAGTCCATGTACTCCCATTAAGTCCAATAATCTGTTTCTCTCATTAGAGTCAATTAGTATATCTATATTTAAATCACCACATAATACTAATCTATGAAATAAATTATTTTTGTTTAAATCATTCAAAACATGTTCTAGGTTTTCAAAAAAAAAATGTAATGAGCAAACAGAGTTATTGAGAGATCTGTAAATACACAAAATTAGTCAACTCGAACTATCTAAAGTTACCGGTATCGCTGAACATTCAAGTATTTTTCCATATTATATTTTGCAGGATAGTTTATAGTTGACACTATGTTTATATGTTCTGATTTAACACTAACAATATCATAGCCTTCCAAAGTAGCACATTTCACTTCTTCTTTAACAAAACTTTCCGATACACTTAAAAAAAGAAAGAAAAATATTGTTTACTTTGTCTTAGCGTCATATCTAGTGTCACGCTATGGGTTATTTTGCTGATCTCTCCCGTCACTCTTCGTATGGTCATTCCTTGTTCCGTTAATGGTTTAAATAATCTTTATTTGACTTCCAGTATCGATTAGTATATGTTGGCTGACCCCCTGCAACTCTTCTTTCAAAACTGGCTGGTACGTCGCTTCTTCTGCTTCATAATCCGCGGTTGAATCTTCCTCCTGATCATTTACTTCTTCACTATGTGATTCTATTTGGTTATTTTCTCCTTCTTAATTGTATTGGTCTTTTAAATTTAAAATATTTAACGATTTTTGTCGGCAGTTTTGTTAATATACCTTCACAAAATTAAGTAGTTGGGTCTCCTCTTCATAAGTCGTATGAGGCGAGTGAAGCTTCTCGACTCGACTCCCTTAGTTTTCCGATGACGTGGGTGACGGCGATATCCCTCTCCTCTATTCTTCTTAATGTTCTCTGTACCTTTGTCTTCTACTCTCCTCTTGTATTGGTAGTGGTGACTCTCTCCTGGCCCTCATCATCGTCACTCTTATTCTCGGACCCCCTCTACCTCTGTGGTAGTTGGCGAAGTTCACATTTCTTCTATTTTCTGCTCTACCGTTGCTTGGTCTGGTATTTTCTCGATTGTAGTCGTTCCTACGGTTATAAAATCCTGTAGGTCTATCTTCGTAATTTGCCGATTGAATTCGTTTCAAAATATTCGATAGTTGGTCAATGGTCTTTGCTCCTGATCCAATTAAAATATTTTCCACATCTCTGGGAAAATGTCTGACTAATGTCTCTACTAAGTGCTCCTCTTCGATTTGTGGCTCTAAATATATCGTCTTATTAACCCAAAACCAAACGTGGTCCACATATTTTCCTTGTCTTGGGTTGTATAATCGTGGTGTTGCTAATCTCAATTTAATTTTTTATTGTACTGATTTCGACCTAAATTGTTTAATAAAATTTTCAAATTGAGCAAAATCTGTCCAATCAAAACGATGTAATTCTGTCCATGCCTTGGCGTTGCATTTTAATAAATCCACGGCCGTTCTTATTTTTGCTCCTTCGCTTGTTTCTGCTTGGTTTAAGTAATTTTTTAATGCATATATACCATTTATTGGGTGGATGGTCCTTATATTTCCATCAAACTTTTTTGGTCGTTGTGGTGCCCAGTGTTCTGATCTGTATACTGCTGTTGTCTCCGCCAGTTTGTTCTTTTTCGTACAATTTTTCTTCCAAAGTACTAATAGCTTCCCCATTTTCAGTAATCTTTTGTTCGAATTCTAATAGTTTTTCTTCGTTTTCTTCTATTTTACATCCTATTTCGCCAATTTTTCGGCCTATTTGAGCGCTGGCGTACTCATTTCTTTCTTCAATTTGCGTCATTTTTATATTGTGTATGTACAGTTGCTGATCTGTGTCGTCTTTTTGCTTCTTGATCTCTTCCTTACATTTGATTATTATTTCCTTCTTACCTTGTCTTAAATTTTCTTCCATCCGTTCAACTTGATGTCTCATTTCTTCTTATTACTTTCAATTCTTCTTGGCTAGCTTTTAGACTTGCTTCTATTCTTTTTTCTATTTTATCTTGGCCTTCTACTTGTTTTGTTTCTAACTTCTTTTGTCCTTCCTCCATTTTCTTGCGTCCTTCTTCCATTTTGGCTTCTAGCTTTCCTTGGCTCTCTCCCTTCTTGGCTAATAACATGTTCATCATATTCATCATTATGGATTCTTCTGTTTTTTGTTGAACTAGTACTCCCGCTATTAATAAATCTTGTGATTCTTGGCTAAATATAAAATCTTCACTTTCCTTTGTGTTTGCCATCTTCTTTGTTTTAGGCATCTCCAATAATTTCCTACCTTGCTTTTTAAAACCTGACCTTAATTCCATAAAACAATAAAAATAAACCTACCTTTGTAATCTCCTATATAAAATAAGAATAACATTTCAACTACGCCACTGGTAATTAATTAAATTTTCATTTATTTTATATATATACGCCAATTTGCAACGGGCGTAGTACCCTTAAATACTACTTTTGTTTGTTTAACCCGCTCCAAAGAATAAGATTTGAGTTATTTTAAACTATTCTATAATTTCAACATTATTGAATAAAATTTAATACCTGAGATGATTTTTTTTTCGGTTTTATTAAAACGTAATGGGCTCAATTTATAAAGATATAATTTACAAGTTAATTTTTACTTTGCTTGCTAATTAATTTCGGTTTGCGTAAATGAATTTTAAGCTTTATGTTTACTAACTCCTTTTCCTAATTGATTGCGACGGCTAGCTCAAGTTAATATAAAGAAACGATTTCTGTTATCATTGCCCAAAATTATGCTCATTTTGATTTATTTATTTATCGGAATTCCTATTGAGTTGACCTCTTCCTGCATTTATATATTCAATAATTGTGTAAGCTTGTAATATTAATAATCTTTAGCAATAAAAAAGTAAATCAAACGTTATACTCATTTAATTAAATTCCAAATCTGAACGAAAATGCGTTAATATGTTGTTTCGAGAAATCTAACAAAAAATTTTATTTATTAACACAAACAAAAAAGGTTCTTACTTATTTTCGGTACAGAACTGATGATGTAATGCTGGCATTTCTTTGACCGATAAAGGGGCCTCAGATAGGTTAGAGCCTCCTCTTCCGATGATGTTGCTTGCCGGCATTCTGGAACCGTTCCTCAATTGTTGTCCTTATCTTTTCTTATACTTTTGTGAAGTTGAATACGCTTCTAATTTTCTTCCATCAGTTAATGATTATAGTAAATATTGTTCGATATATTTACACTATACAGTTTTTACTTAATCGTTCAGTTTTAACTACAAATAGCCTGCGCAACAAAATGCAAGCTACTTGCAAACCACGAATGCTCCCTTTTTACACATCAACAAATTCGAGTCATTGTCCTTTATACTCCGATTTACCAATTTGGGTCGATTACTGTCTATTATATTTATTGTTCACTATTTAAACACAATTGATTACGGTTCTGAGACATATAAGACCCGTTATCTTCACTTATTACGTCACTTTTTATTATTTTAATAACAAAGGTAAATTTCTACTTCTTTCCTATCACCGTTAATTCTTATTTATAGTTTTCACACTTTATAGGGCGGCGTGACTATACAATGTCACTTATCGCTTATTTTTGAGCGACCCTTTCTGTTCGCTTTCTTAACGCGCCTGTTTGTGATCGCTCACAGTATGCGACTGTTTTAAAAACTGCACATCATTATTATAACAGCGTCATTTCCATCCACTACATTAATGCACTCGCAAATGCCGTGTATTTAAATATTTTCAAATTGAATGTAAGATAACTTATGGAAAGAAATAAACTCAAGCTTTTCATCTTAATATTAACTACATTCAAATACAAATAAGCAATAACCATTCCTTTATTCAGAAAAATAATATATAAATATCTAATCTCGTATAATTTAGCGCGAAATTTTGATTTTTCTAAAGCTCCCGTTACAACACACAACAAGTCTATCTCTTCATTCGCTGCCATGACTTCTTCAAATTTGTTTTTAATTCCCTGCATATTTTGGTGTAAAATGGTGAAGTATGTTTTATTACATTTAATTTTAAGTTTATTGATTGCCGGTGACTTCTTTACAAAAATCCTGTGATGCACCTGAACAATTAACAGTAGGTACTACTATTAGGTTACTTTCCACAATGTATTGATTTGTTAATGATTTAAAATTATGTGGATTTTTTAATTACAATAGTTCATTGAAATATTTAAAAGTTTTGCTATTTCCGAATATAGTAATTCTTTTCCCTTCGTATTCATATGATATCCATGTAAAGTAAAGTTATTACTCTCTAATATTTGATTTATGTCTAATAATTTGTAAACGTTGTGTTCAATCGCCGCATTATATAGATTGCAGTTTATATTGTATAAAATATCATTTAACACTTTACGATTACGCAAGTAGAGAATGGTTGCTACTAAAACATTAGTGTGGCTCATTTCACGTAAATAATTGTCAATTGTTGCATAATTTAGATAGCCTTTGTTTAGAGCATCGCTGCTTCCTGCCAAAGTTAGTAAGAAATCATTTTTTGTAAAATGTTTCCTACAGTCGTTCATAACTCCTGCAAAACACACATTTGGTTTAAAAATACAATCAATCTTATATTTAATGCCCAAAAATTTTGATATCAATATATTTGTAAGTTCACGGCCATGACTATCAGCTAGAATTAAAATTTTACGTACGTTACTGATATTTGCATTTACATTGCAAATAATTTGTTTATGGTTCAAAAGTAAGTTATTGTCACTATCGTCTGATTTCATGTTACTCGTATTTATACGTATTTGTTGATTATTTACTGCATCTAGGGTTACATTCGAATTATGTTTCTTAAATACATCATGATTTAGCAGATTAAACATTTCTTTCAATTTTAGATTTATATGATTCTCTTTTCGTTAAAGTTTTTTTTATTTTTACTTCCATTGATGTAATTTTCCTTTTCAAAAAGTCTAAATTATATTCTTGTGATTGGTTCCATTTATATTTATGTTTAGCGCTGTTAGAATTACAGCCTTTCGCATTTTCATCACTATCTTCTGTATCATATTTTTTATTAGAGTATCTCAGGTCTAAATTGCACTTTAATAGCTTCATGCTTTTTTCCTTTCACACTTAAGTTGCATTTCTTTAATTCGTTCCTTAATTCAATTACTTTTAAATGTGAAATGCTTTTTATTAAACTATACTCGATAACGTTCTCAGACATTGTAACTTTTACAAAGCTTATTACACTAATACAAAGTAGTACACTTTCAAACTACGATAATCAACCCATTTTCAAAATAATAATACGTGGAAGAGGGACTGTAGGTAGACAGAAAAATGAGCTTGGTAGAATAAATCGGTAAAAAACCAGTATGGAAGAAAAAAGATGCGTACATGGCAATGATTGCTACAAAAAATGAGACTGGGAAAAAGCAAGTATGAAGTGTACAGATAAAGAAACAAAAAAGTGAAGGAGGGTGTGAAAATAAGTAAAGAGGAAGTGATGGCTGTGGAAGAGGAGAAAATACATAATAATCATGAGGGAAACAAAAAACTCTTCTGGGGTCAAAAATACAAAACATGGCCCAGAACAGAACGATGCATAAGTGATGAATACGAGCAACGAAATAGTATGGGATGATTGAAGGGAGGAAATGCTGGTAAGAATATTTCGGAAAGCTGTACAGTAGTGAGGAAAATAAAACTGAAGGGTTAAATGAGGATAGTGTAGAAGGAATGGTGAATGAAGATGAGAAGGATATTGGGATAAATTAGGTAAGATAAAATGATAGGTAGGTTGGAAAACGGTAAAGGAGCAGGCGTAGATGAAGTCACTGCTGAAATGCTAAAGTATGGAGGTGCAAAGCTTATACGAAGACTGTGTGAATTATTCAATGTGTCGAGGGATTGAAAGAGCGCGATTATCGTATCACTGTATAAGGGTAAGGGGAACAAGAGTGTTTGCAAGAACTACCGAGGAATAAGTTTGCTCAGTGTACCTGGTAAAGTATTTAGAAAAATACTGATTGATAGAGTACGAGAAACTACACAAACTAAGATTTGGGATGTGCAGGGAGGCTTCATGCCAGGAAGAGAATATATTGATCAGATGGTTGCTTTCCAGCAGGTGATCGGAAAGTGTATAAGTGTAAAAAGGAAGCTGTACTGTGCGTTTGTAGATCTGGAGAAAGCATACGACAGAGTGAACAGGGACAAGCTGTGGGAAATATTAAATGAATATGGCGTAAATAAAGGTCTAATAAACGGAATAAGGGTAGTATAGCTGGGCAAGTGTTAGGGTGAGACGAGGTGTGAGTGAATTAATATTAAGCAAGGAGGATGTGCGATGTCACCGTGGTTTGTTCAAAGTATACATGGATAAATGCGATAGGCAAGCATGTACCGATACAAATGGTGCAATTGTTGGTGATGTAAATGTACGAGTTCTGGTGTATCCAGATGACAGTGCGGATGAGCTACAAAACTAAGATTGTGGTGTTCAGTCGAGAAGGTGGAAAGGAGACTAATGTTCACTCTGCAAGATCAAATTGTGTAACAAGTGGACGAGTTGGTATATCTGGGTAGAATGTTTCCTGCAGATGGTACAATGTATGGCGAGATTGGACGAAGGCTTAATGCTAGAAGGAAAGTGATTAGAAGCATGTGGAGACCAATGAGAAACGAAAGCAATCTATAATGGCGTGTTTGTCCCGTAAGTACTGTGTGGAAGTGAGACATGGGTATGTCAAAAAAAGCACGAAAGAAAAATAAATGCTGTGGGTATGAGATTCCTGAGAAGCGCATGTGGTAAAAGGAGAAGGGATAAGATAAGGAATGAGTGTGGCGAGGAAAAGACGATGATGGATAGATACAGGGTACCACCTATCTGGTCTCGGAATATAGCTCCTAAATCAATAGAGATTTATAAAAAATTCCAACGGTATGTTATTGGAGACTAAGAGAGCTACTTTTTAAAATTATTTTGTGTGCTCCATAAATACGTGCCAAAAACTTTTGCCATTTTTTTTAAACGGAACACCCTGTATATTTTTCATTTTTAGAAACTGTCTTTTGTAAGCTTTACAACGATACCTCTTTTTAGTCATCGGATGCAGCGTTGTCAAGTTATTCGCATTTTAGTAAAATTTACGGGAAAATCATATTGGTAAAAAGATTATCAGTGTTTTTTGTGTTCACAATTGGAACAACAAAAATTACCAGTCTAGATAAAATGTTAACTAAAACTTTTATAAGTAGTAAGTTTATAAAAAATATACAGGGTGTCCAGAACGGATCATCCAGATGCGTCATTTTCAAATACTTAAACTTAATTTTTTCAAATAGAACACCCTGTATATAAATACATGATATGAAAGCTTATTTAATAAGCTTTCTAATGATATCAAATTGTGGTAACTAGTATTACTTATTAATAGGTAAAAACCTAAAAATAAAAAATATGTCGTTTCGTTTTCTTATTCGTTTCAAGGGAAATTTAAAAATAAACAAAAATTTGTAACCACTGGTTTACAGAATTCGCACTTTAATCTGAAAAATACCCAATTGTAGTATTAGTAGCCCTGTTTTCATAACTAGGTACTACTTTAATTATAAAATACATAGGTACCTGACTAAATTATCTATAAAGCAATGGTATAATAGGAAATGCAAAGTAATCACTGAAAACAAAACACAATCTTGACAGCTTTCAGAATAAACAACAATTGCCAATAATCATTTCTGAAGCTATTATAAAATTATTGTTTTTTAAAGAATATATGGACAAGTTTAAAATGAATTATTCTAGTGAAGAACTAATTGAAATGATTTACATTTTGGGAGAATGTCAAAAAAACTATTTTTTAGCAAGCAGAGTGTACGCTCAACGATATCCGCACGGATTTTAAAGAAACATAAATTTCATCCATTTCATTACCAGTTTCATCAGGAACTCCTACTCCCAGATTATAATCACAGAATGAAACACTACAGATGGGTAGATAATAAGATTAATACTGAACGAAATTTTTTGAGGAAAACTACTTTACACAGATGAATGTACTTTTCATAAAAAGGGGGCGGTAAATTGTCATAATTTTCATTAATGAAAATCTTCATTTGTTTTAGAACCACTTCCCAAGAGAAATGGTCAATGAACGTCTGGGGTGGTATTATCGACAATTATGTTATCGGTCCCTACTTTTTTAACAGGATATTAACTGGTGCTGCGTTTCTAGATTTGCTTCAAAATTATTTAAGGGAATTTTTGCAAAATGTACCACAACATGTTTTAAATAATATGTGGTACCAACATGACGGTGCTTCGGTGATTTAAGTGTTATCTGTTCGTCAGTGGTTGAGTGAACAGTTCAAACATAGATGGATAGGTAGAGGAGGACCGGTACATTGGCCTGCCAGATCACCGGACCTAACTCCCTGTGATTTTTTCTGTGAGGATATGTTAAAAGCAAAGTGTACAACCAACCAGCGACTACTAAAGAAGATATGAAAGTGGGAATAAGAGAAGCATTTAACTCCATTTCACCAAATATGCTGGCACAAGTTATCGATTCGATAAGGAATCGGATACTAAAATGCATCGAACAAAATGGGAGACATTTCGAACATTTATTGAAATAATTATTTTTTCAAGATCAATTAATTTGTTTATTTTGGTTTTATGTTTATTAAATATTAAATGTAGGTAGGTACTTACATTTATTCATTATTTATTCATTATTACGCATGACTATCGACATATTTTTTATTTTAAAATTAAAATTTTAAATTAAAAAAATTAAAAAAAGTTTTAGGCTATTTGAAAATGACGCATTTGGATGATCTGTTCTGGACACCCTGTATATTTTTTATAAACTTAATACTTATAAAGATTTTAGTTAACATTTTGTCTACTAGACTGGTAATTTTTGTCGTTCCGATTATAAAAACAAAAAAGCACTGATATTCTTTTTACCAATATGATTTTCCCGTAAATTTGACTAAAACGTGAATAACTTGGCAACACTCCATCCGATGACTAAAAACGAGGTATCGTTGTAAAGCTTACAAATGACAATTTCTAAAAATGAAAAAATATACAAGGTGTTCCGTTTAAAACAATGCCGAAATTTTTTGCCACGTATTTATGGAGCACCCTGTACACACAAAAATAATTTTAAAAAGTAGCTCTCTCCAATAACATACCGTTGGAATTTTTTATAAATCTCTATTGATTTAGAAGCTATATTCCGAGACCAGATAGGTGGGCCACCCTGTATAAAAGTAGTACATTACGTTAGTTTGGGCACGTTGAATGAACAACGCAAGATTAACGAAGCAAATATATGTGGGTGAGGTTAGAGGTAAGGCTAGACCTGGTAGGCCGCGTAAAACTTGGCTGAATGTACTAGAATGTATGATAAAAGAAAGAAAGAAAGAAAAATAAAAGGACATGGCAGAGGCAATGTATGAATCTTGCGGAAGCTAGGGAGATATGAGATAGAAAAGCATGGAGAAAGATTGTGAATAAAAAATAAATAAGAGGCAGGGATTGTTTTGCCTACCCCGCAAGGGAATGGCGTGAAGGTTATGTTATGTTAACTTAAACGAAACAAATACCAATACCGAAATATGTACTATAGTCAGTAAAATGAATGATTGCGAATTTCGGCTTAGCGCTTTATTTGGCGTGCACATTCGTAGTTTGTATCTATTTCGTTGTAACACACAATATTTGGAAATAGAGAGAATGGAATGCTACATTATCGTCGCTGCGGGTGATGAACTAAGACGGGCACTATACGTTTAAAACATTTGTATTCGTGTCAGATGTGTTAGAAGGAGATAGTCATATTTGTTTTAAGCGTCTCTTTAAAGACTAAATTGTCTGTTGTAATCCTTTGACAGTGGTATTCAAAAGTTTATTTCGCGTGTTTGTAACTAACAACTAAATATGTTATTTTCCTTCAATTTTTATAAAAAAAAATTAAAATGTAATTGAAAATATTATAATATAATTTATTCTTATAAACAAAATTACCTTATAATGAACTACTTTCTAAATAAGTACATTAAAGAATGTGGGTCATTAATATATCATTACTTTACACAATGTAACAAAGTCTACAAATATGTATGCAAATAATTTAATGTTGTTCAAACCATTTATAATTTTAAATAACAGTATTTTTGCAATAAATAAAAAGTACGAGTATGTAGTTTAATATACAGTTTTAATTAGAAGAATGTAATATTTACATAAAAAAAGCTTTTTTACAATTAGAGTAGGATAAATTAATAAAAAGGATCTAATTTACAACTTAATCTGTAACACTGTGTTCTTAATAATAACAAGATTTTATTGAGAATTAAAAAGTGTACGTAGACTTAAAATTAAAACATTAACTATCACTGTCATCTGAAATATCGACATTATTGCAAATTACCAATTGTTCTACTGTTATATCTAACACCTTTTCACATAACCACCATTGAGATATAATTTTTTCTGTATGTGTAATAATTTTTTTCCACGCTTCTCCATCACATTGTTTCAAAGCCTCCTCCCACATTTGTAATATAGCGGCATCAGAGTAACCATGTCTACCCATGTGCTTATCATAATATGATTTGCAGATACCCCAAATATTCTCAATAGCATTAAATTCGCAATGATACGGAGGTAGTCTAAGCACGAAATGACCAGATTCATTGATAATGTCATCTACAACGTACCACTTCAGTTGTCTATGTTGTTTAGCAAGGTTCAACAAATCTACCTTTAAATCCGTGTCAGCAAAAGAAATTTTATTTGTTGTTAACCAGTTTCGCAACTCTTCCTTTTTCCATGTACTGGAAGGCGTTTTCTCTAAAAGCCGAGAATGATATGATGCATTGTCCAAAATAATTAATGACGGTTCCTGTAGATTAGGCAACAGCTGACGTCCATATTGTCGTGGTAATCACTAGATTTTGATTTTGCTGCAAAAACTAAACTACAGTTTTTATTAAAACCATATTCATTACCAGCGTGTAAAATGATAAATCTTTTCCCACTATTTGAACACTCCCAATTTTTTACACTTTTTGGTGTGTCGTCTTGCCAAGACCTCTTCTGAGATCCCTTAGAAAAGATCCACGTTTCGTCTATAAATACCATCTGAAGTGGTGAAGCCACATGTTATCTTTTTAGGAATTGCTCCCGTGCTGACGCCACATTTGTTTTTTTCACTCTGCAATTGCAGTCTTGTTTATATTTAAATCCTATACTATGTAAAATCTTACCTATAGTTGGTTTGGATGCTGTCAGCAGCCCTTTTTCTTGTAATATATTACTAATTATCTCCAACGTAACCACTTTCTTTTGGGAATACATGTCATAAATTATGTCTCTTATGGTATGTTTTAGCCCTTCTTTTTACACTTAGTTCGTGGTTTTCTGATAGTTTTTGGCAATGAAATGTTCCGCTTTTTACTCTCGACGATTTTGTGTAACGTATTGAGGCTAATTTTTAAAGCTTCTGCGGTTCTGTTGTTCACTGCGTCAACATTACACAGAGGACAATATTATACTTTTCGCGACAAAAATACTCATACACATTAAACACGAATTCATGGCAACGTTCGTTTAAAAACTTTTCTGGCATTTCACGGTTGTTACAACAATGGTATTCAAACAGTACTAACGCAAATTTGAAATCTGTAGACATTACCGCATTCTGTAAAATAATGGTATATTAATGACACTACATTCTTTAATTTACTTATTTAGAAACTATTTAATTATAAGGTAATTTAATAACATAAGTGAATTCCAATTATGTTTATAAAAATAAATTACATTATTATATTTTCATTTACGTTTTAATTTTTTTTTATACATTGAAGGAATATAACATATTTACTTGTTAGTTACAAAGATTTTTGAATACCACTGTCAAAGGATTACAACAGACAATTTAGCCTTTAAAGAGACGCCTAAAACAAATATTACTATCTCCTTCTAACACACCTGACACAAATACTTACTACTCTTAGTTCACCACCCGCAGCGACGATAATTGTAACAACCTTTTTTTGTGGTTGTATTAAAAAATACGTTAATCTAAGATCATTAATTTATTTGGCGTAAAATTAGAGGAGTTTTTAATTATTTACATGTAAAATTGAGAAAGGCAACTTAAATTGCATTTCCTAGAACATATATTTTGGGTGTAATATTACATAAATAGTTATAGTTCCCTTTCTTTTAAAAATTGGACTCCGATCATTGTATTTCGCGCAATGCGTGACAACTTCTTGAGGGGGGGCACTTACAGAAGCAATTCTGAAAGCCTCTATTTTTTTCTTCACTTGCTGCTGAATGTTAAAGCAGAAGACATTGTTATAATGGTTTTTACTTAATTTATATTTGGTGTCATCAGAATTTTGGTGGTAAGTTATTTTTTAATTCATTATATTTAAAGCTTAAGCATTTGCTCTTTCCAGACACTCACGTACACTCATTATAGTACTTATATTATTCCCTTATACTCACTTAAAGCACTTATTTACTTACTTTGATATGGTACTTTTATAAGTCACTATATTTTTAATCTCAAATGGCTCTTAAGTTACTTATTTACGCAAGTTTCTCTTCATTCAAATAATATCATCTTAAAATACAATTTTAATAAAATAAAACATCAAAAATACAATAAGTTTAGTAGATTGAAAATTTCTTCAAATACATAATTGATCGCGTTGTTACAAGAATACGCAAGGAAGAAGTAGAAACGCTTTCATACTGGTTGACCGTTCCGCATCCATAATTAAACACTGGAAGCTGTCTATAAGAAAATCATTATACTGAGGTATTTATGTGGTGATTTTTTTAATTTTTAAGCTTAGTTCCTCTCCTTAACCATGTATTGGGTAAATAAACTTAATTGCACATTGTTAATTTTTGATATTTATAGAAAGTTTTTATTGATCATTATTTAGGTTTTGTTATTCCTATGACAAAGATAACATGGCGCTCGAGAATTCATTTAATTATATACTTTTTTTATAATTTTTTACATTGTTTTTTTTATTAATTAGAGAAAGGAAAATAATTAAGCAGGTGAGAAACAAGCCGCATTTCATGTGTGTTAACAAGTCAATATAGTAGAACCCACCCTATATTTAATCTACCGATTGTGGACGAGACGGCATATAAATAGTGGTGAAAGGTTAGTATTTCAATTTGTTTAAAATTTGTATTTAGAGATTACATTTGGCGTTTAATCAATGTACGAATTACATCACCACTTTATTTTTGTTATTATATAATGTAGCATTCCATTCTCTCTATTTCCAAAGATTGTGTGTTTGAACGAAATAGATATCAACTACGAGTGTGCACGCCAAATAAAGCGCTAAGCCGAAATTCGCTATCATTCATTTTACGGACTTTAATATAAATTGACTTGATAATAATTTTATCTACAAAACAGTTGCAATATTTACATGAACATTATACGCCCGCCTACACGAATTCAATTTAAATACAAAAAAATTCGAAAGCAAGATCAACAATGATAAATGATGTGCGATAATGTATTTATAAATAAACACCGATTGGATTAAACTGATTATAGAATTTTAAACATTTACATTTCAAAAGGTATTTATTCAAATAAAAATGAAAAGGTAGATATATGCCTTTCACACGTAATCGGAAAAAATGACTTTTTCATGTTAATATCAACTGGATTTTTCAATTTTGGTTTAATTCTGAAGAAAACGAGAATATCAGTTTTTACACCACTCACGTTTGAAGTTTAGCGATTTACCCGCAATTTCCAGAAATCAAAGCAACAATTCTCTTTGTAATTGTAATTTCTATTGTACCTAAAATATTTATGAACAGACGTATACTTTATTGAAAACAATTAAAGTGTTTGTGGTAACGTGTAAGTATTTACAAGAATGGGATAACTGAAATGCGCTCAAATAGAATAAAAGAAAAATTTCTTTCGTATTTCGTAATAAACTAATAATAATGTAGTAATCTGGTTGTTTCAACACTGTCAATGTAATGATTAATGATAGTTTGCCATTTCGAAAATTTAATATGTATTAACATAAGCACGAAAAGCTTGTCAGAGTTTTAATATGAAAAATTCGGTATAATCCATTAACTAACTTTTGAATTAAACCAAACTCTAATTATTCATGAATAAAACAAGCTCTTAAAAATCTAGCTGTTTAGTTTGATTAATGAGTTTGAAAGAACAAAAGGATAAACCGAGCGAAATCTTGTCGCTTTGACAAATAAGGATCAATGAAAAGATTGGATTCTTTTCTACTTATTTCCTTACAAATTGAACATTTATTTAACTTTTACTTTGTAAACTTGCGCTGCGTCGAACAAAATAATCGATTGAATTACCCCGTTTTATTAGTAGGCGCTTACAATTAATAATACACATTTTCCTTAGGCGCGTTTTCACGATATAATGAAGAAAATAAACGATCGTGTCTAAAAACTAACATCAAGTTCTATTATTTGCCTGCAAAAGCGTAAAGGGTGTCGCTAATAGGGTATAGAGTGTGTAATAGGGCCAAAGTTCTGTTTCAGACACAAGAAGACTAATAACAGTGTAAACCAAGAAAGATTTTTGTAGCACAGCTAATTTAATAAATAGTTTCCGGGGAAGCTTTTTAGAGAACGTACAAAAGTGATTTATAAAACACCGTTACTAAGAGATTTCGGAGTTTTTGTTTAAAGAATAGATGATTTCTCTACATATACTTAAATATTTTTACGACAATCGCTTAAAAAAGATTTTTTCATCATTAGTGCGTATTTTATAGTCTCATTATACGTAGAAGTATAATATAAAAAAATGGCACGCAATATAATGCTTTATAGCCCTTTAAAATTAATCCTAATTAGTTTATGCAATGTATTTTTTATTAAAAAAAATTAAATTTTTTTAACCAATTTAAATGATAATGCACTGCGTTGATATATCAGCAATTAATTTCACATTTTTCAACGAAATGGTCATAATGGAAAAAATTATTTGTTATTAAATGTTACACAAAGTGTTAATCAATCAAACAGCACTCTTCATTGTAGGTCATCTCAGTCTACTCATAACAGTAATAATCTACCTTCTACGTCTCTCAAGACATTAAAGCTGAAATGGCAAACTCAATCAACAAAGACATTCAATGTATTCTCGAATGGGGAAGCAATAATCTAGTTAAATTTAATGCTAACAAAACACAGTGTTGCCTTGTGTCCGCCGAAAAACATCGATCATTTCCTGTTGTAAGTATGATGTTAAGGCGGATTTAGACGATACAAGAGGCGGAATTGGAGCCAGGTTGAAGGTTGGTGCGAATCACAATCAATTTCTCTAGATCGTAGCGACAAGTCCGTGCCTTGTAAACGGTGACGGTCCATCTTACGTTGCAATACCTCATTAATGTGGTTTTCTTGTGTGTAGTGGTGTTTCTTGAGAAGTGTTTTTGTAGTGAAAATGTTAGACATACGTCAAGCCTCTCGTGAGTTTGTCAGGGTATTTTGAACACCCTATATACGTAGTGGGTAATTTTGTTTGTAATTCTATGCACTTAGTTAGATTCCGTATATACATATTTTTTGTTGTTGTCAAGTTGAGTTTTATAGATAAATTTGTGTTACGTGTGTTGCGACCTTTAGGAATGGTAGGTGTGTGGCGAGCTTTAGTTTGTTTTGTTTGTGAATTATTATTCCGTAATTTAGATTGTTTTCCTTATTATTCCCCGTTTATAGAAGTTTGAGTAACGTTTATTTGTCAATAGTTGAATATAAGTCTAAATAAGGTTTATTTCGTTTGGTTTCCTTAAAATTATAGAAAGAGTGTAGATTTATATGTATATGATGTCATATTGGCGACATGGAGTCGCTTAATTATAGTTGTTCAGTGTAATATTGAGTATGTTGGTTTTAAGTCATAGAGATTGAATGTGGGCCTTGTTGTTTGTACTTAAATAAAAATATAGGGATATTTTTCGCGTTAAGTCTGCTGACGTTTGAACTTTTGAAAGTTCTCGAGTCCTGACGGATGAAAACGAAGTTTCTGTATAGGGGTATCAAATCTTCTCCTTCCGTTTTTTTAATTGGTGGAATTAAATTAGATAAGATTTTTTGTGAGTGGTGGGATTCAAAAATCAAAGATGGATTTTTGGTAATAATTTGAATGATTCTAAAACTGATCGCGCTCTCGAGTACTAGTACGGTGCCGCTTGTTGTTACGCTTTAAGGGGTGGTTTAGAACATTGATGTATGGGACCTTTCGGTGTTTAACGAACGAACTTTTTGTGTAGTAAGGGTAGTTAGCTACTTCTGAAGAAGACCTGTATAGGGATTTTATTTAAACTGTTCAATCACCAAAGGATTATACCTAGTGTAGATTTCGATTTTACGTAAAGTCACCTAAAGATCATCGTCGTGTTATATTAGTGCTTCAGTGACCTCTTTGGTTTTTCTGGCTTTTGCGGATTTATTTAAAGTCAACGTTCTTGAAGTGCCACTTATTTACCGTACCAAGCGTGTTTAAGGATAAAGAAACTTTCGCAATATATTAAAATTATAGTTATTTAAAACAAGTTATTAACCTGTTGGATTGTTAGTGTAAATAAAACTAATTAAAAGATAAAAGTTATCAAGCAAGTTGAGCGCACAAATTATTATTTTAAAAGAAATTTTTAATTTATGGAGTAACATTTTAACGAGATTCAATCAAGGAATCGTTTGTGTATAAAAGAACAATAGTCAACAATATCATTCATCATTTGTCAGAGCAGGAAGATTTCATTTCCGTCATAGCAGTCATTGGTCATCATTTTCTATTGTTGTAACACAGGAGAGGTGTAATTCTAGACCTTAAGGTAATATAATATTGCGTTTTTTTTATTGAATATTTTCAAGATTTTTTTGTGTGTTTCGAACTATTTTTGTTGTGTTAACGAAGGTTTGAAAGCGGTGTCGTTTTTTTTGTTAAATTAAGTTGTTGTTTTAAATTTATTTAGTGTAATTACTTATAGTTCTGACGCTCCGCCTTCACACTTTGTTATTTATTTTAGTATTAAAGGGCAATTGACCCTGTAGTAGTGTGGGTATATAATCCACGATATATATATATATATATATATATATATATATATATATATATATATATATATATATATATAGGTTAAACAATTTAGAACGGCGTTAAGCAGCATTCTGATCAGACATCCTGTCGCCCATTAAGCATTTGTATTTTTTTTTGTTTATACGCATTATCGTGTTTACATTTATATTTATCTTATTTTTTTATTTTATTATAGCTTTGTTAGGTTTTATAAATTTGTTTTAATTCTGTGGAAATCCTTTTGTGTTGCATAAAAGTTTTTTTTGCAAATTGCAAGTAGTTTAGAAGCGTAAATTTTAACGTAACGAAGTGAGTTTTTTTTTTCTTTATTATTGAGTAATAGCGTTAATAATATTTAGTGTTTTATTTGATTTTTTAGTTGAGTATTAATTCATTTAGAGTGCATTCAACAAAGGTGATATTTTTTTTGTTTTGTTTTGATTATTATTTAATGCCTGATTATTTACACTGAGGTGTATTAACGTAACTTTATTGAGTGTTTATCACGCTTTATTTGACAAGCGTGTAGTGCTATTTTGAAGCCCTATTTCAGGTAGTTTGCTGAGTTGCTGTCCAGCACACCTGGAATTGATTGCGGATAGGTAAGCGTATGTTTTTTGTATGTTTAGACACGCTATGTACTCGTAATTTTGGCACGACGACCCTTATTTTGACTACCAAACATTCTGGTGCCCAAAAAAACCGACTGATTTCGTCTTCATCCCCTATTTTGACTTACGTACGATTTATTATTCTGGATGTGCAAAATTTTTCAACATCTGACCTACCCATACGCTGACTAGTCGGGGCAAAAAGGCCAATTTATCTGTAATCCCGTTCTACCACCCGTTTATACCGTTACAAGTTTTCGTCAGAAGCTTCCCATGCTTATGGCAGGTAAAGACACAGCAGCAAAAAAGATCTAGCTTATGTCGAATTGGTCGCTAAATACTAAGAAATTGATTCGTCTGCAGACAGGATTACAGTTGTGAAGAAAATAAACTCACTCAGAACAGTGTTCAAGAAGGAAATGAGTAAAATTAACAAATCCCAGAAATCAGGAGCAGGCGACGACGAAGTTTACAAACATAAGCTATGGTAATTTGATCTTCTTCAATTTTTGAATGACGTTGAACCATCAAGGAAACCTAGAAGCACTCTTGATGACAGTGATGATTAAACCGAGATTGATGTAAGTAAACTACATTGGTAGAATACGGACACAACCATCACATTTTGTGACGTCATTTGACCTTGCGAATTCCCTAGGGCTGGGCACGTGGCTGGCCTCGGTTTGACCTTGGGGTTGATGACCTTGAGAAAGTTGTTTACCTTGAGAAACAGGCTGACCTTTAGAAAGTGGTTGGCCTTGGGCTTGGACCTGCGCAGGAAATTTGAAAATGTTTTTAATAATAAAGAGATTCTTGTAAGACAAGTCGTAGGAACTATCACTGGGATCTGGTCTTGCGCGGGAAATTTGAAATTGTTTTTAATAATAAAGAGGTTCTTGTAAGTGTAGGAACTACCATGTAGGCCTTCGATCTTGTGTTAGGGTATGCGCCCCTGTTTGGAAATGGTAAGGTGGCCCTAATGCTAGCTTTAAGACAGGACTTCTATCATATAGGCAAAATTTTGCGATGCGATGCTTTCCACGAAGGCAGTTTCAACAACCCCCACCTCTCCACTGATCCGTCTCCCGAATGATAGCCGAGCATACCCGAACGTACCCGATTGCATATGACCATTTAAATAATAAGTAGAGAGGTGGGGGTCGTTGAAACTGCCTTCGCAAAATTTTACCTATACGAAATAATAAATAATTTCTACCCTAATGCAATGGTGCTTTTTATATAGGCAGACTCTCTTTCTAAACAGTCACCACCTATACATTCGAAAAATCATCTCTGATTTATTTGCATGTTCGATTACTTACACACAGAATTGTTTAATAGAAACGCGTTCATTAACAGTTATAAAAACCTAATTAAAAGGACTAGAAAGTAATAATTACTTATATATATATATATATAACATAGAGTTAAATTAAATAAACATGTTTTAAAAATATCAAATTGATACAATGGAAATAAACAAAAGGTTTTAATGGTATATTATTATATGCGAATTAATAACTACAAGTTTAAAGTCCACGAATACGCACCCGCTATTGTAGATCTGATTTTATGGCGTCATCCTGTAAGAGTAATAATACATTTAATTATCAACATTTTTGTTAGCAATCTCGTAAAATATATATATTAAAAATAATACACATACCTTCAGATGTGTATTATTTCGACTATTCTAATAATAACCATATGTTGAACTAAAATATTTTTTATACAACGTATCCATACGTAGCCTCACTAAACACGTTTTCTACTTATGAATGGTTGGATATACACTGACTATTGCTTTCGCATCATTAACTAATTTAGAATGTAATACACAAACCTGATTACTGCAAATCGTATTTAGCATTTATATTGTATTTATAAATTTACATTCAAAATAAAACAAATGATAAAATTCTTAAAAAAATGATTTTCACTTTGATCGTATAAAAGCCAGACTTTATCAGTTTCTTACATTGTGTACAAACAAAATATCACCTTGGTGTTATAAATAAGGAACAGTCTTCAAACTGTGTTTTTATCTTGTATATACATACAATCAATTAACATTTTCTAGTTTTACAATGTGATTTTTGTGATAGTATTTATTATAAAGAGGTTGCATAATTATCCTCTGTCATAAAAATTGTATTCTAATAAAGAACAATGGCATGTAAAGATGGTGATGATAAGTGCTTTTCATAATAAAAAGATTTATTTTAATTTAATTTAATGTGTTCACATGTATCAAGGTTATTGATACGTTATAGAAGCGGTTGGCCTTGGAAGTGTTTGAGTTAACATGTATTAAGGTTATTTGTGTTTGTATAAAAACGATTTTTACCTTGAGAAAGTCACCTTCAACTGACCCTAAAGTTAGCCATAGGTCAGACTTTGAAGTTGTCCTTGAAGTTAGCCTTGTGAATTTTCAATAACTTAATTACCGCTGACACATTGTAATTATATAATACAGCTATATACAAATATTTTCTAATCATAAAATTTAAACTGAACTGATTTAGATTTTTAAGTTGACGTATATTTACCTCTATTTAATTAAAATTATTTTATTTGAATAAAAGTTTTTACAACGAACGCTTATACCGTATAATTATGTTTTTAAAAATTATTATTTCACTTCATATAGGTAAAATTTCGGGCCCGAGGCTTTCGGCAATCCCACTACAACCCTGCCCGAGAATAACCGAGATTATAAGACAGGTGTAGGGTGTCGCAACTTGTTCTCGGGTCTTCGCCCCTTGTCGTGATCGCAACTTGTTCGTAGGCCTTCGTGTATTGTCGTAGTACCCTTGCCGTAAAATTTGAATTTGTATTATAATAATAAGGTGCCTAATGCTGTAAAGGGACGCCGTCAGATATCCCAATTTTTTACTATTATTAATTAGTTTCCTAAAGTTTATTAGCAAGACGCCGTCCTTTATCAAAATTTTCCTGTCATGATTAATTATTTGCTAAGTAAAATACCAGTACTAATATAATATTCACGGAATTTATTAAGATTAAGTGACTCGCTAAATGCACAGGTGCAAGCAATTATAAAAATTCGAAGAAGTTCTAGTAAAAGTTCAACATATTTTATAACGTTGCAGAAAATTGCACAATAATTAATCATGCATTCTGCCTCCAGACGTAAATCCCAAAAACGTTTAAAAGTTTGTATACGTCAGAGCATCTTCCGCCAATACTGGCTTACGGAATCTCACCACCCTCGCGAATTCTCTATAAAAACGCGGCACGCGTTGAAGAAGATGATGAAGATGATGATGAATCGGTCAGTCGATCAATGAATCGGTCTAGAAACATCTCTCGCTACCAGAAGAATTCGAATAGAAATCGTGTGCTCTATCGTCGCGTTCGCGCCGACTACTACCGTTTAAAACCGCCAGCCTGTAACCGCCGTCCGAAGTAGAAATCGCGACTCTGCGACTTGATAGCATCACCGAATTCAAAGGGTTAGAGTTGCAGAGAACTAACGTTGAACGTACGTAAGTGCAGATACCTACAGCCCTATATACCTGGTGATAGTGACATGCAGGGTTGTAAGCCCGACATACTCCTTCATTACTAGACACCTACACTGTGGAGTTTGGAGGGTAGTTGCCCGACATTCCTTTGACCGCCGGAGATCCTCTTGTTTAGTTTAACGGGTGGTTGCCCAGATTGCTAACAAAGGAAACCCACATACACACTTACACTGTGGAGTTTGGAGGGTAGTTGCCCGACATTCCATTGACCGCCGGAGATCCTCTTGTTTAGTTTAACGGGTGGTTGCCCAGATTGCTAACAAAGGAGACCCACCTATACAAATTTACACTAACACTTACACTAAAAACACCTCGACAAACTTACCCGCAACCGCAGAGTACCTGTAATTAAAACCTCGTCAGAAGATTAAGCCGAACACCTAGTTAACGCCGTTAATCCCGTAATATAGAAACATAACCGTAAAAACTAGACGTGTTCGTCAGTATTAAATTATCGCCTGTAATAAAACCGCCGCCGCCACCACCGAGAAACGTAAGTTACACCGTTTGCAATTAATAAGATTGTTACCTGTAAACCAGAAACTATCCGATAATATATTTCGTGTTAAATAATTAAAATCATTATTGTTAGACGCGAAAGATTCAATTTAATAGAAAACGAAGGTTTTATATTTTAAAATCGGCCAACATAACAAAAGTATTTTTATTTAAATAAAAACCTGTGTACTGAAATAATTAATATAGGAAAAGAAACAAATAATCCGCAGCTACCGTATAGAAGCTACCTTCAAAACGAAAAGCTTTCATTTATTTAAAAAGCAAAATTGAATTTAAACGTGAATGAGTTTATTTTCATAAGAAAGCAGGTATAAAACTAGATTACTTTTATACATTCGAAAACCGACTGCTTTAAAATATCGATTATTTCTTTAAAGGCAGAGTATTGAACTCGGTGTTTTATCGCACACGTGTTTATAACAGGGTTATCTTGCTACCAACTTCTGTAGTTTATACAGGGATGCATTCAGGTAAAATTATTTATTTTATTTCGGCAGTTAAACAGTATAAATTGAAACCAGTCAAAGGACGTAAATTAAAAGTCAAAACCCAACCCTTCTATTCATGTTATATTGCAGAAACTCCAGAGGACCACCTAACCCTCCGTCCCAGGACCAACCAGGAAGTAGTATATAAACTGGACGATCCTGCCCCACAAAAGGAGAACCCACCGGAAAATATATTTGTATTTATATCATAGTTAAGTAGTTTAAATTAACAGAATTAGTTTTATAACAGGAACAATAAGGAATAAATGTATATAAACCTTGTAATCTATTTGTTCAAAGTGTTGAGAGCCTGAATAACGAACCCCGATCCTTATTTTGCAAGTACAAAATCCGACTGAGCTAAAAGGGCAAAGTGAAAATTATTCATTAGTAGTAATTCACTGGACAGAGAAAACGAGATAATACAATGCTAACTTGTAAGACAGGTGTAGGGCTGCGTAACTTCCTCTCGGGGCTCTGCCCTTGTCAAGGCCCCATTGGTGGAAAATTTTAATTTGTATTTATGTCTCTGCAGGTTATGGCTGGAAATATGAATCTGTATTGTAATAAGGGGCATAATGCTAACTTATAAGACAGGCGTAGGACTTAGCAACTTACTTTCAGGCCCTCGCCCCTCGACCAAAAATTTGAATTTGTTTGTAACACCATATGTGAGGGGAAATTTGAACTGGTATTATAATAACAAGGAGGCCTAATGCTAACCTATAAGACAGACATAGGGCTTCGCAACTTGCGTTCGGGTCTTAGCCCCTGACCCCTTGGCGGGAAATTTGAATTTGGATTTGTATTTAAGTGTTTACATTCTGATTGCTTATTGCGAGAAATTTGAACTTGTATTCTAATAAGGGGCCTATTGCTAGTTTATAAAACAAAACATAGGAACCTGTATTAGGGCCTGCGCTCTTTTGTTGTGGCGCTTGCTGGGGAAATTTGAATTTGTGTCGTCATCTACTTGTGTATCGACTAATGAATATTTTCTGTAATATAGGTGGCGCCATCTAGCGTTATATTTCATCATTAATGCGAAAGGGCGGTTAGATGGGTAGCTACAATAAGAGTGATATTGGCTTTCTTTACACCATGTGCGTTCAATCATACTGCTATTTTTTGAATTAAGAGTTGATTTTTTTGTATGATTAAGTTAAATCAGTTCGGTATTTCTTTGAATTGTGGTTGGTTGGTTTTAGCAAAGTGTAAGTTAGCCCAACCATTATTTTTGAGCTGTAAGCTAGTTTTTGCAGGCTGTAAGTTATGATTTGATTGATTGAGATTGATTGAATGAGATTGATTGATTGAGATTGATTGATCTGATTGCTTAATTTGATCGAACGTGATTTGTTTGGGATTGATCTGTTTAATTGTTTTGATTAATTTGATTTGATGAATTGATTTGTATGTTTGAGAAAGAGACGAGAGAGAGAGAGACGAACACGATCAACCTCTATTACAGAAAACATTCATTAGTCTTTACACCACTATATGGCACCACAAACAACCCTAATTAGTCCTAGAAATATACCGCTAGATAGCGCCACCTCTATTACAGAAAACATTCGCTAGTTTAAAAACATACCACTAGATGGTGCCACAAACAAAACCCTGATTAGTTTATAAAAATATAACGCTAGATGGCGTCACCTTTATTACAGAAAATATTCATTAGTCCATACATAACTAGATCACGACACAAATTCAAATTTCCCCAACAAGCGCCACGACAGAAGGGCGCAGGCCCTAACACAGATTCCTATGTTTTATCTTATCTTTTATCTTATCTTATTAAAATACAAGTTCAAATTTCTCGCAATAAGTAATCAGAATGTAAACACTTAACTACAAATCCAAATTCAAATTTCCAGCCAAGGGGCCAGGGGCTAAGACCCGAAAGCAAGTTGCGAACCCCAAGTCTGTCTTATAAGTTAGCATTAGGCCTCCTTATTATTATAATACAAGTTCAAGTTTCCCCTCACAGATGGCGTCACAAATTCAAATTTTTGGTCGAGGGGCGAGGGCCTGAAAGTAAGTTGCTAAGCCCTACACCTGTCTTACAAATTAGCATTAGGCACCTTATCATTGTAATACATATTCAAATAATCCGGCAAGGGTACCACGACAATACACGAAGGCCTACAAACAAGTTGCGATCACGGTTATGCTCGGGGAGGATTGGAGTGAGATCGCCGAAACAGCCTTCGCTGAAAGCCTCGCGTCGGGAAATTTTACCTATATGAAGTGAAATAATAATTTTTAAAAACATAATTACACGGTATAAGCGTTCGTTGTAAAAACTATGTCCAACATCCGTTTAAACTTTATTCAAATAAAATAATTTTAATTAAATAGAGTTAATATATATCAACTTAAAAATCTTCAGTTTAAATTTTATGATTAGAAAATATTTTGTTTTTTTTAAAGAAAGGTTAAAAATAGCTGTATTATTTATATAATTACAATGTGTCAGCGGTAATTAATTTATTGAAAATTCACAAGGCTAACTTCAAGGACAACTTCAAAGTCTGACCTATGGCAAACTTTAGGGTCAGTTGAAGGTGACATTCTCAAGGTACAAATCGTTTTTATACAAAAACAAATAACCTTGATACATGTTAACTTAAACAATTCCAAGGCCAACCGCTTCTATAAAATATCAATAACCTTGATACATGTTAGCTTAAAATTCCGTAACAAACCGCTTCTATAAAAAATATCAATAACCTTGATACATGTGAACACATTAAATTAAATAAAAAAAAATGTTTTTATTATGAAAAGCACTTATCAACATCTTTACATGCCTTTGTTGTTTATTAGAATACAATTTTTATGACAGAGGATAATTATGCAACCTCTTTATAATAAATCCTATTACAAAAATCACATTGTAAAATTAGAAAATGTTAATTGATTGCTTACTTAATTAGATACTTGTTTATTTAATGCAATTTTGGAGTTTGAAGACTGTTACTTATTTATAACACCAAGGTGATATTTTGTTTGTTCACAATATAAAAAACTGATGAAGTCTGGCTTTTATACGATCAAAGTGAAAATCATTTTTTTAAAAGCATGTTATCGTCGTTCGTTTTATTTTGAATGTAAATTTATAAGTACAATATAAATGCTAAATACGAGTTGCAGTAATCAGGTTTTTGTATTACATTCTAAATTAGTTAACAATGGGAAAGCAATAGCCAGTTTATATTCAATCATTCATAAGAAGAAAAGGTGTTTAGTGAAGCTACATATGGATACGTTGTATAAAAAATATTTCAGTTCAACATATGGTTATTATTAGAACGGTCGAAATAATACACATCTGAACGTATGTGCATTATTTTTAATATATATATATATATATATATATATATATATATATATATATATATATATCCACTGTTTAATTTATTGTGTCGTTTATTTGTGTCAATTGCATGCTTAACTGGTTACACCTTCTGATAAGTGAAATTAGTCTTTGCATGTTTTCAAATTTAAGGATCGATTGGATATTGCGTAATGGACCAGATCGATCACAGAATTTCATTTTAGCTTTATATTAATGCAGAACACTACTAACAAAGCACTTTTTTTTTATTCAGCATAAATTACAGTTTTGAAGTATTAAAGTTTAAACCTATTAATGAACGTCTAAATACGATTTTAAAGATAACGTATTAATAAAATATAACGATTTTATTGATGATACAAGCACTAACCGCTCTATGCTTGAATTATTCAGCAATTAACAAACATTTTGTTGAAATAACAATTCATTGTTAAACCGATTTAGTTTATTTTATTTAGAATTTTCTCAATTGGGAATATTGATTTAATTCAAAGTTTTATAACAGTTAGAAATATAAATTTACAGGTATACTAGGGATACTTAAAAAGTATTCAAGTTAACGTTATACGATTTGGGAATTTTCATTTATACAGGGTGTGTACGACGACTCGTATATTTCAGAATTTTCTTAAGTTTTTAGATCAATTTATTTTGAAGTGTGATTGAATTTGAATGGCGACTGATTTTACTGAGTAGGCTGCAATCCTGTCTTCCACAGTCAGATACTATCCCGCCTAAGACTATTATTTTAGCCAAATTTAAGATTGTGGTGGGGCCTAGAGAGACAATTTTTCCCGGACTGAGCTTTGCAAGTTGTAGATTAATGGTAAGTGTGAGATGTTTGAACTACTTTTCAATCATTTTACTATTTATATCGACCATGCCCATTTCCACTGTAGCTGGCTTGGCAACCCGCTTATTTCGGTAAGCGTATGGCGGCGTATTGCGGTCTAGTGCGGTTTGGACGTGTAAATATCAACGGTCCGATATCTGGATGTCTATTTCTAAGAACTGAGAGTACACAGTCTATAAGAGTGATTTAATTTTAATTCTCTAATCAAGTTATATCTTGTCAATATTTGTAACTTTGATATTACACCTGACGAAGGGCAGAGTTTCTGCCTGAAAGCGTGCGCAAAATAAATAAAGAAATAATTTTACACCATTTTCCCAAAGAAACTGTTGTTTAACATATCAATTGGTGAAAGTTTTAATTCTTATAGCAATCAGATTTATTCATTTTTCTTTTTATTTAAAATATTATTAGTGACAGTAAATTATAATAACATTTAAATTTAAAACTAGCAAATAGGTGATGCCTGGTTAGAAAAGTTACGTCACAAAAAAATGGTGCCCAATGTGGCGGCGGGTGATTAGTTAAAAGTTGTTATATCTCAACAATAAACATGAATTGAATAAAATAAATTCGCAACACAAAGTAAAAAAGCCACATAAGTCAACCATTTTTAAAAGAATAAAGTGCCACTTTAGCCTAAAATAAAAGTCAATATATTATTTTTTTACTTACATATTTCAGCTTAACACATTTATCTTTTACGATAAGAGTATCTATATTGGTCGCTTTTAAGGCAAAATTTAGTATATTGAGTTTTTAGTTATTTATGGTCAATAATAATTAAATACGATCAACTCCTTTCGCAAAACAAATTGTTTGTTGGTATCCTTAAGTGTTGCCGTTCAGTGAAAGGTTTAAAAGGAATAAAAAATTTGATTAAAAATATTAATCAAGGCGAATGTACGGTGTAAGTAACAAATCTTGCTACTAGCAAAGCGTGCTGTACTCTACCGGCATTAATACGTCGGAGCATAAATTTAGACAATTTCAATGTAATTTATTCCAACAAAATATATTACGTTCAAGTTTCGCACAACTAGTTTAACTTCACGTTATGCATGTTCAGCATCAAACTATCATTTAGAGAACGCTTAGTATGTGTTTCCATCACGCTTTACAGTTTTCACAAACTGATGTTGATCAATACTAATAATTACGAATACATAATTGCGTTCTAATCCAGATTAGGACGTAACGTTAACGGAATTTTTTTGTAGTTGTGCTACTTTTTCATTTTTTGTGTTATTTTCCATCTGGATCATCAGTTAAATGGGATGGAAACGAAAAAGGGTTCTTCGGACACAATATATATGGAATACTCGTAAGCTGATAGGTTTCACAAGAGTTAGTGAAAAACCGTATTTCTATTGTGATGAATGAGAATTGTTGAATAAGGCACATATGTCAGCGCCTTCGTGATTGCTGCGACATTGACGTATTGAAATGAGATGAGGGTATAAAAGATTCAGGAACTAAAAATAACCCATTCAAGAGTATTTAGACGTATTCGGAATATTAAAATGGCATCAAACATCAATTTTGTTTATTTTTTTGCTTTTTCTATATATTTCATTTTATAAAATCGGATTAGAATTTACAGGCTGAATTTAAATGCTGCTACTTTTCATATTTTGGGTTTTGTTTATCTACTTCATTCTTCTAGAAAGAGGTTTTTTGGTGTATTCGTTTTTTATTGGAAATTTTTTTACTTTCAAGCTTTTGATATTTCTTTTCAATTTTACTTGTCGGGGATAACGCAATTTTTATTTGTCAGACTTAATAATCTAGTTTGTTCAACTCAGTGAAATAGAATCTAATACTGGTTCGTTCAGAAAAAAATTACTTTTTTACTCATATTTTACAAATATTCAATAGGAATTTTAAACAACTATTTTTTGTTATTGAACATGTTGGGTCTATGTAAACATGCCAATTGAACAGCAAAATGTGCCGATACCTTCAATATAAACTATGATCGCAGTAAAAAGTTGAGTCACCTCACTTTGAAAGTTTATAAAATTAATAAAATTTGGGAATTAGGTACCTCAACACCTTTTAAATATATTACAAAAATTTCAACTAATTTGCCCTTTGCAATTAGCTCAAAAAGCAAAAACGTGAAGAAATTAAAACACACATTTTGTAAAAATGCATGTCAGAGAATGGTATTCTTCTGGTTTTACCAAAAAAGAGACATCAGCTGTTAATTTTTATTTATATGTTAATGACCTTGTATATTTTATACAAATTGTTTATAAATTATTATGTATTGTTTAAAAAAAATAGTTATCAGTTGGTAAAAAAAATAAAAAAAGATATATGTAGATTTCCATTTTTATCAAAATTAAACACATAAATCGGTCATTCAAGCCAGATTTATAATAAAACTTATTTTAGGTAAGTGAAATAAATTACAAATAGTCCTTCGAGCCGGATTTATAATAAAACTTATTTTAGGTAAGTGAAATAAATTACAAATGGTCCTTCGAGACGGATCTAACTGTGGAAAAAGAAAATAGTCCTTTTAAATCACATAAGAGTTACCGTTGTGAAAACAGCGGGCCGTTTCAGCAGGCTAAATTCCCGAAGATACCCGAAGTATAAATTGGCTTTACAATAACACCCTTTACAATATCTCGAAAACGGAAGATGTTAACACGATCAAATTTTCGTAGTAGGTTGATAAGTTTAAATAATTAAGCAATAAAATATCCAGGTGCACTGCCGTCCAAGGTTGAAAAACCTTTACAATATCTAGAAAACTGCACATACTATCACGATCAAATTTTCGTATTAGGTTGTATAATAAGAATAATTAAGCAATAAAAATATCCAGGTGCACTGCCGTCCAAGGGTTGAAAAACCACCCTTACAATATCTAGAAAACGGCACATACTATCACGATCAAATTTTCGTATTAGGTTGATAATAATATTAGAATAATTAAGCAATAAAAATATCCAGGTGCACTGCCGTCCAAGGGTTTAAAAACCACCCTTACAATATCTAGAAAACGGCACATACTATCACGATCAAATTTTCGTATTAGGTTGACAATAATATTAGAATAATTAAGCAATAAAAATATCCAGGTGCACTGCCGTCCAAGGGGTTTAAAAAACCACCCTTTACAATATCTAGAAAACGGCACATACTATCACGATCAAATTTTCGTATTAGGTTGATAATAATATTAGAATAATTAAGCAATAAAAATATCCAGGTGCACTGCCGTCCAAGGGTTGAAAAAACCACCCTTTACAATATCTAGAAAACGGCACATACTATCACGATCAAATTTTCGTATTAGGTTGACAATAATATTAGAATAATTAAGCAATAAAAATATCCAGGTGCACTGCCGTCCAAGGGGTTGAAAAATTAATCACCCTTTACAATATCTAGAAAACGGCACATTATCACGATCAAATTTTCGTATTAGTTTGATAATAATATTAGAATTATTAAGCAATAAAAATATCCAGGTGCACAGCCGCCAAAGGGGACAGAAAAACCTCCCATTTTTCATATCTCGAAAAAAACACCATCACAATCAAATTTTCTTAGTAGGTATAGTCTGGTGAGAGAACTGTACAATTTTCGAGAAAGATTTTAAAATATTTTCGTTATATTAGATCATGATACATAATTTTATTATTAATAACTTTTCATTTGGTATTTTGATGGAACATTTTTCATTTGACTACACTAGCAAAAAATTGTGTTTTTATTAAGTACTTGTTGCTTAATATCGCGATTCATACTGAACCTACTCTAACATTACCTTAAGAAATGGACATGTATTACGGGTCAGTCATTATACGTGCCTAACTCAAGCAGAGATGCTGAATATTATATGCTTAGGCAAAGAAATAGACAAAAATATGTAGGCGTACTTAAAATGCATTGCATTTACTTTTTTATTAAATATTTCTTTTAGTTCTTTCTTGGCACTTATTCGTGTAGCAACTTAGCAATTCACTTGGAAAAAATATTCCCAATGGTTATTGATCTAACGTAATTTGTAATAGTATATTAGCCAAGAAAGTGTTTTCCAAACACTTAATTTGTATATTTGATGCGAATATTGGTGGTAGTGCGAACGTGACTGGGTATAATCACAATTTGAAAAAATAGTACTTATCGTTACAATGGGTTTTGTAAACAAAGTGCACAGTATTAGAAGGAAGTTTCGTTATTGGAGAAGCTGTTTGGTCTTTTTACCACAATGTATGCCTGAATAAATCATAATATTCAGATGTAGTTAGAAAATACATTTCAACTACTGTTAATAATATTTGTATATAAAAAACAAGCGGATAGGTACACCGAAAGTTCAAAGGCTTCGGAGCTTCGCGCAAGCGTCCTTGAAAAGTACACGAACATCTGTAACACATATATTAAATGGAAATGAAAAAGAAAATTAAAATCTACGGTAACCTAGGTTACCGTTTTATATAGGGTACCGTTTTATTTATGTATAAAAAAGAAAACTAAAATCTACGGTAACCTAGGTTATCGCAGATTTTAGTTTTTAATATTATTGTCAACCTAATACGAAAATTTGATCGTGATAGTATGTGCCGTTTTCTAGATATTGTAAAGGGTGGTTTTTTAAACCCCTTGGACGGTAGTGCACCTGGATATTTTTATTGCTTAATTATTCTAATATTATTGTCAACCTAATACGAAAATTTGATCGTGATAGTATGTGCCGTTTTCTAGATATTGTAAAGGGTGGTTTTTCCAACCCCTTGGACGGCAGTGCACCTGTATATTTTTATTGCTTAATTATTCTAATATTATTATCAACCTAATACGAAAATTTGATCATGATAGTATGTGCCGTTTTCTAGATATTGTAAAGGGTGGCTTTTCCAACCCCTTGGACGGCAGTGCACCTGGATATTTTTATTGCTTAATTATTCTAATATTATTATCAACCTAATACGAAAATTTGATCGTGATAGTATGTGCCGTTTTCTAAATATTGTAAAGGGTGGTTTTTTCAACCTCTTGGACGGCAGTGCACCTGGATATTTTTATTCCTTAATTATTCTAATATTATTATCAACCTAATACGAAAATTTGATCGTGATAGTATGTGCCGTTTTCTAGATATTGTAAAGGGTGGTTTTTCCAACCCCTTGGACGGCAGTGCACCTGGATATTTTTATTGCATAATTATTCTAATATTATTATCAACCTAATACGAAAATTTGATCGTGATAGTATGTGCAGTTTTCTAGATATTGTAAAGGGTGGTTTTTCCAACCCCTTGGACGGCAGTGCACCTGGATATTTTTATTGCTTAATTATTCTAATATTATTATCAACCTAATACGAAAATTTGATCGTGATAGTATGTGCCGTTTTCTAGATATTGTAAGGGGTGGTTTTTTAAACCCCTTGGACGGCAGTGCACCTGGATATTTTTATTGCTTAATTATTCTAATATTATTATCAACCTAATACGAAAATTTGATCGTGATAGTATGTGCCGTTTTCTAGATATTGTAAAGGGTGGTTTTTTCAACCCCTTGGACGGCAGTGCACCTGGATATTTTATTGCTTAATTATTCTAATATTATTATCAACCTAATACGAAAATTTGATCGTGATAGTATGTGCCGTTTTCTAGATATTGTAAGGGTGGTTTTTAAACCCTTGGACGGCAGTGCACCTGGATATTTTATTGCTTAATTATTCTAATATTATTATCAACCTAATACGAAAATTTGATCGTGATAGTATGTGCCGTTTTCTAGATATTGTAAGGGGTGGTTTTTTAAACCCCTTGGACGGCAGTGCACCTGGATATTTTTATTGCTTAATTATTCTAATATTATTATCAACCTAATACGAAAATTTGATCGTGATAGTATGTGCAGTTTTCTAGATATTGTAAAGGGTGGTTTTTCCAACCCCTTGGACGGCAGTGCACCTGGATATTTTTATTGCTTAATTATTCTAATATTATTATCAACCTAATACGAAAATTTGATCGTGATAGTATGTGCCGTTTTCTAGATATTGTAAGGGGTGGTTTTTTAAACCCCTTGGACGGCAGTGCACCTGGATATTTTTATTGTTTAATTATCCTAAGATTACTATCAACCTACTACGAAAATTTGATCGTGTTAACATCTTCCGTTTTCGAGATATTGTAAAGGGTGTTATTGTAAAGCCAATTTATACTTCGGGTATCTTCGGGAATTTAGCCTGCTGAAACGGCCCGCTGTTTTCACAACGGTATAAGAGTTTAGTATAAATCATGTCCGAAAATAATTCCAATGTTCGACGTAGTGAAAGATTGCGGCTGAAAAATCACGACTCAAATCCCAGGTCTGTGAATCCGAATCCGGTACCAATGAATTCTCACGGTAGTAGTTCGAAGACGAAGAGTTCGAAGAAGACTTCAAAAGTAAGCAGTAAGAAAAATGAAAAACTACAGCAGCAGTTGGAAATCGAGACAGAAATTAAGAAAAAACAGCTGGAATTAAAGGAGAAACAAGAACTGTTAGATTTAGAGTTAGCCTTAAAAATAGCTCGAATAGAAGACGAATCCGAAGGGTCTGAGTCCGAAGAAAGTGGGTAAATGATGAAAATCCTTGGTGTAAATATGCTGTTAATGAAAATTACAAAGAGGTAACAAAATCAAATTCGTTCAAGGTAAGAGAAAATTTATCTAATAAATCAACAAACACAATCGATCATTATCAACAACAAAATTATTTTAAAAAAATGCCTTCTCGACAATCTATTCCAAAAGAACTTCCAATTTTCACCGGAAATCCATTGGAATGACCAAATTTTATTTATCACTACAAAAATTCAACTAAACTATGTGGTTATTCTGAAGAAGAAAATCAAAGTAGATTACAAAAATGCCTAAAAGGTTGTGCACAAGAAACTGTCAGAAATTTACTAATAATGCCTCAAAATGTTCCAAAAATTATTTTGCACAATCACATCAAATTATTTTTATGCTGTTAGACAAAGTAAAAAATTTTCCTATTGTAAAAGAAGATCGATTGGATTTGCTAATAAATTTGTCAGACGAAATAAACAATCTCGTTGGTACGATTGAGTCACTTAATGATGAAGATCATTTACGAAATCCTAGCTTGTTACATGAATTTATTAATAAATTACCAAACTCTTATAAAATGCTATCGGCAGAATACATTTCAAATAAAAATCCTGAAAATAAACTGAAAGAATTTACTAACTGGTTAAATAATAAAGCAATGATTATTAAAATTAATTGGATTCGTGAAAATAGCAGGGATATTCTTCGTATTGAAACCGAAGGAAATGTTGGAAGAGACATGTGTCGCTAAAGAAGTTTCTGAAGAAATATTTGATAAAATAGTTGATGAAGAAGTTGGTCCATTAATAATTTGATTAGCAACTTGGCATTTCTTTGAAATAGATTGGTCTAAATAACCTTCTACAACAGTTGTCGATCGCCAGCCCCCGTGTTTTTTCACTGAGAGTATGTCTCCACCGGCTTCAACTAATAGTTAAACTGTTCCTGTATAAAGTTCCGGATTAGGAAACTTCAAGTGCGGAAACAGTCCTTCTCAGGACTAAGCCTGATAACGGAAGCAGGGTCCGCTTCCGAAACGTCGCGCTCAACAAGCATAAACTGTAGAAATAGGCCGATTTTATAAATTTTTGATCGCGTTTGTTTAGTTTTGTGGTGACGTATTTTTTTTGTTTTTTTTTTTAATTATATAATTAATTGCCGTTTTAATCAGTTATTTTTGGGTATTTGAGCCAATGATTTTAGCGCTGAATTTACCGAAATGTTTAATGAGTTTTGCAACTTTGTGGCTTTTATATAAAGCTTAGAATTTCATGGGAATTTAGGTAAACCTTGCATGAAGATTTTTGTAGTAGAATTTTTGGTAATAGAATAGTAAATTTTTGAGTGAACATTTTGGTTTCCTGTTAGACCAATCTAAGATCCGTTCATGATGTTTTCCCGCTATAAATGTTTTTAACCGAATTTGACGAGTTGATACGAGTGCCCTTTTACGTTTTTTAGTAAGAACCCCGTTCACACCACTGAGATATGCCGTGGCACAAATTGCTTTTACGGGCTGGGTGCTCTAGTGAGTATTTAGCCTGTAACAGAATTCAATTGAACGTAAGCAGGACCATTTTGCATCCTGTCGCTGTGATTCTACGAACCTAATTAATCATATGTGATCTTTTTGTTTAACCCTTAGATGCATGTTCGGGGTCCCGTTGGGGCCCCAAGTGGTATTTTCCTCTAATAACCTTTTTTATCTGAACACATTGGCAACAGCACTTCTAGGTATGTGTCGGTAGATACGTGTCGGGCAATATTTCAGTACGTTGCGGCACGTCAAGGCTATAGTGTCTAATAATACAAGTCAGAAAGTAAGTAGGGTCCCGTCGAGACCCCGATTCAGCATTAAGCGATACCAAAAATTTGTGTTGATCAATACGATTTTTCTATAGAAAATGAAGCGTTGGGAGAGAACCAGGCCACTAGCACAAAAAGAACATGAAGAACTAATCAACAATCTTGGCGACTGGGACTCTGAAATGGAGTACGAAAACGACGAAGAGTCGGAAAATGAGGTGGCTCAAGATTTGATGACGAAAAATATGTCGGAAATGGAGGATAAGTTAGAAATACAAAGTGAAGTATAAAACATACTTCCAAATCAGGCTTGCAGTAGAATATTCACCCTTTTGTAACCACTAGAAGGCGCCAAAGGAATATTGTAAATGCACGTCCAGGCGCTACAGATTACAGTAAAGATTGCAATACATTCTTAGATATTTTCAACCTCTTTATGACAACGGAAATGAAAGAAATTATCTGTCGTCATACCAATGAAGAAGCTACTAGGAATTTAGATGAGTGGAATACCAAAAATCCAAACAACAACAGACATTGGACAGCTCTTGAGAAAGATAAACTAGACAATTTTTTGCTTCTAAAACCAGGAGCGCTAAGGTGTAAAAAGGAATCTACTCGGGAGATGTGGTCTACTAATACCTCCATACGTCGATCATTTTTCACGCATGCTTTACTTCGGGATAGATTTGAGCAAATATTATTTCTGCTATTCGATGACAAATCAACTAGAGCTGCGTGAAAGAAAGAAGACAAGTTAGCAGGAATAAGAAATATTTGGGATATGTTTGTTGATAATTGCAGAAAGGTGTTTGAACTGTACGATTGACGAACAGTTAGTGTGTTTCCGGGGACAATGCCCATTTAGGCAATATATAAAATCAAAACCTAGACGGTATGGAATAAAAATTTGGGCAGCCGCTATGTCAAAGCGTCATAGTTATGCAACCAACAGGTGTATACTAGAAAATCTCCCACGGGTATATTGAATCAAGGCTTTCGCGTCGTATCAGATTTGGTAGAAACGTACCATGGCAGTTGGCGAGGGATTACCACAGATAATTTTTTCTTAAGTGTTCAATTGGCAAATTATTTATTGACGAAAAAACTCACATTACTTGGGACTGTTCGCAAGAACAAGCCGGACACACCAACTCAGCTAAAAGTAAGATCCAGGACAGTTGAGCCATCTATGTTTACGTTTACTGAAGAGCTAACGATGGTCTTTTATATCCCGAAAAAGAATAGGATGGTACATCTAATATCAAGCCAACATGATGATGATAAAATCTGTGCAGACAACAAAAATAAGCTACATATGATTGTAGATTACAATGCAAGTAAGGGTGCCGTTGACAATGCCGATAAGCTGAGTCGAGAGTATTCGTGCTCCAGAAGAACAGCTCGATGGACGTATAAGATATTTATGAATATGCTAGATATTTGTGACCTAAATGCTTTTATTTTATATGTTAAAAAAAATCCTGAGTGGCAAAAGAAAAATAGCTCGCGACGACGATTGTTTCTCTTATAATTAAGAGATCATCTTGCTTAGGACAATATGGAGAAAAGGTCCCACTATAAAAATCATACGGAGCATGTAAAATCGGGTCTACGAGATTGTGGAATAGTACTGCAAGATCAACATGTTCCTCAGCCAGCAACTCCGGTCAGAAAACGAGCCAGATGCTATCAGTGCCCTCGAAAATTGGACAAGAAAGTTAACATAACGTGCGCACTATGTAGGAAGTTTGTATGTGAAATTCACAGAAAAAAAGTGCCAACAACTGTATGTACCACTTGTTCTTCACACTAAAATATAAACAAACATCCAGTTGATTGAATTTTTACCTTTATTTTTCATGGAGTAACATTTTATTATTATTTTTTTAATTAATAAGTTATTCATTGCAAACCGCCAGTATTTCCCTTGTCAACCATTTTATACTTTGTGTTAGAATTAAATAAATTTGTAGAAATACATTAAAGTGTATTATTTTTCAAAAATGCATGAAAGTATTTACAAAAAAGACATTTTTCATTGGGGTCCCTGAAGGATCCCGTATCGGCATGTAGGTTGATTTTAGGAGCACTGGTATTTAAGGGTTAAATAAATTTGGGTATTTGTACTTACGTAAACATATTTAAGCGCTTTTATTGCGCACTTCCGTATGAACGTCCTTCAGACTTGTTGATGCAAATACCTAAGTGCATTCGCCTTGTCTTTTGTGACTTTCACTTTATTTGTTTCGTTGTGTATTTATATTTACATTTTAAAATTGATCGAATTTATTTTTTAAGTGTCTGTCCTTATGCAGCCTAAGGTAATTAAAAATGAAGAAAAAGATTATTTAACTTTGGCGTTTGAACTTGCCACCTTTAACCAATTAAATTTAATATTGAAATTTAAGTAAAAGCGTTTATTTGTGTGATAATAATTCATCCTATATTTTTGATTCTAAACAAACTGGCGCCCTTTGATTTATGACTTTCGCTGATTTGACTTGTTATTTTATTCTCCCGATACGTAAAACAACATACGCCCCCACCCCTTTGCCCTTAGCTATCGGCATGCTTTACTTATGTTATGCAAATCGTATTGCCATTGTCACCTGTAGCACAATGTTGTTAAAACAAAATTACGTCGGGCGGAAGGGAGGTTAGGTAGTTAAAGAAAGACTTCTTGACGAACACGGGTCCTTCACCAATAATTGATAATAATGACTAAATGAATGGTTTTTAATAAATACCAGATCTTTTAAGTCTAATTACTTCAAATTACATTATCATTCGTCACACTTTTAATTGAGAAGTAATAAAAGAAAATCGGTGTTTACATTTAACGGTGTAATCTTTTAAATCTTTTAAATTTCTTTGTAATGAAAACAATTTTGTTTCCTACACAAAATATATTAGAAATTACTTTTTTTTACAATTCGTTACATAAAATTTTACGGGTTAATCTGTATTCCCTTATTAATACTTTAGGTGCTTGATTTCGGATTAAGTATTCTTAAGCAGATAATTTTATTTCTTTTTTGGTTTTAATACGAAACGTTTGCAAATTTTCCATACGGTGCATTTAATAAATTTAAATTTTTACGGATTGCAGAGATTTTTTACAATTAATGCTAGAAATTCTATGTTAATTACTGGCTACCCTGGTACCGACAAAACTAGTCTTCACAAAATGGTGGAAAGGGGTAAAATTTTTTAAAATTAAAATCCCGTTCAAAATTATTAAAATGTCAAATTTAATTTCTTTAAAGTACGTTTTCGTGGATAATAATAATAATAATTAACGTAATCACAGATTCCAATTATAATTGACTAAATAAACTTAAATTTTCGTTTTACATATATGGAGAAATCATGAACAAACACACTATCAAAAGAAACTATTCATTTTCAATTTACCTCTGTTTCCATTATGTTCTACGTCCTTAACAATTTACAGATGAAATAACAAGAACGAATCGTGTGTTTGTTTTAAGAGAAGAGGTTTTCATTTAATGAAAATAACAAAATTGAGAAAATGTGTAACGACAACGATGATGTTGCGTACTACTTACACATCACTTTTATAAACCGCACACCAACAAACTCAATTATTTAATTAAATAAAAAACGTTTGAGACATCAACAAGAAAACATTTCCTTCTCTCTTTCCCTCAAAATAAGTACATTTGAACCATTTTTTATCGTGACAATAATGTATTATGACGTAAAACAAAACTTCCTCTTAATTAAATTTTACTTATATACATAAAATAGGAACAGTTTTAATTTGGTGATTATGTGGGTTAATTGGATTAGGCTGTTTAGTCTCTGATTGATGTAAATTTAATATATTTTTGTCTAAAACCAACACGCAGTCAAAACTCTAAATGATTTAGCACACAAAAATTGACAAAGAGCATGAAAAAATTTAATTAAGCTGTTTTTAATTAACATTCATAATATTGTGTTTGGGATTTGTATGACCCTTTTGAATTTCTCGTTACTTTTTATTTCTAGTATTTTTTTATTGCTTTTTAATTAAATTTTTTATATTTCTCTTTTTCTTTACTTAGGCCTGATTAAAATTTTATAAGCAGAAAACTTTCTTACGGGATTTGAATGGAATATTTCCCACTTGTTTACTTATTAAAGTCCTTTTCAAATGTAGAAATAATATCTAATAAATTAACAAACTGCTCTTCTGTTAATGGAATCGCTTAATCAAGTATTAATGCATTTTAGAAATCTCCCGATTATTCGACTTTTTAATAATAATAATAATAATAATAATAATAATAATAATAATAACACTGTTTATTACCAATACATTCGATATATGAAGTATGTAATAATTGTCATAGAAATATACAGCAGACAAAATAAAGTCAAGACTAGATTGTTAAGTTTGAAGATCTTCCTTTATATTGTAGAGGTTTTTGTTAAGTAAATGTTTTCAGTTCTTATTAAAACTAGAGAGATTGTTAAGCCGGATACTCACGGTTGCAAACACAACACGTAATGTAACAGTTACTGTAACAAAATTTGTTGTGTGTACGCTATCCGAACCTGGTTCGCGAACATATCTAGAACTTGGAGTGAACAGTGCGAAGCGATCCGAAACTTGTCGGTTTTTCTAACGAACACAAAGGACGTGTACTAATTATTATCTGTGTATACGCAACAAGCATGTAGTCGAAGCGGTACAAGCCTCTTTTTAGCGAAAAACGGCAAAACATATAAAGCCTGATTTTTTGCATACTTGTAGAACAGGACCTAACGGTCATTTTGAGCCGCAGCACACTAAAATCGGACTTATCGGAGCCGAGCTATGTTCAATTTAGTGTTCAAAAGTGTTCAAAATGTTCCAAAATTAATTTTGTCGCTCAGAAACATTAGGATTTGGTGATCGTTTCCGCATAATTTGAGGTAAAAATCCTTTAATTGAAACATTATAATTACAAGTTTGTAGGATCCTATAGTTTACGCAGCTAGAATGTCGCCATTTGTTTTAAAAAAAACCTAACTATATGTCCTATATGTCCTTTGTAAAATAGGCATCCGGCAACGCCGAGTGATCTGCTAGGCAATGTCCCCACCATTATTTTAATTTGTGTACCGAACTCCCCAGACGCAAGTTGAATTTCCCGCTTCTTCTGTCGGTTTCGTCGCTGTCAGCACGCACGATTTGAACAGAATCCAGCAATAATTGCTACATTATTGCTGGATTCTGTGAAACACGCGTTGTCCGAGTTTAACTGTTTGTTAATGCGCTTCTCGTTCGACTTTATTTGACAAGTTGGCACTGCTAACGAGGTAAGTTATCTTTAATAACAGGCATAACTTTGTCAATACTCTTTGGTTCAGTGGTGCCGGTAGTTTTTGAGCTTTAACCTTCTATGCCAGTAACCATGTTGGACTTTAGCGTTTTTCTCTGTAGTATTATGAGAAATATTTTATTGGTATAATTAGTAAATAACATTGCATTTTCTTTCGAAGTAATTTGGTCATTATTGAGACAGATAATAACAATTATTTTGTAATGAAGGTCCTTTGTAGAATTCCGTGCCTTCTTATTGCGTAAGGTATTTTTGCAAGTAATAAAAATAATCAGTATCTATTACTCATTGATTGAACGTGGTTTGGTTTTTATTGTGGCCTATTATTATCTGTATGTTTATTTGCAGATTGGTACTGGTGGTATGGATAACAAAAAGAAACTGGTGCTGGCAGCAGCAGTGCCTCTTGATAGCGTGGCGAGCAAACTGAACTGGTCCCTTTGTTGTTTCTGTCAAAAACGTGGTGAATTGGTCTGCCCTGCAAAAAACCCCAATGTATCAATGAGAAATGTAGGATATAAGAAAGTGCAGCTAATTTAGAGACTTTAAAACTTTATCAGCATGTTGTGGTCGTAATGTTAGAGCATCTGTGAGTCTTAATCCAAAAGAAGACATCTCCTTTCTGTGCCGCAAACCATCACAAAACAAAAACATACCATTGCACAGATGCATGACTAACGAAGTAAATGAATCTGTGAATACGAGTTATGCAATGAGCTAATGATACGAGACTACTTGTTTTTTTAGGTGAAGGTGATCTGGTAGCACAGGAAGCTAAATATCACCGTACTTGTATGTTAGCTCTATACTCCAAAGGATTAAGTTCCGGTACCAGCAAAGAAAAAGGTAAAGCTATATGTGAAGGACTGGCTTTCACAGACCTTATTTTGTACATGAATGCTGAATTTCAACACACGGAAATGAAGTGTGCTTTCAACACAGCTACATTAAAAAAGCTATACATTAACAGATTGTCGCAGTTACTCGGCACTGAATATGATGGCGAAGTACATTCTCAGAGGTTCACGGAAAAAATTCTATTGCATTTTCCAGAGTTACAGGCAATAAAGTCGGATAGAGAATATGTACTTACGGTAAAAGACGTAAACATTTTGAATAACATTCATGTTTCACATGAAGATCTAGATGCATTAGTTGTAAACAGATTCATAAAAAACCTAAGAAAACATGTACTTAACACAGAAGTTTCATTCAAAGGACACTTTGAAGAAAAATGTGAAGAAAAAACCTCCGGCACTATTAGCCTGTAGTTAATATGCTTTTGTACGGATCTACCATTTCGTCCTAGTGCCGAGCGACAATTCCTGCACTCACCATCAGTCAGCTTATCATGGCAAATATGTTTTCATCAAAACCCAAAGGTGATATTGTACGACATAAAAAGTTACAGATGCCTCCTTTGCCAATGTACATTGGATTACCCACTTACGGGGAAAGTCGTGACAAAAAAAAATTGATGATCACAAGATGGGAATTTCGGTATCATCTGATAGAGTTCACAATATTACGGGTAATCTGGCTCGCATGGTAGTCAACAGAGCTGCTGAAGAAGGAGTGGTTTGTCCATTAATACTCAAGAAAGGAATTTTCACCGTTGGAGCTCTTGATAACATCGATCACAAGCCTTCAAGCAAAACTAATGTTGGTGAATTCCATGGGACTGGGATATCTCTTTTTCAGTTACCCATTAAGGAAGAAGCATTTGAAACAAGGTGTTTTCAAACACCATACTCAGATGAATCAGATTCAAGGGCAGTGACAAATCTCCCCGAAAAATACTCTGAAATACCCGAGTTTTCTTTACGAAATACACAACCTTCTCCTCCAATATGCAGCTCTGATGTCAAGGAAAAGCTTTTAAACCAAACAGGTAAAATCCAAATGTAATGTGATTTGAACTATTCATAAAGTAGAGCACACTTTTTTAATGCAAGTATTTTTTGTACAGGTTCTAGCAATGATATTTGGCATGGAGAAAAGGACTGGCTCGATCACATGCATAAATTATTACTGGACAATGAATTCCAAATTTCAGATGTGTCATTTCGCGCCAATAGAGCAGAAGTCTGTCCACTTGCTCGTTCGCCAAATTCCTTGCTCCCTTGCTTTGAGGAAAAGTCTACTTCCCCTGCCATGAATAAACATGGCATGGACTTGATTAGGATGACTACAAACCACTTAAATCCTGGGCAAATCCCTATAATATGTGGACCAGTCACTTTTTGCCATTGCAAAATTACTCCAGTGGACGTTACCTGAAACTTACGGAGAGATCCAGTACGTTGTTCTGTTCGGACCGCCGCACATAGAGCAGAACTTTCTACGAGTGTCAACTAATGGAAGGCTCGGGCTGGGTTGGAATAGTTGGTACCTCTGGAGTCCTCCCAAGTGGTTCCGCTGAGGGTCTATTAAAGGTATGGATTTCAATTAAGCAAAAAATTGAAGAACTTATTCCCTACGATTATAATAATTCTAATATATTTATACTATCTTTTTTCCTTCAAATTACGTTGCAAGCATAACAAAAGCACGAAGGTTTCACCAATACATAGCCGCAGTGCTTTACTCTCTACTGACAGACGCTTACCTCGAAGACAACCCCGACCAGAACGTAAGCCTGGAAGACTGGATACATGACAGAGAAGCCCGCCCTCCTATGTTTAAGTATTGGCTTCTTGCCCTAAGACTTGAACTATTACTTCTAGAATTTGTAAGATCTGTTCGCGAGGGAAACTTTGAACTCTTCAAAAAAGCAATATTATCCATGCTACCATGGTTTTTCTCTCTGAATCACCATCTCTATGCCCGTTGGCTAACTGTGCACGCTATAGATCTCCTGAACTTGGAGTCAATGGTCCCAGAAGTACACCGACGGTTTTCTTTAGGTGCTTAATTACATTCAACACGATAATACAAGCTCTTGCATATTATTAAAGAAAGTATCTTAATTAATGATTCATCTTTATTACAGGTTCATTCGTGGTTCGTAAAACAGAGAATGCCTTTTCTTGCTTAGGGGTAGATCATGCCCATGAGCAGAACAATTCAGACATCAAGTCTAAAGGAGGTGCTATTGGCTTGACGCAAGACGCAGCAGCTCTTCGACGGTGGACCCTGGCTAGTCCTGACGTTGCCCGATTACTGTCAGAATTTCACAAAGCCAAAGGACGATCTGAGGGTGTGCATCTCCACAACGAACAATATCCTAGATTTCAAAAAGCTTTATAGCTAACTGTGCTGCCATCAAAGACAGTTTCATGCAGAATGAAGAACCATTTTTGTTTAAAGGACAGAAAGTAATTGTTTTGGACACGAGAGTAGAAATTCATGCACTTAATAAGATTGAAAGATATGGTACTGATATGTTGAAAATATTTGTGAGTGAGCGTCTTGTCTCCCAGAAAACTTCCTTTTATGCACCTACCAAGAAAACACAGTTTGAAATTTTTGCTCACAAAAAATCTGCTGCAGTTTCTAAGGTTGGGCAGCTGAAAACAGACGTGCAACTTTTCTCACGTCTTTTTATTGTAAGTATGGCTCGGTCTCTGGATCTTGACGAGTTTTTCGCTCACGAGAATCAGCAGTGTCCACCGTCGATTTCTATGAATGGAAAGCTTCGTTCTGGACCTAAGCACGAGCTTGTACCCATATTAGAGAAGCTTGTTGAAGAATATGGTACTTTAAGCAAATACGTTTAATATAATTTCTTACTTATGTTTACGTTCAATTTTAGGACAACCTGATTCATGTGACGGGCTTGTATTTGACGGTACAGCGTTAGTGCGGATGATTAAGCCAATGCCTGACACTTTAACATTTGAACAATTTAGTTCACAGATCAACAATTACGTTTCTCGGTTGGCTGTGAAAATGAAAGCTAGAAATGTCGCGTTGCTATGGGATCAATACCATGGCAACAGTATCAAAAACTGTACCAGAGAGGCACGAGGCACTGGCACTAGACGTCCAGATCTTCCCGAAAAAGGTACTTCACAATTCTTTAATGAAAATATTGAGTATAATACGATAATCCATTTAATATTATCAATAAAAAATATGTCTTGGTGCATTTCCAAAACAAGCAAACCAGTAAGGTAATTATTGCAAATTTAATTATTTAATAATGAATGTTATTATTTGTAGGGTACTTCACTACACAACGTATCGTGTGCCGAAATGGAGGAGGCAGATGGGCGTCTTATCCTGCAGGTTCGCGATATTGTGCAGCATGGGTGCCAACGTGTGGTGATACACTGCGCAGACACGGACGTTCTTGTCTTAGCTGTTTCGTTCTACCACTCCCTGCATTCGTTGGGTTTGTCTGAGCTATGGATCCTGTATGGTACAAGTGCAAGAAGACGATTCATACCTGCTCACGCCATAGCGGAGAATCTTGGCCCAGTCAAGGCATGTGCTCTTCGCGGCCAATTTGCATTTACTGGATGCGATCAGGTGTCGTTCTTCGCATCAAAAGGCAAACGATCAGCATGGGCAGCATGGTTTTACCGAGGCAGTCAAGCGGCTGGCAGCTCCTGAAGACAAACTGAGTGATGAGGTTATGAAAACCTTGGAGCGGTATGTTGTAAGGCTATATGGGGCGGATGGCCAGTCCGAAGGAGTAAATGCCGCCCGAAAGGAGCTGTTCGCCACCCAGGGAAAACCCATTGGCCTTATACCCTCTACCCAAGAAGCCCTTGGACTGCACACCCTTCGAGCTGCTTATCAGGCCGGTCAAGTGTGGGGAAGAGCCGATACAATGTGCACGGATATACCTTTCCTGATCAGTGGCGCTGGAAAAAGACGTCTTCTGGATGGCAGCCACTGGATCAATCAGGATAGCATCTGGAAAACCTGTAGGGAGCTGAGCTTGTGCGGCTGTTCTTCCGACTGCAGCACAAGGAGATGCAGTTGCGTTCGCGCTGGAGTTCCTTGCGCCCTCTCATGCAAAAAATGCAAAGGAGCTTGCCAAAATTCAAAGTAAGTGTTGAAACAAAAAATCTTGTTTTAGTATAATAAATGCACAATTACTATAATATAGTGCATAATTTTAAGGCAGTATTATTTTCAGGAAAGATGATTCACAGGCTGATGACAATGAGGACGAAAGTGTTACGTTGCGTTACGTTGTTTTTTATTTATTCGTTTTAATTTCATAAACGTTATTTTTTACCACTTTTGTATTTAAAGTTTTTTTATAGGTCATGCATGTTAGAGTGTACGTGGGGTGCAAAATATAAACAGACACCCACTGAAGATAAAAAGCCCATTTTAATGTATTCTCAAGCTTAATGATAATTGTATTTATATCAAATACAGGAAGAAACACGCTTTACGAGAGTAGGTGGTGCGGCTATACAGCATTGGCATTCCTGAATGATAGGGACCAACCACTTACAGGATTGAGTACAGAGGTATGATTTTTACTTTATGCGTAACGATCTTGCCATGGCAATTTTCCCTCGTTCAGAAAATAGTCGGCTAATTCCTCTCGATTTTCTTTGAATGCAGCTGCAGACCGACGTGGAATTCTTGGAAATGGTAGAAATGACGTCATATCATGATCGTTTCTCCACGTGCCTGGTATTACATCACCTGTAGCGTTGTTTTCGGTATCCATAACTCCAACAGGTGTATACACAGCGAGAATGTCCACGCCTTAAGAAATTATGTAAATGTATTGCTGCCATAACAGTTACTTGAGCTTTATCTGGTTGAAGCAGACTTAGTTTTCTAAGAATACGAAATACAAAGGCTAAAATACCGGATGCGTTTTCTACTACGCTACGAGCCCTTGATTGACAGTAGTTGAAAATTCGTTCCTTAGAACCTTTTGCATGCATTCCCGAATATGGCTTTAAATGATTCTCACTTAACGCGAAAGCGGAGTCGCCAAGGAAGATATAGGGAATACGTTTATTCCGATTTGGCAGTAGTTTAGCTTGAGGAATTTGCAATGTTCTGTTTTCAATCATATCATTCAAGCTACATCCTTTTGAAACTCCACCCTCTGATATTCTTCCTCGAGAGCCGATATGTACATACAAATAACTACAGTCAGAATCCATTACAGCCATCAGTACAATACTAAACTGCGATTTGTAATTAAAACAATCGGTTCCACTATTAAATGGACACTGTATTAATACATGCTTTCCATCTATAGCACCAACTGCATGTGGAAAATTCCATTGCTGATAAAATCCGTTACTAACCTGCATCCATTCTTCCCGACTTTGTGGCATCTGAAACGAAAATTAACACTAATTTATTTTTAGGAAGTTCCTCCCACTAATGCTGAAACTCCTGTAGCCCCAACTCACAACGAAAGTACTCTAGCTAATGAACCACGGCCAAAAAAGAAGATCCCAAACTACAAATGTTGAAGGAAGCTGTGGTATCCTTAAAAGCGCCTCTGGAGCCGCAAAGATAATCATCCAGAAGTGGCATCATTTGTTGCGATCATTGGCGAAAAGATGAAAAGTTATAGCACGATGACCAAAAATGTGGTGCAACAAGAAATGTTCCAAATACTTGCACGACCCGATCAGGGGTATCACGAGGGTCCCCCCGGTCAGCCGACAGTATAGCGGTGGCTATCCTGCCCCAATTTCCAATTATTATCATCAACCAGTTAGGCCCATACCCACTGGTTTAGTACCACATACGACACCAATTCCCAGTACCTCAACATCAACTTCCCAGCCTGTGTCTTTAGACGAGTATTTATCTTCGCCAGGTAGTGAGATGTCATAAGTGAATATTGAGGAATTGCTTTAATTTTTTTTAATGAAATTATCATTTTTATTAACATCAATAAACTTTATTGTTGCTTACCTTTACATATTGTTTTAATACATCGAGCAATGCTTCGCAAACCTCTGGAACGATGAAACTTATAGCTTGCTTAGATATAAGAAATAGGTATTGTAAACTTGTATAAGAATCGCCGGTCGCCTAAAATCTTAAAGTAATTGCTAATCTATCTTGTACTGAGATAGCCTCTCTAGAAGTTGTATTTCGTCTTCCAATCATAGGCCCCAGCGCATTAACAAAATATTCAAAATCCGTTGGACTCATCCGTGTAAAGTTTTTGTAATGTCCACTAATCGTTTGGGATTTTAACGCAGAAATTAAAAAATCACCGGTTCTCTCTTCATACAAAATATGACGCCACCATCTCCGTGGATGTTTATGTTCTAGTAAACTGTCTATTAGGATATAGGCAGCACTAGCAATCATCTGAGGCGGAATCGACATGGTGTCAGTGACAGTTCGCCGAACACTACGGATTTCAGTGTTCGCGGGATGCTTTAACTGAGTTCGGCCAAAGCGTCTACATAAAACCATGTTACAGTAACTGTTACAATACATGTTGTGTTGCAGCTCTGCGTACCTGGCTTTAAATATTTTGATTTGCATTAAAGATCTGGCAGCTGGCGAACACAATATTCTTTTGAAAAAGAGTAGAGTAATGTGTACCTGGGTCAAGTAAGTTTTTATATCTAGTACTGTGTTCATGATCCGACTTTGTGAGTGAGGTTTTGCGAGGGTATGCGAAAAAGCAAATTTCAAGGAAGTACACATCAATAACTGTTAGTGTTTTGAATTTCTTGAAGTATGACTTACAAGGTGTTTTAGATGGAAGGGCACATATTATCCCCACAACACGTTATTGTATTTTTAAAATTCTTTCGGCGTGAGAGCTTCCTCCCCAGTTGATAATAAGTAGCCTAAGTGTGAATAAAAGTGAGCATAGTATATTAGAAGCAAAATATTTTATTTTACGAAGGTTTTACAAAAATTTAGAGAGTAGCAACTTCTACAAAGTTTTGTGCAAACCTGATCAATATGCGAAGACCAATTAAGATCAGACCTAATCGTTGAACCAAGCATTTTGGTTGATTTAGACATTGTAAAACCGGCAACAGACTCGAAACGCACCGTATTGCGTGGATTCCCAAATTGAATTAATGTTGTTTTTATAGAGTTTATAGCTAAATTGTTGTCATCACACCAAATCTGCAGTTTGTCAAATATAGCTTCCGTTTTTCTAACCACGTCACATGCATTCTTAGATCTAATTAAAATGTTAGATCGTCCGCATAACAGGTAACAAATATGTTCTCATACTTACCTTGGTCCGTGAGGTAAGGAACTAAATCATTGGCAAAGATTAAAAATAGACATGGCCTTAGGATTGATCCTTGGGGAACATCTGATAACACTAAAGAGCGGTTACTTTGATAACCGTTGGGCATTTCCACAATTTGAGATCTATTAGATAGATAGGATTCAAATAACTTTAGAGAATTTCCACGAACTCCATACCTACTTAGCTTCTGCAATAAGAGTTTATGGTCCCCATTATCGAAGGCAGAGGAAAAATCGATAAACATTCCTATCGTGAGAAGACGCTTGTCTACGGAAGTAACCAATTAACGTACAAAATCACACAGCGCAGTATTGGTTGATCTTTTTTGATAAAACCATGTTGAGAATTGTCCAAACTTTATTAAGTACTTAGTTAACTGTTCATTAATGGCAATTCAACCACTTTTGAGGACGACGAGACTAATCTGATTGGCCTATAATTACCTATTTCATGTAGATTCCCTGATTTAAAAAGTGGTCTCTGGAAGATCAAGTTGATTATAAAACAAAGAGGACTGATAACATGTAGTGGCTTAAAAAACATTGATTGCGGCGTTGGTGAATTGAGGTTGAGTGTTTGCGAATCGGAAGGCAAGGTGCTATGTTTCCTGCTAAATCTCGAGAAGTGGACATAAACAATTCTGCGGCTTTGGAGTTTGTAACGGGAACATCATTGTCAAAGATTTTAATGTCACGAGAAGTATTAGTCTTTTTTACGAATTTATGACCTTCCATGTGGTTTGCGATTTGTTCGAAGAGTAATTGATTATTTTTTAGAGGACAACAATAATTCTTGATAAGTTGTATGCAAGCGTTTGTAGGCTGTATGGAAGATTGGGTATTTATCTGATAAAATTTTATAGTCTAAAACTTTTTGTTTAAGTTTATACAAATCATTTGAGATCCGTGCTTTGTTGTGTTTTTTTGGCAGATGCGTTTATCAAGACAAGCTTTGGATTTTTTAATAACTCGGGTAGGTTCATTTAAAGTTACCGCCAGACCGTACAATGAAACAAGGTCCGTCAGTGATGCAGTGTTAGTATGTTCCTTGTCCAGGAAATTAATATTGAAATCACCGCACAGTATTATCTCAGTATTTAAGTGAAATATTTCATCTAAGAGAGTACCTAAAAGATCTATAAAATATTGGAACTATCGAGTATTGGCCCAACATTAGGGACAACAGTTTTTCATGGGGTTGCCAGTGTTCAGTTAAAAGCAAGGGATCACAACGGTACCTATTAATTATTAACTCTAAGTCAAACAACAATTATTATTAGTCAGGTTTACGTTACAAGCATCTTCGGTTGTTACATTATTATTTTTGCGTAGCTGATGGTAGTTATTCCTTGGGCTTCGGTTAACTAACAATTTGTAAGCTTGGGAGTTATACAGGTCAAGTTCATGGTTGTCTTTATGTTATCTTTACTGGTGTTCGTATAATTATTGTAAAAGTATGAATCACAAATATAGCGTACTAGTTTGATTTTGTCACCCATACTTAAGTGCACCTCCCTATACTTACTACACCCAGTATCAAGTACACTATTTACATCTATACATCACACGTTACTAAAATTGAACGCTGAGAAGTACAGCTGAGAGTTAATATTATAAGCATGCCTATTATAAGAGTCATTACCTTTACCAAAAGGAATATTAACAATAAAACAATTTGTGTGAAGTGTGTCACGAAAAGTGTTCACAAAACAAGCATGGCTAATTTTTTAATTTCGAATGGCGTTATTAGTACCGGCGAATACTATTACAGAGTCATTCTTAGTGAAATCTGATGCCATCCTCTTCACATTTGATATCACTTGTTTATAAGTCGCATTTGGTTTAAACAAACAACAAACTGAAAATTTACTTTGAGGTAGCGATTTGGAGAACAACTTGGCTATATTTTGTCCTTGGCTATCTGCCAGAATCAGAACTTTAGATGCTATTATAGGCTGAAGTTTGCTGTTATAGATGGCCTCGGATTCATTGATCATTAGTTAATCTGTGCTCTTCAGAAGCCAGGTTTGAATCGGATAAGAACATTTCTTCTAAAAGGAAAGGTTATTTCTTACAGAACCGTCCACCACTGTGTGTTTTCAGGGACATGACGTCTTTAAATAGTTCAAAGAGGAGTGAATCACAAAATTCCCAACCTTATGGATATTGTGCTTTATTGCGCTATGACTGTTTACAGAGAGCACAATCTGCGAATCGTTCTCTTTTAAGTCGGGGGTGTGTGACGTACTACCCGTGGTTTAATTAATTGCGTTTTAGACCAATCCAGTTTGTATTATTCGATTGTGTAATAACTTATTTATTGAATTAAAATGTAGGTAGACTAATTAGTACCTCATAAAAACATCGATAGATCGATTGTTGTTATTAGTTGAATTAATCGGCCTATTTCCACAGTTTTTGTTTGTGTGGGGCGACGTATTGAAAGCGTACATTGCTTCCGTCATCAGTCCTACACGTTTACCGTTGAGCCACCGAGTATTCCAACATATATTTTTCTGGAACTATGGCCCTAAAAGGGGCCTGCAGGGGCCAACTTTAAAATTTCAGATAGGAACCATACTTTTTCATTTCATATTTGGAATAAGCGGGAAATTATACGTCAGAATACGTCTTTAGTTTTTTTAAAACTCATAAGGCCCTTTTGAAGGTCCCTAAAAAGGATCTTGTATAATAAAAATCGAAATTTGAAGAATATCTTTTTTTAACTTGAATATTTGTTTCAGTTAGGAATTTAACACTGTATTCTCTAACAATGCCCTAGAGCCCTAACATGGGCTACAAAGTTGATTTTGGGCTGCTTAAAGGCCTAAAATGATGAATTTCTCACTGGATCAACAATTCTTGAATAATAATAAGGTGCACACTTCAAATTGAGATTTCTGCTATAAAAGAGTGTTTTAAAATTTTAGGGACACTAAAGCATTATAAGAAACTAAAATATAATTTTTTACTGGATCAAATACTCAAGGTAAAAATAAGGTAACAATTTGTAATTTTGGTATTTGCTACATACGCCCCTTCTAAATCATTTTAGGGACCCTACAAAGGGCATTAGGGTTAAATTGTGCTATTTTTCATCTAATCAACAACTCAAGAAACAAACAAAATACACCCACGTACCACACAAAATTAAAAAACACTGAACGCGTTTCAATAGCTACGCTATGATCATCAGCGGTCGATTAGCTGATGATGATAGCGTAGCTACTGAAACTCGTTTGGTTTTTTTAATTTTGTGTGGTTCGTGGGTGGATTTTATTTGTTACAGATCCTGCCACAGTTCCAGTTTTCCAGATTTTGCAAATACTCAAGATAACAACAAGGTATTTACTACAAATTTAGGTTTTTGCTATCCAGAAGCATTTTACAAATATTTTGAACCTTACAACAGAGCTTTAGAGCATTTAAAAAGTATGGTTCCCATTTCAATCTAATAGTTTAGCCCTACAGCGTCCTTTTGAGCCATAGGGCCCAAAATATGATATTACCATTTGATTCCATGAGAAAAATTACCAACGGAATCTTTTTCAAATTTTGATATTTTTTGGCGTGAAAAAAGGTATGGCATTTACAGACATTTAGACACCTGTTTATTACATCTAAACTCTTTGCGCATGATTATGGGTTTTACTTTTATAATAGCTTGGCTTACTGGATGCTCTGCTTGGTTCGCTTGGCTTTTTAAGGTCTCGACGAGTCGTACTCTCGTCCTTTGTCACTACCTATATATTATCCCATTTGATTCGGTGGTTTTCGTTCCAGACGTATTCGGCGTTTCTGGATCTTTCTGTTTCGGCTTTGCGGACATTATTATTATGCTCCTGAACTCTAACTTTGAGTGGTCTACTGCTCTCTCCTATGTATGACCTGCGGCACTCGCATGGTAGGTGATATACACAATACACATAGATATTCTATATTTTAGACAGTTAATTTCAAGAAATTAATACATATTTTTCAATACCTCCATTATTCTATTTTTTAATGATTAATAATTTAACATTGTCCTTAATTAGAGGAAGTGTTTAGCACACTAGTTGTATATTATTAGCTCAGTACATAAATAAGTTGAATATGAATAAATATTTATGACCAAAGGCCAGAGAGTAATTTAATTAACCAATTATTTGAGTTGATCAGCCTATTTCGACAGTTCTTGCTTTTATAACGCGACGTTTCGGAAGCAGACACTACTACCGTCATCAATCTTAGTCCTGAGAAGTACTGATTTCACACTTTGAGTCGAATTCATTTACTTTAATTTTTCCCAAGCATTTGACTATTCCATACTCGAACTTCGTACCCTTCACTTACAAGTCTGACGTCTTTACCAATGAACCATTGAGTAATCCAAAATAGAATATATATATATATATATATATATATATATATATCGTGTGTGTGCGTGCGTGCGTGCGTGTGTGTGTGTGTCGCGCGCGCGTGTTGCGTGTGGTGTGTGTGCTGCGTGACTGCGTGTGCTGTGTGTGCGTGCGTGTGTTTGGCACACATATAGATGTCAACCACCCAAAGCAACTGATTGTTTTTGGGGTCAGTGGGGTATGGGGAAAGGGGTAAGTACCTAATTTTTATTCTTTTAGATTTTTTTTCTTTCAATATGTGATTAATCATATAATTGTGAGTATTTTTTGTCCCTATAATTTGTCTGTACAACAAAGGGTTTACAAGATATTAGCAAAAAACCGTCACTTTAAAAAACCGGTTTTCCCTAAATATCTCCGGAACTACTTAACATATTTAAAAGGTGAAAATACCATTAGATAGATAGATTTTTTTGAAATTAGATGGAAAATCAAATTTCTGATCGAAAAGCATTCTTGTAATTTTTTTGGAAAGTTGTTCGTTTTCGAGTTTATTACTTTTTGTCTCTATGAGACCGTTTTTTCCTCCACAACGTTTCGACAGAAACACATGTGTCATCTTCAGGTCTGTAATTTTCGGCTTGTACTCACTGTTACTCGAACTGTACTGATGCCCGGTGTTACTGGTTGCTTCTTATGTACTTCCTGCTTTCTATTTTCGTTTGATTTCACCTTTTCTGCTTTCACTACTGTGTCCATTTTTGCACTTTTTTTTGGTTTCTGCTTGTTCGTTTTTGGTTCATATTTGTTTTTGTTCCAATACGGTTTTACACACAGCTGGTAACCTGAGTGTATCGTATTCATGTGCTTGGGATTCATTTCGATTTCGATTGCCTCCCTGATTATTCTGGATGTAAAATGTTCTAAGTTGGCTAGTGATTTGGTGTTGCGGAAGTTAATTGTGTGTCCGGTGGCGTTTACATGTTGCTCAAGAGATGACGTAGTTTGATTTTCTTTTAATGTATTTTTGTGTTATTCTTTCCTTGCGTTAATTTTTCTGTTTGTTTGTCCAATGTACGTCATTTTGCAGTCTCCACATGGAATTTAGAATACGCCTTGGTTTTCTAAATCGATGCGATTTTTGGGATTTCGTAGAACGTTCGGCACTTTCTGGTGAGGCTTGATAATAGTCTTTATGTTGTGTTTCTGCAAAACCCTGTTAATTTTGTCTGTGGTTCCTTTGATGTACGGTAGATAGGCGTTGGATAGTGTTGGTTCTGCTTCCTTTTCGACTGTTCCTTTTGATGGTTGCATATTTCTTTTTATATCGTTTAAATCCATTTCTGATTAGTGCGATCTTCACTTTCTCCAATTATTCTTTAAGATTTTCTTTTCTGCCAACTTTCTGGCGCGATCAAAAAGTGTTTTTGCTACTGATTTAAGTTGCGCTGGATCATGGTGCGAATTGGCGTTTATGCAGTACAAATCTCCACTTGTCGTACCAAACGTGAGCAATCCACATTTTTCTACACGGCTTCTAAACTCTGGAATAATCTCCCTAGTTCCTGTTTTCCTTTCACTTATGATATGAGAAAATTTAAGGTAGCTGTTCATAGGCATCTATTGGCAATTCATTATCCCTCTATCCATCCTCCTAAGTGTTCCTGAGTGCTTTAGCACGATATGTCAAATTTAGCCTGTTCAGGTCCACAATCATAAAAAAAAATGTATCTATTAGAATATGTAGGCTTGTGGTATACTGTGTGACCAAGACGGTTTTGGCGAATTGCATTATCGTGACTATCTGTATTATAACAACCTCTTTTATAAAGGGGTGTTATAAAAATACATTTTTATATATTTTTGACCACGGTTCGCTCTGTCGGGAGATGGGGTAAATTCTTTTCTTTAAATACAGTTTTACGCCACAATCAAACTAAACAGGCATTTATTCAGCATAAACAATGTTATAATAATAAGTTTAACAATATATATATATATATATATATATAATACAAAATTAAACAAAATAAATGAAAAATAATTCTGGGCTGGGATCGCCTGAAGATTAATCAATTCCCTCTGCTTGCCTGTAATCAAATAATTACTTTTTCCATGGTTTCTGCGGCCTAATATCAAATCCTTAATAAATTGGTGGGGTTACCTATTAAGTTTTATTATTAATAAGGGTGTTTGAATTTGTATTTCAAAACTAGAGGGTTTTGAGATTGCTACCGGCCGTCTGGGGAAATAAAGATGGCCGACTTTGTTTACAACACATGTTTATCAATTTAAAATGTATTTGTTTTATTAAGGGGTGTTTTTCTACGTGTTTGTTTCTGTTCTGGTTGATTTATAGTGGATAGAAAAATTCTATATTCAATTGTGATTTTCCAATTGACGTGTATATCTGTCTACATCATCGTTTTTTATCGATTGTGTTATTTAATAGGTGAGTTTTCCTTAATAATATTTAATTAAACAATTAAAGCTAATCCCCATTGAATTGAAATGACAGTGTTTTCAATAATAGAATGAAAGCTTTATCTTTTATTAATTTATTATTTATTTTCTTATGCTAATGTGACTGATTAAATTTTATCAAACTTAAATAAAAGTATACAAATGTAAGTATAAAATAATAGGCTTATGAATTTTCTTTTCAATGGAACTTCTTTATGAAAGTTTATTTAATATAAATTTTACGTTTATTTAAACAGGAAAATTAAAATGTTTTCGTATAATGACAGGAACTAAATTTGTTTTTGAAAATAAATAACGGAAAATGAACAGGAAATAAAATATGTTGCTGGTATATACAGGAAAAATCTTAATTGTGTTTGTTGTATTTTGTATGGGTATAATGCGGTTGATTATTCTAGTCAAAAGGAGTGTAGTACAGGATAATTTCGGGCTTTCGCCTGAGCTGCAGGGTTGTAGCAGTGCGGTTTGCACCGATAACTTGAAGACGGATAGTGTTTGTATCGTGCGGCTTCCACCGACTCTACGTTGGTTGACCAACGTGTATAGAGAAGATACAAAAACGCACGGTTCGACAACCTGCGAATTTGCGGCTAGGTTGGCTGGTTGGAAACGGCGTCTAAGGTTTTGACACCAGGAGACGGATGAACGTATACTGGTTGTGTATTTGTAAGTTAGGAAATAGATCGGGCTGGTTTCTCGAAAGAGAAGAGGTTCAGGCCGATTAATTTCTCGAAAGGAAGAGAATCAGGTTTGTTTTCTCGAAAGAGAAGAGGAGTTTGGTTGAGTTCTCGAAAGAAAAGAGGATCAGGCTGGTAAATTTCTCGAAAGAGAAGAGAGTGAATTTAAATTGGCCGGTGCTCTTATAGGGACGGAGTCGGATGGAAGGAGAATATTTTTGCAAATGTTATTAGCAAGGATTGGAAATGGTAGGATTAGTGCGCAATTGACGGATTTATAAGATTTAATTAAGGAAACTTAATTAGGATAAGGATCGGCATCTTCCGATTTTTAGCATAAGGATCTGGATCTTTACAGTATGTTATCTCATTGGATTCGGTGGTCTTCGTTCAAGACGTATTCGGCGAATTGTGGATCTTTCTGTTTCTATTATTATGTTCATGAATACTAATTTTGAGTGGCCCACTGCTCTCTCCTATGTATCACCTGCCGCATTCGTATTGTAAGTTGTATAAGCAATTCTTGGAATTTGAAGTGCGTATCTTGTATATGCTTCCTATCCTTCGTATTTTGTCCGAGGTACCAGTGATATATGGTATTACCGCTATGTATTTGGGTTCCTCTTTTTCGGTTAATTCCCATTTGTAGACTGCGTGTTTATCTATAAACGATTGTATAACAGCATACTTAAATTATTTAGCCTTGAGAAAAAAATTGCTAAGCTTGAGAAACAGGTTGGCCGTGAAGTTAACCGACCTTGAAGCTAGTTAGTCATTGGTTTTGAAGACAACCGTGAGGTTAGCTGTAAGTCCTGTTTTGAAGTTAACCTTGAAGTTAGCCTTGCGCATAACTAAATTTGACCTCAGACTATACAAATGTACATTTGAGTTTATGTGTATTGGTTTATGCCTATTATGCCAAGAAAAATGTTATTACAAGTATTTCTATTAATACACAACGCGTTTTTATCTATATACAAATTTTATTTTTACAGCAGCTACTTTTCTACCTTGAGAAAATTGTTAACCATGACAAACAGGTTGGCCTTGAAGTTAGTTACTCATAGGTTTGAAGACTACCTTGAAGTTGGCCTCGGGGTCTGGAGGAATACTATAAAAGCGTGCGCCAGGGTTTAGTTAATTTAGTTCTGTTTTGAAGAGCATCATATCGTTATGGACTCTTTAACTGTTAATCACATTTTGGGTTTATTCAGTGCTGGCGCGTTAACCGACGAGGGGCTAAGTAATGCATACAATATTGTTTCTTATAAGATGTTGTGCGAAAATGACACCGTCGATTCGATAAATGTTTATAACGATTTTGTGGAGGCTGCACAACGTTTTTTATTTTAAGATTTTAATATTTTTTATAGCCCTGCTCAAATAAATATGGATGATGTGTTTGATGATGGAGACTACAGACGCGGAGGATTTGATAACGGTATGTCTTTTCTAATTTTCTATTGTTTAGCTTACTGAACGACTACATTACAGCAAAACCAATCGGGTTCGGGTTCTCAGCAACAGGCCGGACCATCCACTGCGAGATTCAATCATATTAATATAATGGGGGAATCAAACAGTACATTTATTAAAAAATTTAATACCACGTGTAAAACGCTACGGTTTAACTTCAATGACGAGACGTGCAAGGATAATCCCTTAACATGGCTACAGGTAAAATATACCATTCCAATAAGAATTTATGTAATACATATATTTTTGTAGAGTGCATTTGAGGAGCTGTATACATATATTGTGAAGGATGCGGCTCCATCAGACCGTGTAGGGATCACGCTAAGAAATCCAAATATCCCTGATAAATCAATTGGCTTGTCATTATAAGAGTGGACCAGTTGTCGGTGAAAGCGATAATGTCACTGCTGGAAAAGGTAATGCAGAGTAACGCTAGTTTCTTCGCGAGTGACTTATTAGTTTTAAACGTGGATAGAGTCTCGGTACCTGTAGGCTATGGACGTAAAAACTTAACAGGGTTAAATTTGAAGACTTTTGCAAAGCAAAAACAAAGGGTATTATTGTTGTGCCGACAGAAATTAACGAAAATAATTGTTTAGCGCGCGCTCTAGTTATAGCAATGGCATTTAGAAATAACGATTCGATGCGTTATGGCATGGTATTGGGTTATCCCTTACTTCAAGAACGAGCTATACAGCTTTGCCAAGACAGCGGAGTAGACCTTAGCCAGGGTGGTACTTACGAGCATATTCAGGCATTTCAAAATCATTTAGCTTCATATACCATTGCAGTTTATAATTCTCGTATAGGTGATTCAGTTTATTTTGAGGGTCCTAGAGAACCGGGAAGAGTAGTTTTAAATTTAATATTAGAAGACGAGCACTATAACGTCATTATCAGTCTCACTTCAGCATTTACTTGCGGTTATTACTGCGAGCAATGTAGAAAGCGTTGTAATAACAAAAAAAGGCATATAAAATGTATGTACCAGTGTCCTGCGTGTCATCAAAAGCCACCTTGTTCCGTTCAAAACCCGAAAATTGTTTGCAGTAATTACAAGAATTTTTTTACGGACAGGATTGTCTTAAAAACCTCAAGGGCGTTAAACTATGCGAAAAATTGCGTAGATGTTTAAACTGCCTTAAAACCCATGAAGTAAAGGGTAAACATAGATGTGGTTACAGTCGTTGTCCTACATGCATGAGCGAAAAACCTATCGGTCAGCTTTGCTACATGCCTGTTAACAAGGCTCGACATGACAGCAGTAATGGTAAACCATTTATGTTTATCTTTTATGATCTGGAGTGTATGCAAGAGAAGGTGTGTGAGGGGACGAATTATCGATTTCTGCATGAGCCCAATCTATGCGTGGCCGTGAATGTTTGTTCTACCTGTATCCGCTCCACTGATGATTTGGATGAGCGATGCTCAGCGTGTGGCGGAAAAGTGCACATTTTCAGGGAAAATCCTGTTGAATCGTTTCTGTCATATATTGCCGAGAGAGCATGAAAGTTTAAAGTTACATGCATCGCACATAACATGAAGGGGTACGACGGGTGTTTTGTGCTCAGGTGCATGCTAGCTAAGAATAATCAATGGAGACCTAAAGTCATCTGGAACGGTTTAAAATTAATCTCTATTCAATGGGACGATATTAGGTTCATTGACTCCCTTAATTTCATCCCGTCACCACTCTCGACATTTCCGAAAACCTTCAATTTCCCCGAGTCCAAGGGTTACTTCCCATATCTCTTCAACACATCCGAGAATCTGAATTACGAGGGTCCATTGCCACCTCTTCAATATTATTGTGCAGATCAGATGTCGGCGGATGATCGGCAAGCACTTTTAAAATGGCACACGGCCCAGAGTAATTATGTTTTTAAGATGAGTGAGGAGATTGTGAAGTATTGCCTGATGGATGTTAAGATCCTCGTTAAAGGTTGTATTAGTTTCTGGTCCACCTTCACGGCCCAAAATAAAGTCGATCCGTTTGAGGAGGTCACCACTATTGTTAGCGCTTGCAATAAAGTGTTTCGCAGGCTTTTCCTCAAAGAAAACACAATTGGACTCATTCCTAAGGGTGGTTATAGACGTGCCGATAACCAATCAAAAGTAGCAATACAATGGTTACGTTGGGTGGAACATTCACAACAAGTGACCATACAACACGCAGAGAAATCTCGCGAGTTTAGAACACCTGAAGGTGTTAAGGTCGACGGGTATTGTGCTGAATTAAATACCGTTTTTGAATTTCTTGGTTGTTATTGGCACGGTTGCGAGGAATGTTTCCCCAAGAAGGCCAACATTGACCCTAAACTCGGTGTAAGTACTTCCATGCTTGCACGGAACGAAAACACGGTGGCTCGGTCCCAGTTTCTACGCGAGCGCGGGTATAACCTAGTTGAGATGCGTGAATGCAATTTTAAAAAACAAATACTTGCTAACGACGAATTGAGAGCGTTTATTCAGAGTCTAGGTAATCAAGATGACGAGCCTTTAAATCCACGTGATGCGTTTTACGGAGATCGCACTAATGCTAGCAAGCTTTATCATGAATGTGACGGCATTAGCGAGAAAATAATGTATTACGACGTGTGCTCATTATATCCTTATGTAAATAAATACTGTAAATATCCTGTAGGTTATCCGAAAATTCACGTAGGATTAGATTGTAAGAACATTTCATTGGACACGGTGGAGGGTTTAATTAAGTGCAGAGTACTACCGCCCTCTAATCTCTACCACCCGGTTTTACCCTTAAAATGCACGGCAAGCTGATGTTTGTGTTGTGTAGGACTTGCGGTGCTGAGTTAAATCAGGGCGAATGTGGGCATAATGAAGCTGAGCGCAGTTTCGTTGGAACGTTTGTAGCTGACGAGCTGTCCCTATTGATGTTAAGTGTTAGATAGGGGTAGCCATATTCCTACCAATATTTTCTTTTCCTTTTTCAGGTCCTCTTGTTTCGAGTACCATACAAGTAACTTACCACGTCTAACTTCATACCTTTGTAGTAAATGGAGTTGTAGTATAAGTTTCTTGTATACACTCAGCGTGAAAGTATTGTCAGGGTGGGTTTCTTGTGTACACTCATCGTGAATGAATTGTCATTCCTGTACAGAGGCGCATCCAGGAATGGCAGTTCTTGTTTAGACTCCAATTTCATTGTGAACTTTATACAAGGTGATCTGGGAATTTATCCAGCTTCTGTTGCCAAACTGCGTAGGTATTGTCCACGTATCTAAGCCACAACCTTGGTTTTTAAGTGAATTCGAATATAGTTTGGTCGTCGTCCATGTATATATTTCTCACTATGGCTAATAGGAGGGAACTCATCGCCATCCCATACTCTTGTTAGTAGAATTTGTCTTCTACTTGGAAGTGTATTATTCTACTGTATATTGTTAGATATTTCATTATTGTGTTTACGTGCTTCGTCTAACGTTTCGTTCTTTTCCAGCCTGTCTCTTATGATAGTTAGTGTCTTGTCGCAGGGCACATTTGTGAAAAGGTTCACGATAGTGAAGATTACCAGTATTTTTTTGTGGTTGGGTAGGAAGTTTGTGATGGTTTCCACGAAGTGCTGCGTATTCTTGACCATAGACTCGGTTTTTTCCGATAAGGGCGTTAATATGTAAAAGTAGAGTAAATAAGGCTAATGACCGATCAGCTCGTGTATTAGGATGTCACCTTATTGTGATTGCGTGCAAGTATTTTGAAGCTTTACAAGAAATGCCGGTTTAAAGCTTTTAATTTACTGATTTACCCGAGTTTTTTACGCAACGTAAGGTAAACAAGTTTTGTGTTGGTTTTGAACTTAGCGGTGGAATACTCGCATAAAGGTATTTAGACCCCAATATTGTCCATGATAAACAATCTGGTGTCCATTTAATTATCCTATTCTATGTGCTTTATGACTTTTCACTATTGTGTCTTATGTATTATATGCTATCCTAGTCGCAAAATTAATAACACGCCCACGCCCTTTATTCCACTGAGCTACCGGTCCCTTTCTTATCTTCCGACTCTACTGCCATTTTCGCCCAAAACATCATTAATGGTACATTAGTATTGATTCATACCCAATACTTTTCAATCTCGAACTTTTTTCGAGGTAGTCGCTGTTAGTGTAAAGTTTATCTCACCAGTAGAATTCTAATTTGATCGTTTTCTAATCGTTAACGCTACATTAGTGCTGGTTAGTGTGGTAAAACTTGATAGATACTGATATTGAAATTGACATTGACGTTGACGTTGACGTTCTTCATTTTTGTTGATTTACGCTAAGGGTCTTATTTTCTAAAAAACACACATTCACACATTCAAATGGAAAATGTTAGTAGTAAAGAATACACCTTTATCACCGTAATACATATTTTTTCAGTAATAACTCGTTGTATTGGTTTAACTTATTGATCGCTACGTTTAGTCCTTATTGTAGTTTTACATAAATTAGAATAAGTAGTTTCTCAATATTTAAGTCCACCACAGTCATTGTGCATTGCAACCACCCCTTCCCTTTTTATTACTATAAATTTAGAATTGGCACTCTATCAGAAACTACCGCTTGTAGAAAGTTCATAAGACCGGTAGAACCCATTCCCGCTTTCAGTCCAAATTTGACGAAACTTCATAATAAAAAAACAATCCGCATGAGGAAAGTGACTCACCCATAAATAAAAAATTTTGCTAGTTTAAGATGTTTGCCTACTATTAAATTACTTACTGATCTTCCGTTAATTCCTAGTATTATACTGAGGCGAAGGTGTTTTAGATATAATAATATAATGTCAGAGCATGCACTAGATGCTGTTGTACTAATTACTGTTTGCTAAGGGTACGAAATAGCTTCCTTTGGCTCTAGATAATACAACCGAACCGGCGCCATAGTAAAGACGGCCACGGGAGGCGACCGCATCTACATCTTTTCGTAAAGTCCTACAGTTTTCCAACCGTTCCAGTGTGGGGAGAAACACCATTTGACTGATATTTTGTCACTGAAATGATCGAAAATATTTATGTAGGTGACATGGAACATATGTTACTACAACTGTGGTTATACCACAAATGCATATCTTATGGAACATTTGGACCAAGATCTGCAGTATGTTAAAACAACACAATAAATGAAATGCTCATTCATTTGGATAAATTACAGAATCGATGTTACGTGCGAAAATGGCAACAGAAGTAATAGATAAGGAAAGGCGTAGAATAATCAAATGGGGACCAGATTCTTTTGAATCGACAATATCGGGATCTAAGTACCTATATGCTAGTAATTCACAGCTAAGTTCCTAACAAACAAAAAAAATTGCTTACCTTAACGTAGCATAAACTTCAAATATTTGCACGTAATCACAATAAAATGACGTGCTAATAGACCAGCTGATCGATCATCAATCTGATTTACTTTACGTTACGTTAAATCTCAATGAAACTTAATACCTTAAAATAATATTATATAAAAAATAAAACAAAAAAAAAAGAAATAATCTAATGGAGAAATCTCTCACAAATTAACACGTTAAAAGCTTTCATTAAAATCATCAAAAAAGTAAACCACTCAGTAACATAAACGTAATCAAAACATCTTATCTTTTAAATTGTGTACCATGTAAATAATAACGCTGCGACAAAGGAATGAAGTCACAAATAATCTTACACTCAGTAACGAAATAATACTCCCAAATCCATTAACGCTATTCATGTATTATGATAATCACAAAAACAAATCAAGTATTAATACAGTTGTTAAAATACATTAAATTTACTTCCACGTCGAAAACATAAATTTGACAAATTTTCGTTATATGAATTTTGGTATACAGAATCACATAAAAATAACCGACAATATGTAACGTTACGATACACGGGTGAATACACTATTGTAAGATTATCTTAATCGCGTGAAGAGATCTTATGCAAAACTACATACAAAGAAAGCGTATTCATCCGCCTAAACAAATACAAATAAAACAACTTTATTAAAATCACCAAAAAAAAAAGAAAACAATTACCTTAATTCGCAACAAATAATCACACTAAATTCCCCTTTCCTTTCCACAGCGGTATAGGTAATACTCGTGCAATTGACCCTTTTGGTAATAGATCGATGAATACCAATATTCTTGAATCTTCCTGACACGGTTCCCAATACACCAATTTCACCGTTGTCAAATTTCAACGATCCATCTATTTTCAAATTATATTCACAGGAATTTAGTGGTGAAAATCTTTAAGCCTAAACCAGTTGATTTAATAACTGTTTCATCTGGTCTAATATATCTACACAAGCATTAATTTATTTACAAAATTTATTATAGCGATAATATATATATATATATATATATATATATATATATATATATATATATATACAGGGTGATTCAAATTCGAGGCTAACCATGGGGATTTCGAAAACGGTAAGAGATAGAGGGGAGGTTAAATTTGGCAAAGTTGCGAAATTTTGGGAACAACAACATGCTGCCGACAAACCAAAAAAATTTTATTTCGTTTTCGAGATTTTTTAAAAAAACCAAAATCTCTCATTTTCGTTTTTATTTTTTCCTGACCTTATTTACAAAGATATTCAAAATTAAACAATACATTCTTAAGACAACTTTTTCTTGCCTACAAAATGGCGGCATCAAAATTTTAATATGACGTTTCGTCTTCTGCCGACCATCATCAACTTTTTTATTTCTTATGGCCGCTATCTTGAATTCTTAGACCACTAAATAGAGCTTTTTTTGTGATTTCAAAAATGTATAATTTGTCTACTTTATGTTGAACCGTTTAGCTAATATTATCAAAAAAGTAAAATTATTGTTGATTTTAAAAAACGATCTAGATACCATTGCACTGTAGATGCATTTTTGGTTTCTCGGCAGCATGTTGTTGTTCCCAAAATTTTGCAACTTTGCCAAATTTAAACCACTCTATCTCTTACCGAATTTGAATCACCCTGTATATATATATATATATATATATATATATATATAGTTTATAACAGCTTTTCATCGGTTTGAACAACTGTGGACGATACTAGATCCACCAAAGTATAGCACTAAAATTAAACACTGATCCTCTTCAATGGACAAGAAACGGTCAGTTCTGACTAACAAAATACAAGGTTCCTGGCATGATTGAATTCTCTTTAAGAACCACACGAGTTGAACGGGAAAGCTTCCTCACGATACCTTCCCGGTGGAATGTAAGTAAATTTAATGTACATCACACGTTCAGCGTCCAACCCCCCTCTTCTACAGCTCAACTTCAACTAACTGAAAAACAAAACTCCCCTTTCCCGGCAAGATCACGTCATCATTTTCAATCAACACATAAAGCACCTTCCATACTATGTAAAGAAACAGACGTGATATCGAGAAACGAGACGTACACATCCAGTTTTCCAATCAGAGACTCTGTTACTCAAATACATTTTCTATACTCTCATCAACAATAATTTCCTATATAAGCGAATAAACTTGAAAAAATGTAGAACCATATAGCCGCGACTGAACCTCTCGTTATCAACCACAATACTAGGGTAGATCGAAATATTTCTAGAATTAATCAGAAGATGACGTTATGCGCGCGTACTGACCGCTTATTTTGAAAGCGCCATAGTTCGTACAACAGTTGTTAAATTTTCATACGGATTGGATATGAATAGATGCCGTTACTATCGATACAAGTAAACAATTTGTGCAATTCCTTAATTATGAATAAAAACGAGTTCCGTGCAGTGATGAGACCTTATATTTTTAAAGGCTTAAATGCTAAACAAATAGAAACGGAGCTAGATAAAGTTCATGGTGAGTCTTCGCCTTCGTATGCACAATTTCAAACTGGGTTGCTGAATTTAAACGCGGCAGAACAAGCATAGAGGATCCACCACGTTCTGGCAGACCAAAAACAGCTACAGATGAAGAAAAAATTAAAAAAGTCCATGAAATTGTGATGAAGGATCTCCGAGTAAAGTTGCGAGAAATAGCGGAGAAAGTAAGCATTTCAAAAGACCGTGTACATTGCATCTTACATCAACATTTGGCCATGAGAAAGCTTAGTGCTAGATGGGTGCCGCGTCTGCTGACAATCTCAGCAATGTCTTGACACGTTCAATGAATAATGAAAAAGGTTTTTCGCCACGTTTCATAACTGTTGACGAAACGTGGATTCGCCACTACACTCCGGAAACCAAGGAGCAGTCAAAGCAATGGAAGGCTGGTAAAGTCATGGCTAAGGTATTTTGGGATTTTCGAGGAATAATTTTTATAGATTACTTGCAACGCGGGAGGGCAATAACGGGTTAGTATTGTGCGTCATTATTAGACAGACTGAAAAAAAGAAATCAACGCTAAAAGGCAAACAAAAACAGGCCTTGTACCACCACGATAACACCCCATCTCACAAGTCGGCAATTGCGATCGCGAAACTGCACGAACTACGATTCCAGTTAATTGAACATGCACCCTATTCGCCAGACTTGGCTCCTTCGGATTTCTTCTTGTTCCTAAATCTCAAGGAATGGTTGGCTGGAAAGAAATTTTCATTGAATACTGAAATCATTGAAGCTGTAAATGAATATTTTGAAGGTTTGGATAGTCTAATTTTTGTGAACGGTTGAAGGCTTATTAATTAAACTTAGAGAAACTCCTAAAAACGGTGATACAATTTTGCAATATTCATACAATATTATTGCATATAATTCTATAGAAACATTATTCGTGGTCTTTTTCAAGACAAGAACATTAAATATTATTAAACATCAAAGTCTCTAATTTCTACCATACAAAATTAGGTGGCGCTTACAATGTGTAACAATTATAAAAACGTTAGAAAGAGTGTATTTTTTAAGATAAACACATGCATGCAACCAATTAAAAATGAACACAGCTACATATTAAAAAGTAGTTATACGTACTGTTGCTTCACACATGGTCAACTGGCGATCCTCTCACATCGACAGATGCTACAGTAACGTAACACTGCAAAGGACGATCTTCGTGGTCCAATCTTCTTCCTGGTAGATAATACACCAGGCAAGTGACCCCAATTAAGAACAAGAAAAATATAAAGACGAAATCGAACATGATGAGTGAGTTCCACGTCAGTAAGCGCATCACAAAGTCTGATTATGGGCGACATCCACTTCGATCATCACCACACTTTTTTTATAACTTATCGTTTAAAACTTTTCACAATCAGTAACTGTAACAATTTAAATATATGAAAGATGCAATTATGTTTTTTTATAAAGATTATAAACTATTGTTTTCGATGAGCAGCTTACATTAATTATAAACACGTTGTTAGAATTACTTAGAGCAATGCAGATGTGAAGGGATTACTGAAATAATTTTGAACACTTTCGAAACTTCGCTTCTTAATGCTCTTCAAGTAATTACGTAAGTAAAATATCAAACTTTGCTTTACCTTTTAATTAAACTTTTCATCCAATAATAAAAGACAAAAGCAGCTGTCTGGAAGTACTTAGCTCGGTATTAAAATACGTAAGCTCTTGTATTTACACTTTTTTTTTTGTGAAAATCAAGCAAAAATTATTGCACAATAGTTGTAATCCATAAATTCTTATTGTACTAATGAAGATTTAAACCGAGAAATTAAACTTTAATGTTTGTTTAATTGCATTGAAAACAAGGCTAACAATTTTTGACGAAACTTCTATTATTTATTGCTATTATGAATTATGCAAAATCATTAGACTAATAATGATTTTACACTTTTTGAGTTTGTAATTCAATAACTTGATTAAAATCCTTATCGTTTTTGGGTTTTTTAATGGTGTATTTTAAATTATACAATCTATCTATCTTCGTCAGCAGTAATATCTATTAAAATTGTTAAAGATGTTGAAAACAATTTTGTCAAAGTTGAAAAATTAAAAGATAAACATCAGCCTGCTATTAATATAACAGTTTGAGAATCTATAGAATTAAATTTTAATAAAGAACAACTAGGTCATTAAAAATTAAATATCGTTAAACTGTCTTAAAGATGATAAATCAGAACACCCTCTAACGGTCGAAGGCTAACAATGAAAAATGTCAGCCAAAAAACGCATTTAACAAAACGTAATCAAATTATGATATAAATGTAAAGTTGTGAAAAACTTCAATTTGAAAATGATAGAAGCACATCAAATAAAATAATTCAGTTAAATCTAACATTGTCAATAATTGCAAGCGTTATTAACAATGAAAAGCATAATACAGAACGTTTTTTGTAATTATTTTTTATTTTAATTTAAATTTCAACAACTTATGTTAAATTATAGTGCTGTGATAATTTAACATATAATTGGTAAAGCATTTGCTTCAAGACCTAGGAAAAACACAGCAAAAAACCTAGACATACCAAAAGACAAAATTAAAATCAAAATCAAGACGTATCATTATGCCCTTTTTTAATTATAAGACGCCGAAACATATTTAAACGGAGATTTTCTTCTTGGCTATTCAAATTATTACGGTGTTTATATATTTCAATAACTCATTATTATGTTGTAAACGAACATAATAATGAGTTTGTCTTGACAATATTTCCATATTGTCAAATTTAATGTCATGATTTAGATTATTTAAGGCATGGTCAGCTACCGCAGGCTTCTCTGGTTGGCCTAATCTACAAAATCTCATATGTTCTTCACGTCTTATATCAAAGCTACGTTTTGTGGTTCCAGTGTATACTTTTCCACATGAACAAGATAACATTCCGGACAATGATAAGGGGTTTGAAACATCTTTAGGAGATGTACTTTACTTTTTCTCGTAGGTTTTAAAAATAGTCCTAATGCCATATTTAATTAGGATTTTTTTAAATTCTATCTGTAACATTAGCTATAAAAGGAAGAAAAGCAGTACCAACATTAAGAACTGGTTTTTCTTTAAGGTTATGTCTAGAAGGTGGACTAACATTATTAATATCTGTAAGTGAATATCCATTATCTTGTAACGATTTTGTTAAAAAGTTTACCTCGAGTAGGATTTGAACCTACAACCTGTACTTTGCTAGAGTACCGCGCTAACCAACTGTGCTATCGAAGTACAATCGATGTAAATTTTATCTTTATGAATGTCAAACTGATGTAAATTCTAAATCAGTTCGACATACATAAAGACAAAATTTACATCGATTACTTGTACTTCGATAGCGCAGTTTTATCCTCTAACAAAGTACATCATTCAAATCCTACTCAATAAACTTTATTTATGTGTTTAATAAAATTAATAATAATTTTTAATTACATATTTACTTATAAACTTATTCGTTCATACTAAATAATAATTTACTAAAGATTTAATTACACCAATTTTTTGACGTGGATGGTGGTTGGATAATTTATGAAGGTATCTATCAGTGTGTGTTGGCTTTCTGTAAACCTTAAAAGATAGTGAATTATTATTTTTAGATATTAATGTCAAGAAATGGTAAACTTCCATTAGTCGCCTTTTCCATGGTAAACTGAATACTAGGATGTATACCATTTATAAAAGTAGTAATGAGACACCTTCCGCCATTTTGTTTTTTTGTGACGTCACCCCACCTTTTTTTTTTACACGCCCACGTGGGGATTTTATTTTTCCATCTGAGAATAAAAAGATTTAATCTGTTATTAATTAGGATCCGTTTTCATCAAAGGAGATTGAATAATTATTATTACTTTTTTTTTAATCCCATCTACCGATTTTGACCTAATTTACGTATGCATTGGGGGTTATATTCTAATAAGGGGCCATAGTCTTGTAAGACGGGATTCTTTTCGCGTGCCTCTTAATATGTGTTTATTATTATTAAACAGTTACCTATACAACTTCATTTATATTAATTGGAAAATTGGCAATCAGTCGTCGACATCGCGTTAATTAATGTGCTTACAAATATTTTAAAAAATTGCTGCTGCAAAAAATATTAAGGTCTAAATATTAGGTGAAATAATAATCATTTTCCACCCTAGCGTTTTTTATACAGGCAGATCCTCTATCTAAGCCGCCAACACCTTTACATTCGAAAATTATACCTGATTTATTTGTATGTTCAATTACTCACATACACACAAATTACTTTGAAATAAATAAATGAGCGGCAATTAAGTGCGCAGGTAATTAGACATAAATTAGACATAATCAAACTATTATTGTTAACGCACGATGCGCGTGTTGGTTTTAGTAAATATTTAACAGACAACAACAAACTAGAATAATCTTGATGGTAATAAGCACGATAAAATAGAGTAGAATAAACTTGTGATTGCAGATTTTTTTTCATCGAAAATGTTCTGTAATAGAAGTTGATCATGCACTGAACTTGTAACGGAACTCTTAATTAAACAACTAAACTATTAAAAACGCTTTTATTTATCAGAGCAGAATGGTTGAAAAACAAATGTTATGCAGTAACTTGATTATCTCATCATTTAGAATTAAGCGTATAGTAAAACCTTATTTACAAGAAATCAAGCATTGGTAAATTATTCTTTAATCTAAAATATAGAAACATTAACGCATAAAATTCACACACATCCGAATGGTAATCCTACAGCGTCGTTTTGTTGTAGCGGAACCATCTAGAATTCTTCTCAAGGAAACATAAATGGTAACCTAGCGGTGCTCGTCCAAAGGAATCAAAATATTCCCCATCACCATTCTCGTCAATGTAGATAGCGGTCCAATGCTGATCTGGCTTGTTTGCAGGATCCATGTTTACAATAATTGTACACGGTCTAGGTGCGTGTCTGGGCAGATGATTAGATGCACATACAAGTCGGGTCACATTCTTGTGGCTAGGGATCGATTTCAAGCATCTCAACACTTGTACCACATACATTTTTGGAATTGATGTGTCCAGTTTTGCAGTAATAAGGGGTTTTCCAATGCATACATAGGCTCAACGATGTTATAGTTTAAACAGCTATATGCTTTTGCTCCCTTTTTCAATTTTTTAAGCGGCGAGCAGTCAGACCCGTCCAGGTTTATTATTGGTTTGTTAAGAAATCTTAAAAACTGTTGTTTTTCATTGCCCTTAACGTGAATTTTGTTAAAGAGCTGCAGCACTCTTATCAGCTCCTCATGGAAATCGTTGTAGTGTACATACCCCGACCACCATCTCAGACCGCGATATTTTTTCCACAAAAATCGTATCTGACTTGACATGGGTTTTGATATAAAATAATTGCGAGGTGGTTTTAACAGTATCTTTAACAATCTCTGTGGGTATGAATTCGTTGTTAACGCCTCTAAGCCCTTGTACGTCCAAGTATGCGTCCATCCTCTTTCTCTCGCTACTGGATACTGAAGCTTGAGCAATTTCTATATGACAGATAAACTGAAGTAAAAACATCTGTAGCAGAGAGATTTAATAATAAAACATTGAAACAAGAATGTGACGCTACTTTACGATGATAATGATAAGGTAATTCCTCATGAGCGGAATGCATTTTCTAGTCATTATTTTCAGGTAGATCAATTTCCAAAACAGTGACCTTTGCGTTAAAGGTTTCTATGTATTATTTACAGATTGGAAAAATTAGGCTGGTATAGGGTTGCGAAACTTGCTCTCGGGGCTTTACCCCTTGTCGAGGCCCCATTGGCGGAAAATTTGAATTTGTATTTAAGTCTCTGCAGGTTATGCTGGAAATATGAATTTGTGTTGTAATAAGGGATATAATACAGATGTAGGGCTTAGCAACTTACTCTCAGGTCCACGCCCCGCGACCAAAAATTTGAATTTGTTTGCAGTGCCATCTACGAGGAGAAATTTGAACTTGTATTATAATAAGGGGGTCTAATGCTAACTTATAAGGCAGGCGTAAGGCTTCGCAACTTGTTGTCGGGTCTTAGTCCCTGGTCCCTTGCAGGAAATTTGAATTTGTGTTTAGGTGTTTACATTCTGATTACTTATTGTGAGAAATTTGAACTTGTATTCTAATAAGAGGCCTATTTCTAACTTATAAGACAGACATAGGGCTTCGTAACTTGGTTTCGGGCCTTCACACCTCTGCCTTGGCGAACTTGTATTAGGTCTGTGCCCTCCTGTCGTGGCTCCCTTGTTGCGAAATTTGAATTTGTGTAGCCATCTAGTTGTGTATGGACTAATGAATATTTTCTGTAATAAAGGTAGCACCACCTAGCGTTATATTTCTAGAGCTACGTAGGGTATCGTTTGTGGCACCATCTCGTGATATATTTTTAAACTAGCTAACGTTTTCTGTAATAGAGACGGCGGTGCCTAGCAGTATATTTGTCGTGTTCGTCTATTCCTCGTCTCTATCATCTCTTTCTCAAACATACAAATCAAATTTATCAAATCAGTTAAGCAGATCAAACCCAAACAAATCACCTTCGATCAAATCAAACAATCAGATCTATCTCAATCAATCAATCAACCAAATCAATCTCAATCAATCAAATCACAACTTACAGGCGCCGAAAACTAGCTTACTGCTCAAAAATACTGATTGGACTAACTTACACTTTGCTAAAGCCAACCAACCACAATTCAAAAATACCAAACTGATTTAACTTAATCATACAAAATCAGCTCTCAATTCAAAAAGTAGCAGTATGGTTTAACTTACAGAGTGCAAAGGAATTCAATCTCACACTTATTGTAGTTACCCATCTAAACGCCCTTCGCATTAACTGCAGCATTGTTAGTGCAGGTTCATCATTATCATCGTAAAGTAGCGTCACATTCTTGTTTCAATGTTTCATTATGAAATCTCTCAGCTACAGATGTTTTTACATCAGTTTATCTGTCACACAGAAATTTCTCAAGCTTCAGTATCCAGTAGCAAGAGAAAGAGGATGGACGCATACTTGGGCGTACAAGGGCTTAGAGGTGTTAACAACGAATTCATACCCAAAGAGATTGCAGTGGTTACAGACCATGGAGCTTTATTATTGATACTGATAAAACCGCCTCGTAATTATTTTATATCAAAACCCATGTCAAGTCAGATACGATTTTTGTTGAAAAAATATCGCGGTCTGAGATGGTGATCAGGGTAAGTACACTACAACGATTTCCGTGAGGAGCTGCAACCCTTTAACAAAATTCACGTTAAGGGTAGTGAAAAACAACAGTTTTTAAGATTTCTTAACAAACCAATAGTAAACCTGGACGGGTCTGGCTGCCCGCCGCTTAAAATTTACACTAACAATGGGTCTTAGTTTTGGTGAAATAGCTTCAGAGTTAGTAGTTTTTTTTATTTCTTCAGTATTCAGTTTAGCATGGAAAAAGAAACTAATGGAAGTTTACCGTTTCTTGACAATATCTAAAAATAATAATTCACTATCTTTTAAGGTTTACAGAAAGCCGACACACACTGATAGATACCTTCATAAATTATCCAACCACCATCCACGTCAAAAAATTGGTGTAATTACATCTTTAGTAGATCGAGCAAAACGAATTTGTGACCCTGAATTTTTGAGGGATGAATATAAACATTTAACAAAATCCTTACAAAATAACGGATATTCACTTACAGATATTATAATGTTATTACACCTTCTAAACATAACCTTAAATAAAAACCATTTCTTAATGTTAGTACTGTTTTTCTTCCTTTGATAGCTAATGTTACAGATAGAATTCAAAAAATCCTAATTAAATATGGCATTAGGACTATTTTTAAACCTACAAGAAAAATTAAAGAACATTTAAGATCAGCTAAAGATGTTTCAAACCCATTATCATCTTCCAGAGTGTATAAATTACCTTGTTCATGTGGAAAAGTATACATTGGAACCACAAAATGTAGCTTTAATATAAGATGTAAAGAACATATGAGATTTTGTAGATTAGGTCAAGTAGAGAAGTCTGCGGTAGCTGACCATGCCTTAAATAATCTAAATCATGGCATTCAATTTGATAATATGGAAATATTGTCAAGACAAACTCATTATTATGTTCGGTTACAACGTGAACCTATTGAGATATAAAAACACCCTAATAATTTTAATAGACAAGAAGAAAATCTCCGTTTAAATAAGTTTTGACATCTTATAATTAAAAAGGCATAATGATACGTCTTGATTTTGATTTTAATTTTGACTATTGGTATGTCTAGGTTTTTTGCTGTTTTTCCTAGACCTTGAAGCAAATGCTTTACCAATTATATGTTAAATTACCACAGCACTATAATTTAACATAAGTAGTTGAAATTAAGATTAAAATAAAAAAAAGTACAAAAACGTTCTGCATTATGCTTTTCATTGTTAATAACACTTGCATTTATTGACAAAGATACCTCTTTGTTAGATTTAACTGGATTATTTTATTTGATGTCATGTTTATATTTGTGAATGCTTGTATCATTTTCAAAATGAAGTTTTTCACAACTTTACACTTACATAATAACTTGATTAAATTTTGTTAAATGTGTTTTTTGGCTGACATTTTTCATTGTTAGCCTTCGACCGTTAGAGGGTGTTCTGATTTGTCATCTTTAAGACAGTTTAACAATATTTAATTTTTAATGACCTAGTTATTCTTTACTACAATTTAATTCTATAGTTGGCTTTATACGTTTCTCAAACTATTACATGAATAGCAGGCTGATGTTTATGTTTTAGTTTTTCAACTTTGACAAAATTGTTTTCAACTAACAATTTGAATGCGTATTACTACTGACGAAGATAACTGTAAGTGTTATCGAAACGTTTAGATTGTATAATTTAAAATACACCATTAAAAACCCAAAAAAAAATAAGTATTTTATTATGTGTGATAATGGTGAAAATTTACATTTTCAATAACTTGATTATTCGCAGTTATTCGACTCCTTCAAATCTAACAGATTTCGTACATCCAACGAAAGTTACTCATAATATTTACATACAAACTCGGTAGAAAAGCTACAAAAAGTGTCTTTTATTCAAATATTCGCATTTGTTTTTACAAATATTTATATTTGCCAGTTTGCTTCTTATTATCTTAAACTTTAGCCACAACTTTCATGGGAGAGAAAGCTTTAAATATGAATACTCCCAAAATGTGAAAAGCTCAAAAATACAATGAATGTTATATACGTATTGCTCGAAGGCGTATTTAAAATTGTATTCTAAATACATACTCTTCGAAAATACCTTTATGCAAATTTATAAGTAACAAATTAAAAAAGTTTTACTCAACCTACACTTAATTAAAACTGTATTATTTATACTCCCTTATTTTGCTTTAATGCATAAGTCCTTACATTTCTGTAAATTTAAATGTAACAACAATAATTACCATCATTATGTAAATAGTTATGAAATGAGACCAAACGGATATTACGCTTTTTAGGGATACGGCTCGAAGGACCAAAAATTTAAGGAAAATTAATTAAAATATTTTTGGCCCTTTTGAAAGTGGATTAGTGTTCATTATTCGATTACAATTTCAAATCAACTTGTGACATAAAAGTCAGCCGTAAACATGTACACTCGAAACTAATTAGGAGTATGAGTACTACTAAATGTTTTTTTTAATTAACTAAAAAACGTAAAACTTCAACTATTTGCACAGGTAAGTTAAAAGATGCCTACAACTAGTTATACTGTAGCTAGGGAATCGATTCTCCGCATGAGTCCTAGAGATAATGCATAAAAATAAATGTTATGCAATACACAGGGTGTACAAAAACAAATTTCCAATATTGGAAACTTTGACAGCCGCTTTTACAATTTTTTCATACAGAACTCACTGTATTATTTTACTATTTGTAATTTCATCACTTTATAGCAAATGTAAAATATCAACAATTTACTCAGGTGATGAAAAATGCATTGAGATAGCTATAGTACAGCTACGGAGTATATTTTTCGCAAACATAGTCCTAGGAGCTAATGAATAAATATAGATTTTATTTATTCAATATACAGGGTGTATAAAAATAAACTTCCAATTTTGAAAACTTTAATACGCATTTTCTTCGGTTTTTTCAAATGAAACAACCTGTATTTTTTAAACAGTCATTCACAGGAAGAGTAGGAAAAAATTAAATAATACAGGGTATACAATATGAAAAAAAACTTAGAAAGACTATTGGAAGTTTATTTTTATATACCATGTAATTGCATAAATAAAGTGCACATTTCAAGATATTCTCTAGGACTCATACATGTTTGCGAAAAATCTGTGCCTTAGCATTTTTTCATGTTACGTGTAGAACTTTTACTTTTGCAGAAAAACCAAGTGCTAGAATTTGTTGAAATTATGGTTATAAATAGTCATTCATAAAATGTATAAGTAAAAACACATTTAAAAAAATGAAAAAAATCAGTTTTCTAATTAAAAGTTAATTTTTGTACACCCTGTACATTACATCACCAAATTCTATATTAATCCATTATCTCTGGGACCCACGCAGCACGTTTGCCAAACTATATTTCCTAGCTAGTCTTTAGGTACTTTGAGATGAATAACATGTATCGCAAAATTCGATTAAGATCCAAGGTTCAGGTCATGCGTCCTCGATGGCTCAAACTAGTAATGTTGAAAATGGGGTTAGGGAATTTAATGTTTGCTGTAGTGGGCAGTTATACAACAATTAGTTTTGTGTTGAGCGAAAATATGAGGTTGTCCGTGAGGAAGATGCCAAAGACGAAAGGATCCTTTCCCTTCTGGTCATCCCCCACTGCCACCACACAGCGTTATAGGAAATTACATGAGAGTGATTGATGTTACTAATTACAAGTCACTTTTTCAAGGTCGTGTAGTCATTTGTCTATTTGAGAAACAAACCAAAGTAGGTAGTCTAGCTAAGAAACAAAGCGAGCGTGAGTTTACTGAACAATTAGAAGTGGAATAAGTTGTAAGATTATTTTGACGCACCGTATACGTGTAGTATTTTGATAACGTATGTAACGTGTTTTGAATGTAGCTGAAGCGATAAAATTTTTTTTTGTGCGTATGCGTAATGTAAGTTGTGTAAACGATATCCCACAGGGTTTTTAATGAAGTTATCGTATGAAGGAATATTTTATAAATTTTCACGTAAAATAAAAATGGCGGCGGATGTTGTATAAGGGTAACGTGGTTGAGTCCATGTTGGACATTGTGACGCGATGTAGAAACACACGAAGTACTCAGTTGTGATAGGTGAATTTTGATCTTAGCGCGAATTTATTGTGACGTATTGGCGGGCAGAAGGTATATAAGCGAGTGCCCAAATTGGAGGAAAAGAGTTAAAAAGTGGTAAGTTAGCTAGATAGAAGTTTTGAGTACGGGTTGCGCGCGTGATAACCATCAGAATGGTTAGTTGTTGGAGTTTCTTTGTGAAAATTATAGTTTAGCAGAGCATGTATTAGTCAAGAAATAAAAAGTGCTTAGGCAGATTAGAAGTTAATACAGCAAATATTTTGTTATTAGTGTTCGATTGAGAGACGGGTGACCTAATATTATTATAAAGAGAACTGAAGGTAGCCATTTATGCTACCGAAATAAAAGTTTGTGAAATTTAGTTAAAATACTGGTGATCATCATTGACATTGAATGTGTACAATCATTAGCAATACCAAATTGATTCTATGACAGCAAATAAGAACTTTAATGGGTATGTGGAAGTAACCATTCTTCATTGTGGTAAACGTTTGACGGAAAAACATCACAGTAGTAGGTGATGTGTTAGGCTAAAGAGCCGCTATACCAGGACGCGAGTGAACAAACCATAGACATTGCGTTAGTGGGTACTATGGTCGAGTGCGTAGGGCGAATAACGGCTAGCCTCTCGTGTTTCGTGCTTGGTGCATTTAATAATTTTAAAAGAATTACCGAAAGCAGTCCATATGGACTACAAGTACGGTTATCTTTTAAATGTACATTTTTTTCCTGTTATTGTTGCATTAATTACGATTCATTCATTCAAAGAAAAAAAAAGCTAATCGAACTTAAATTATTTTGTGGTTTTTAGTTTTAAGAAGGCGATAATTTTAATCTTAACGTATTTATGGGTGGATGATTTTTTTTTAACCGCGCCGTTGTGTATAATTTACATGCAGAATTTGTCAATATATATCCACTGTTTAATTTACTTTGTGTCAATTGTATGCCTGACTGGTTACACCTTCTGATTAGCGAAATTAGGCTTTGCATATTTTCGAATTTAAGGATCGATTGGAAATTGCGTAATGAGCCAGATCGATCACAAAATTTCATTTTAGCTTTGAAATATTAATGCAGAACACTACTATCAGACAACTTATTATTTTTTTATTCAGCATAAATTACAGTTTTGAGGTATTAAGGTTTAAACATATTAATGAATGTCTAAATACGGTTTTAAAGATAAAGTATTAATAAAATATAACGATTTTATTGATGATACCAGAACTAATCATTCTAACTTTTTTTTTAAGAAAACTATTCATTGTTAAACCAATTTCGTTTATTTTGTTCAGAATTTTATAAATTGGGAACATTTATTTAATTCAAAGTTTTTTTTACAGTTGGAAATATAAATTTATAGATATACGAGGGACATTTTAAAAACTACATAAGTTAACGTTTTATTTTTATGAATTGGAGTTTCCATTTATACAGAGTGTGTTCAGTAAGTTATAACGACCGGTATATCACCAAATTTTCTGAAGTTTAGAGTCGATTTATATGGAAGTGTGTTTGACTTTGAGAAGTTAGTGTATGAATTTATTGAGCAGGTTTCAATCCTGTTTTCCACAGTCAGATAGGATTAATTTACCATCTCGCCTAAGACGATTTATTTTAGTAAAATTTAAGATTGTGGTGGCGCCAAGAGACATCTTTTCCGGACTGAGCTGTATAAGTTGTGAATTTATAGTAAGTGTAAGGTGTTTGAGCTTGTTATTTTACTCTTTATCTCAATCCCGCCCATTTCCACTGTAGCTGGCTTGGCAACCTGCTTACTAATGTAAGCATACGCGACGCCTAGTGCGGATTGTACGTGTATCAAAGTCTAGAGTTCATTGACCATTTGGAAGGCTGAAAATGTGCATATGTAAATAGTGGGTTGTCCGAGTCCACACTGAATACCACCCCTCACCAATGCTGACGTAACGGACGAAATGATAACTAGTAAAATCGGGAGGAAACGTTATTTTCGGACGCTTGGGGTTTCCCTGATCTCTCAGTAGCTGTATAAATTACCAAACGTCGCTTTCTTCCGAAGTCGAACAGAGGTGTATACTGAAGTTTATCGACATCCCGAGCATGACTAGTAGGTTATTGTGCGGGAGCCCTCCGCTCCGGTAGAGAATCTCAGCACCGCCACATCCACTCTTGCACGCGGCCATAGGTAAACACTATATGTAAAAAGGTGATCATGGTTGGAAATCAGCATCTGGTTCTGATAGATATTACAAGTATTTACTTAGTGAAAGTTTACTGTTCTATAAACATCCGAATAGATAGAATTTCAATTTTATTTTAACTAAGATGGATGAGATTGGTGCAAAAATTACGAAGGAAAACAAAAAGCTTCACCTACAAGTCCGCGTTTGATTAGTTCGATTAACTCCACGGTTTGTTCAACTATGGCTATTTGTTTGAAAGCGATGATTGCATATCCAGCGTATTGTTCACATCGACCACTGGATGTGAGTCTTCCACGTGAATATTCCAACAAAGGAATCCGCAGTAGCAGAGAGCTCCGATTTATTTGGGTGGGGCATGTAAATACACATTCATTTGATCGAATCAAACAATATTGCAACTAAGTTAGTGTATTATATTAATATACTAATGCGCGCGATTTTTACAAAAGGTACAAACATTCATAAGCGTTTATTAGAAAGTTGTAAACGAACGTTTAGGAGTCAAATTATGTTTAAAAAAATAATACAATTATTAGGTTAAGTATTCTTGTTTCACTTGGATGAAACCGTTTTAAACACATTGGTATCAGTTTTTGCATTATACTCAACCATCAACCTTGGAGTAAGTAGAATTTCGTGCAGCGGCATACGTCATTGATAGTTACTGCTTGTAAGGTAACCGAAGAGGTTAATTGGTCAATTATTTTTAATCAACAAGGTGAGTAACAAATTTTTCATCAACTCCTTTAAAATAAGGATAAACATCACAATTTGGTATCTAAACAACAGCGTTCTTCAAGCTAACAACCCTTAACCACTTCAATGTGGCGTATGAATTGGAACATTCTATCTTTTAGAGTTATCATACTATTTTAAAAACTTAACCTTAACACTTTGACACCAAATGTGAGGCGATTACTTCTCAAAATTAGTATGTTTTTAATTATCCATTTAAAACAAACCGCTGCAAAAAAGAAAAAAGGGAACGGCGCTGTACATAGGAATTGACAACGGCAAAAGGTCAGCAAATGCAGAAGTATGTTGATGGAAGTAAGAAACCTTTCTTGAAGTGGTTAATAGAAAACTAATGCAAAGAAGGGCGCAATAAGATAAGAAACTGTAAACACATATTGAAAAGATGTATGGAAGTCAAAGTAAGCTGATTGAAAATTTAACCAAAGAGAATATCGAGACAATAAGGAACGGAACTGAAGTCGACATTGAGTTAAATCAGGCAAACAAAGCAATACAAAGGTTGAAGAATGGTAAATCTACAGGTGAGGTTAGAATCAATAAAATACTGAAATATGGACGATAAAAGACTTTGATTTATTTATTGCATATATTTAGCGTAGAAAAGAACCAATTGATTGGATAAGTACGATTATTGTTCCACTGTATAAAAGAATGATTGTAAAAACAACAAAGTGTTAACTTTGTTGAGTGCATGGGGTATCCCATTTTGGTTGAAATTGTAGGGTATCTTGTTTGCGAGCAAAGATAGAGAAATGCGTTTTTCGCGACCCTGTTCTCGTTTTCGGAAACAAGCTGCCACAAACAGAATTGTCATAGTCCTCTTAGTATTAGAGGTACAGGGCCAAATTCAAAATTTGCACATTTTAAGCACCCCTCGTAACTGCTTTGCCTTGTAATTTATCGAAATGGTGAAAAGCGCCTTTTATACAGAATTTTCCGTAGAATTTAGTGGTGTCCATAGTTTTCCCAACAAAAAGTCAGTTTCTTCGCAATAAACCAAAGTTTTGTTTTTTTAAATGAAACACCCTGTATACTTTTTCATTCTATAGTAGAGCTTACTCCCAGCTTTCAAAAAATATATATCGTGTGGCACTTCTTTTGCATTATTAACCTCAACCTAACATAAAAAAACAAGGTTAAGAATTAGGAAGTATTATGCAAAAACACAAAATTAAAAACTAAACATAATACCTACAACTTTACAATCCTAATATAAATTACTAAAAGAGATATTCGAACTGATGACCATTCTGTCTTAAACATGCTTCACACGCTCTTCCAATTCGTTCTACAGCATTAAGCACAATAATAGGGTAATCTTGCAAATTTCTGAAAGCTTCTCCAACTGCATTTGTCAAACGTTCAATGTTATCATATTGAGTTTGGAATATTTTATTTTGCAAGTAACCCCACAAAAATAAATCTAAGACTGACAAGTCCGGAGACCTACGAGGCCATTTTATCGGCCCATTAGTGCCAATCCATGTATTACCAAAATTGTTTTCCAACACGGGCGTATAATTTGCGCATTGTGAGATAGGGCTCCATCCTGTTTGAACTGGATTTAGTTTAAGCGAGCTAAAGGAATGTCGTCTAATAATTCAGGCACAACCATTTCTAAAATGTCAAAATATCTAAGAGGGCATAAGATCCCTTCGAAAATGTAAAATTTTATTTTTGATCCTAATATAAAGCTGGAAACGTTTAGTCCAAATCGTCCTTGTTGTCTTTGGGAGAATACATGGTGTTGATTTTCCAGAATCTGCTGTTGTGCCTATTTAACACACCTGAATTGCTAATATGTGCCTCGTCTGACCATATGACATTTCTTCTCAAGTTGGAGACTATATTTAACAAGTTTAAGTTCCAATTGCAAAATATTAACCTAAGTTCAGCGTCGCCGGGATGTAGATGTTGAAGAAGCCTAAATTTATATGGTTTATATTTACGGTGGCGAAGTATTCTTTGGATTCTTGTTTTCGAAACTCCAATACTACTGTCTATAGTTCTGCAAGAAATTATAGGATTAGCCCCACACTGGCTAAAACGGTAACCTCATCATTCTCTCGATTTTTTTTATTATATTTTTTTAACCTGGGTTTAGAAAATGAACCATAATTAATTAATTTTTTTTTTTAATTTATAAAATGCGATTTTACTAGGTTATCTCCGTTCTGGAAACCTACATAGATGTCAAAGTTACTTAATAATCAAAATTAATACCAAGGAAACTACATTTAACTGTTATAATACATATTTATTGCTGCGCCCGTGTTTTCATTACTCAAAACAAAACACAAAAGGGGACACAGTGTACATACTTGGTATGGTGTTTGGAAGTGTGTTAATTGATAGAATAAAGTGTTTGAATGTCACGAAGATGTACTGTGCATTTGCGGACTTCGCGAAACCGTATGACTAAGAGAATATAGAGAGTCAGGGTGAGAAGTAAATACTTCAATGCTGAGGAAGATTGATAAAGCCAGTGAAAGTATAGATCTAAAGGTAAAAGAAGCAAGAAGATAACCGGGCCTCTTTAAATAATGGGATTTAAACTTGAGTATAATTAGGTGCTGATTATATGCCATTCTGCGCCGTTGAAATTAAATATTGTGCCCCAATGGAAAGTAAAGTGTAGCAAAAATTTTATAAACACGGCTAAGTTCATGGAGCCTCAAACTTTCGGATAAATTATTCTTCTCTTATTCAATTATTAAACGCCAATCAGGCGCGATAATGCGCCGTTAAAATAAAATTTTGCGCCCTTATAAGAACGAAGTTATTGTAAAGCTACACTGACACGGTTAACTTCATAGCCGTGAACTTTTGCATACATTATTTTTTCTTATGAAGCAATTGGGAGTCAATTATGCAACGCTATAATAGGTTTTCGCTTCCACAAGAATTAAGTTCTTCTAAAAATTACATCGAAAAAGCTAACTTCAAAACCTTATGAATAAATTTATCTTCTCTTGGACATTAGGCGCCTATTATGTGTTGTTTTCCACCCCTGTAAAAAAGAAGTTATAGTAAAATTACACTGGCACGGCTAACTTCACGCTGTGAACTTCTGGATTTATCAATTTCTTCTATTGCAGTAACTAGGCACCATTTATGGGCCATTTTAAAATAACATTTTGTGCCCCCTATAGTAATGAAGTTATTGTAAAATTAGATTGACACGGCTAACATCACAGCATTCAAGTTTTGCATCAATCAATTTTTTCTTATGCAGTACTTAATAAAATTTAATAACATTTTGCGCCTTCATAGGAAATAAATGCTGCAAAAATTACTTCGACAATGGTAACTTCAGTCTTACGAACTAATCTTTTCCTGCGCAACAATTACGCCCTCATTATGCGCCGTTTTGCGCTAGTTAAATTTTGTATAGGAAACAAGTTATTGTAAAAATTACATCAACACGTCTGCACTCACCACCGTAAACTTCTGAATAAATAAATTTTTTTATGCGCCGTTTTGTGCCACTAAAATAAAATATTGCGACCATATAGGAAATAAGTTACTCTAAAAATTTCATTGACATGGCGACCTTCACAGTTGTGAACTTATGTAAAAAATTAGTTTTGCCTTGTGCGATAACCAGATTAGATGCGTTTTGCGTAAAACAGCGCATAATTGATGTCTAATTACTGCATTGTAAGATAAGCAACCTTATCAATTTAAAACGCACATGTGTATATTTAAAACTGAACAGGAATTTGTACATTACAATATTTCATAAGTAATTTATATGGAAGGAGTTTTAATAATATAATAAAAATAAAATACACCTAAATCAAATAAACAGGTAAACAACAATATATTTAAATAAGTCCAGTAGAACATAACAAAAAATTGATTTACGTAGACGTTCATGGCTCGGTAAAGTCGATGTAATTATTACAGTAACTTGTTTCTTATAGGAGCGCAGAATTTAATATTAATTTAATTTAATTTAATATTAAAGGTATAAATTTTCACTTTGTTAAAGAAAAAATGCTCTAACTTGGCAACGCCACAAAATAAATTTAAAAACGAAGTACCGTTTTTTAGCATTCAACAAGACAAATAATAATAAAATTAAATAAATATAGGGCTCCATTTAGCAAAACAAAGCCGAGTCCGGTCCTGCAATTATGGAACACCCTATAGGGATGACACTATTTTTATTCGATGCACATCTAAGTCTGATATAGATCGGCGATGTAACATTTTTTTTATTTTTAATAATAAAGCCAGGATCTTCCGACGGCGCACTAATGACTCACCTGTATATATATATATATATATATATATATATATATATATATATATATATATATATATATATATATATATATATATATATATATATAGTGACCGGCAAAGAGTTACGTGCAGAAACGGGAAGTAGAGAGAAAAAAAACGGGGAGAACAGGGTCGCTACTCACCTGCTGATGGAAGGAATTGCCGGTCAGTCGGTTCGGGGTCAATAAAATTCCGGTAGAGATAAGGGCACCAGGAGCCGCTCCCCAAAATGTAAATCACCGTTATCCCAGCTCCTGAATAACGATGTCTAAAAGAGGGGAGTAGGTAAAAAGAGGAAAGGAGAAACCAATAGGAAAAGAATGTTGTGGTATAAAACAAAACCTATAATTGTTGAAGCAAATAAAGAAAACATAAAAACACAATGTGTTTCAAAATAAGCAATGTTATACAACAAGACAAATAAATTGAGAATTAATGTCCAAAACGCAATTAAATAAAAAGTTAAATTTATAATTATCAACGTGTAGGATGCGTTCAGTAATTTAAAATTTGAAGGAAACAAAATTACAACACAAATTTATTAAATTATTTAGTTTAAGGTTGAAAGTAACGAAGAAATTATTTTATAGAAATTTAAAATGTAAATAAAACATGAACCTGATTAATTGCGAAAGGCTTTCCTAAAATAACGCACATTTTCTAATGCTTACAACTTAATTTGCAAAATGATAATTATTTTCGGAATACTTATGTCCCAGCAAAATTTAATTTAACGGAATTGCAAAGAGAAAGTTGAAAACAAGATAAAATTTAATCAATTACACCTATATTCAAATTCAAAATGTAAACATATGGAATTAAACTACCGTGCGCGAGTTTGCTTGATAGTTAATACGTCACAAACGTTAAAATATAAGAATGACCGACAGCTGATTACAAAGCGGTAGTTAAAAGAACAGTTTACACAAAAATTAAAGATCTAATGAAGAAAAAGTAAGTAATTTAGTAATAATGTAATACACTATTTTTAACAATTTTAATTACAGATGCACACAGAAAAAAAAACAAATGGAAAGGAGGAGGATTCTTCCTTATCATCAATCCACTTGTCTATAAAACAAGAGTCCTTTCTCCACTTGCTCTGTACCCAATCCCTGTTATTGGAAAAACAGGTAGAACTATGTGGTTTATTGTAAGTTTAAATTTACATCGACTGGGGCTTGAATCTCAATAGCGCAGTTGATTAGCGCGGTCCTCTAGCAAAGTACAGATCATAGGTTCGAAGTAAACTTTTTATTTATGTATGAAAATGTAAATTTTCACCATTATCACACATAATAAAATACTTATCCTTTTGGATTTTTTAATGGTGTATTTTGTATTACACAATCTAAACGTTTCGATAACACTTACAGTTATCTTCGTCAGTAGTAATATCTGTTAAAATTGTTAAAGATGTTGTAAACAATTTTGTCAAAAGTTGAAAAATTAAAACATAAACATCAGCCTGCTATCAACATAACAGTTTGAGAAACGTTTAGATTGTATAATTTAAAATACACCATTAAAAAACTCAAAAAAGGTAAGTATAGTGCATTTCACGAGTAATTAGACCCCTGCAATATGGCCGCCATTTAAATATGTCACCAAATAAAGTGCGGGAGCACTCATTGGCGTAGTACCTTTTGTCATATAAAAAAAAGTGAAAAACTTATTTGAATAAATTTATTATTAATAAATTCGCCATCACCACGCTCACCTAGTATTATTATTATTATACTATTTTAACTATTTTAATACAAATTTAAAAAAAATGAACAAGTATATAGTAAATAATTTTTTTATTAATAATTATTGCGTAATTAAAAATCGCAGAATTATAAACATTTAAAATAAATTGTCTATCCACTCATCGTCTGTAATAATAATAGTTAAAATATGACAATTAAGGAAATATTGTATAATCTTACCGAAGTTGCACTATAACTGTGCAAATTTTCAATAAAGTTCTCGTCTTCAGTTAAAACAAAACTTTCTTCCATTTTAGTATAAAAACTACACAATCACTACAACCGTCATAAATTATTGTTTACAGTATAATGGCAAAATGCAAAATTGATTCCACATTTATAAGCAAAGCAAGTGGTCATTAATGATGTCTAATTCACATTATGCTAATGGAGTAATTTGCAGTTTCAACATTAATTACAAATTAGTAATGGTAAATTTTCAGAAATTCTTAACAATAATGAAATTTGTTTGGAACATTCTTTTATTTTAACGATGTTGATTTCTTACAATAATTAATTTAATTGAAAAATTTTCAGTTTTACTAACCTAAGTTACCTCTCCGCGTGATACGCTACTGAGTTGGCAAATAATATTTTAAGACGTTTAAAGGTCGTATTTGTTATTATATTTGTCTTTTGCTATTATAATATTGTAGGAAAGGATGGAAAATGCGGTTCAGAGTAGCCAACTAAAATATCCCACTTATAGCATTTTAGTTATTTTATAATTGGATGTTGTTCATAGTGAAATGGCAGCCATATTATAGAGGTCTAATTATTCGTGAAATGACTTTATTTTATTTTTATTTATGTATTTAAAAAAATAAATAATAATTTTTAAGAACTATGTGGTGTTTTAAATCAACTAACTGGAGCGATCTGCAAGATTTTTTTGCAACCTTCTCCTGGCGTGAGTATTGCTTTAAACAGTCCTTGTTTTCAAATACTGCACGTTCAATAACCGAAGTTATCTTGATAGGTATGGAGTTATATATCCCCAAAAACATAATCGCGTAGGTCACGCGTGTTCCCATGATCTTCCATGTCACCCAACTTTGGAATAACACATTAGAAAGGGCATGTGAAACAGTCGTAGTAGCTTTAGATAGATAAAGGTTTGGAATAAGTGCCTACTTTCAAAGCTCACCTCGTTCGGCTTATGCGCTGCACTCATCAATTGGATCTACAGCTTTCTTGACGAAAGACGTATACGTGTTTCTGTCGATGGCTTCTTTTCGAAAGAAATTACTATTAATGCGGGCGTGTTTCAAGGACCAATGATAGCTCCCACGCTTTTCCTGCCATACGTAAATGACCACATTTCCTCAACAACTAATCCAGTCCATTGCTTTGCAGATGACACAGCACTCTACATTGTAGGTGTTCTCAGTTTTCCCACAACAATCAGTCTAGTTAGGATGTTAAAGTGAAAATTAAGTGACTTAAAACCTATCCTTGAATGAGGAAGGAATAATCTACCTACGTTCAACGCCGACAAAACCAGTGTTCCCTTGTGTCCTCCAAGAAAGAATGATCATTTCGTGCTGTAAATATGAATGTCTTAGATCTCAAGTTTTCAAACTCTATTTCTATGTTAGGGATGTCCGTATCATCGAACCTTTCACCGGTTTAGTACGTTTTGTCAGCCAGCAAAATAGCTGTTGGTAAACTGGGCTTTCTATACAGATCTAAACAGTACTTCACATCGCAACAACTTCTTTTATTGTATAAGGCTCAAATTCGACCTCATCCGGAATACAATTCCCAATACGCCTTTGATATGGTAAACCTCATCCAAAAAAGAGCTATAAGAAATGCACTCCTTAATACCTACACAGGGCATTGTCACACTAAACGGGCGCAATCTACATTTTTCCACATAGCGACTAAATTGTGGAATACACTAGCCAGTTCCTGTTATTTCTTTATTTTAGCTGACCAAACCGGCGCATAATGGTGCCTAATTATTGCATAAAGGCACATAATTGACGCCTCTTCAATGCGTAAAAAATTATTTATTTATGCAGTAGGTAATGACTGTGTGAAGTTAGCCTTTAATATATTTAAAATATTTTGCAATATTTATTTCGTATAGGAGCGCAATATTTTATTTTAGCTGTGCAAAATGGCGCTTAAGTGGCGCCGAATTATTGCCCACGAAAAAATTGATTTATGCGGAAGTTCACAGCTGTGAAGTTAACTGTGTCAATGTAATTTTGCAATAACTTATTTCCTATCAGGACGCAAAATTTTACTTTAATGGCACAAAATAGCGCATAATTAGTGCCTAATTACTGCATAAAAAAATTTACTTATGAGGAAGTTCACAACTGTGAAGTTAGCCGTATCAATGCAATTTTCCAATAACTTATTTTCTATAAGGGCGTAAAATTATACTTCAACGGCGCAAAATGGGGCATAATTGGAGCCTAATCACTGCATAAGAAAAAATTGAATTATGTAGAAGTTCACAGTTGTAAAGTTAACCTCGCCGTATAACTTGTTAACTATAGGGGCAAAATTTAACTGGTGTAAAACAGATCATATCGGGTGCCGAATAATGCTGCGAGAAAATATTGATTTATTCCTAAAGCTATAATAATAATATGTTTTATTGCTGTAGTATATGTTATAGAAAAAAAAACACTTTACAGAAGTCTTAAATTACTATACTACTATAAAAGGCTTTATTTAATAAAAAGAACTTAATTTTCCGTTTTAGCAATCCAAAATCTAAGTTCCTAATTTCTGTTGGTAATAAATTAAAATATTTCACAGATAAATTAATAAAACTATTATGTATTTTTGTTAGTCTATAAAAGTTTCTACATATATCACTACTGTTTCTCGTTCCATACTCATGAACAGTGGACCTAGTTGAATAAATATCAGAATGAGCTTTAGCATAAAGTATGCAGTTTAGAATAAAAATACTAGGAACAGTTAAAATATGAAATTTAATAAAAAGAGATTTGCAATCTTCGATATACCCAAGTCCCCCCAGTACTCGAACAGCGCGACGTTGAAGAGCGAAAATTCGCGACGATTGAGAGCAATTACCCCAAACTATGTTGCAGTAACACAGATGGCAGTGAATAAATGAGAAATAAGCCATTTTTAGCATATTTTCTGAAATACTATCTGCAAGGCGGCGCATGAGATATATATTAGAACATAATAATTTGGCTAAAGACTTAACATGTTCTGAAAAACTAAGTTTTGGATCTAATTTGACACCCAAAAATTGCACAAAGTTGGGGTTATGAAATGAATGAGGTTTCAAGGTGCTCATCATTTGAATGGTTTTGTTTTTATTTAGAATTAAAAAATTATTTTGGCATCACTGTTCTGCCGAAATTAAAGCATTTTGGGCCTTGATTAAAACTTTAGAAGGATCACTATCACTAATAATTAATGTTGTGTCGTCTGCATACAGAAGACAATGGTTAAGGTTAGGCAAATGAGGCGGTAAATCGTTAATAAATATTAAAAAAAGGAGTGGTCCTAGTATTGATCCCTGGGGAACTCCCAAAGTCAATAAACGAGACTTTGATGTTTTATCATTCACTGTTACGACTTGGCGTCTGTTTTTTAAGTAAGAATAAATTAATTTGCAGGTAAGAGTACCAAAATTATAAATTTGTCTTAATTTCTGAACAAGAATCTCATGCGACACACTATCAAAAGCTCGAGCAAAATCTAAGAACAAGGCTATAGAATATTCACCTTTCTCAAAACAATCTAGAGTATAGTTAATAAAATGTGCTACTGCATCTGAAGTATTTTGTCCTTTGCGAAATCCAAATTGTTGTTTAAAGAATAATGTATTAAATTCACAGAAACCTGCTATTTGATTGTATATCACACGTTCAAAAATTTTAGAAATAATTGATATGGGCCGATAGTTTTTAGGATCATTAATATCTCCTTTTTTATGAAGTGGGAAGACTCTAGCTATCTTAAGCTCATCAGGAAAGAGGCCACACTCAAACGATAAGTTGATTAACTTAGTAAGAGGTTTTACTAACATGCTACCATTAAATTTAATCACTTTGGTGGATACACCATAGAAATCTCTTGTATTACTACTTTTGAGAGATTAAATAATATCCCTAACAGCAATTTCTGACACAGGTTGAAACGCGAAGCAATTATTTTGATTCTTTTCAGTTACATTATCAACAGTATTTTTTAGATTAAAATTTACAGCAGAAACTTTTAAAGACGTATTTGCTGGAAGAACAAAATAATTATTAAATTCCTCAGCATCAATTGATGGCTTTTCGGGAATAGAAACGTTCATAAAACTATTAATAATTCGCCACGCAGCTTTTATTTTGTTACTGGAATTTAAAATTACATTGTCGTAAGCAGTGCGTTTAGCCAGTTTGATAGCGTTTTTGTACTTAGAACGAAAAGTATTCCGCAAGTGTTTCAATTCATTCGATTTGTTAATGCGGTATAAAATATTAATGTATTGCATTTGATTAAGTAGTCTTTTTAAATCGTCGCAAAACCATTTAATATTATTATCACAAACACGAGAAAACGTTTATGAAGTTAACCCTGCCGATGTAATTTTTGCAATAACTTATGTCCTATGGGGGCGCAAAATTTTATTTTAGCGGCGCAAAATAGCGCGTAATTGACGCCCACGTACCGCATATAAAAAATTAATTTATGCGGAAGTTCACAGCTGTGAAGTTAGCCGTGTCAATTTAATTTCAGAATAACTTCTTTCCTATAACAGTTCGAAATTTTATTCTTAGGGTGCAAAGCAGCACATAATGCGTGCCTAATTATCACGAAAAAAGATTAATTTATTCATGAAGTCCGCCCTGTCAATGTAATTTTTTAATAACTTATTTTAGCGGCGCAAAAAGACGCATAATTGACTCCAAATTACTGTATTAAAAAAATTGATTTATGCAGAAGTTCGCGGTTATGAAGTTTGCCATGTCAGTGTAATTTTATATTTTCTTTCATAAGGGCACAAAATTTTATTTTAACGGCGCAACATAGCACCTAATTGGCGCTTAATTAATTAATAGGCTCCGTGAAGTAAGCTTATTTCCTTATTTCCTATTGGAATGCAAAATTTAATTTCAACCGCGCAAAATGGCGCATAATCAGTGCCTAATTATATACAAGTTTAAATCATTAATGTGAGCGAAACAAAAGTAATGGTGTTTAATTGTAAATATATTAAAGAGGATATCATATTTACCGTGCATAATGAGATTGTTGAAGAAGTTGATGAGTTTGTGTATTTGAATATAATGTGCAGATGGGAGAATGTGGATGCTAAAACTCAGAAGCGAGTCAATGCAGGAAGGAAACTGATTGGATTGAATAAGTTTTATTGGCAAGCCATTTCTATACATTCTAATTGGAACCTAAATTCTATTACAGTAGCTGCTTTCATTACTGAATATATATGTATGCACTCTTTCGCGGTCGAAATCATTTTCTACATTTTTTTTAATCAATTATTTATTAAAACATCATTTACGTTCAAAGAAAAGATGATCCGTTAATATTTGGAAGAAAGTATTACATTCATTTTTAATGAAACCTTTTTTCGTTTGAGTTTCTTGCTCTAATTAGTAATATTGTAACATGTGAGATAACCAGCTAAATAACAATTATTTAATTATCACAGTTATTAATTAGTAAATAAACAAACTTGTAACGGGATTTCATTAATTATACATTCGTATAAAAGTATGTAATATACGCAATTTACACAGCCAACCGGAAAATTAATATTACATAAAAACAAAAATTTCTGTAGTAGCCGTGGTGTGAATGTGAACAATCACTTAATGAAACTTTATGCAAATCATAACATTTCGATGGTTTATTTAATTTCAAATTAAGCGAATAAAAATTCGAGGTTTTGATTGGTTGGTATTTTATTAATTTAAATGTTTGTATAACGTTATCTATTCAGACTAAATGACCCAATCAGTTTTGGTGTTATCGCTTCGTGTCTTTTTATTACAGCATTTTCAACACTTTGTAGTATCATCGATAAAACTTTTATTTATTTTTAACTGAGCTACGAAGACATTTGAAAGTCAATAATGACGTGTGATAAGTATATTATCGTAAAAACCAGCATTATATTGCAAATTACCTTACCTATAATGTACATACAAAAATCCATAATTTCATTTTAAAACAACATTTCGGGCTTTATTACTTTGTAACACTTATCTTAAGTTCTCAGACAATTTATATTAAATTAAAATATTAAAAATTATACAACTGTCAAAATACTTTTTTCTAATTAGCGTTTATAATGAATTAATAGTTATTTATGTAACAAGCGCATGCAATTAACACTTTTTTCACGGGTTTGATACAATACTGTTTCTACATTCATACAAAAAGAAAAACTAAACAGCTTTACTAAGTGCCCATAAGCAACGGTAAATAAAGAATATTTTTGAATAACGTAATATTTAATATTTAATTATGATTGCCATTGTTAACGAGTTTTGGTAGATATCAAATTTGTTAGCACACTGACTTCTCGTGAGATGTCAAAAAAATCTGCATTCAACTACAAATTTACGGTAAAAAAATTAAAAATATAGGGTACGCATGAAACAACCTTCGTAAACTCGAATGTGACAAACCGTAATTTTTTTTATAAAAAATTTAAATGAAATCAAGTGTGAATGCTCAAAATTTAATTATAATGTTTCAATAAGTACGCAATGATCAAAAATCAAAAATATTTAGCATCTCATAAAATAAAGTTTTCTTTCCTTGTCAATCCATATTTTACTAACGTTTTACTTTTTACATTTGCACCTTATACACAAGGGCGTAGCCAGGATTTATAACAGGGGGGGCAAACCATGGTCCATGGTCGTTCAAAATGTAAAATTTTAGGATAAACAGAAAAGGCAAATGAAAACAAAACTTTGAGATTTTAATTATACTTAAATTAAACTAATAACAGGTAACAAAAAAAATATGCAGAACAGAAAAATATGTATATTTTAGATTTAATTTTTTGTTTATTAAAATTTAAAAATTATTTAATTTATTTTTGCTCTTCCAGGGGGGCAGTTGGCCCTCCCTGCCCTTAGCTGGCTACGCCCATGCTTATACATTAACTTGATACGTATGCGTAGCATGCAATAAAATAATTTATTTGATACTAGTACATTATAAAAAAATAAACCCTTAGTTACCGTAACTGTAAACATGTTCATAACTCCCTTGGGAATTATACTAGGCAGTTATAGATCTAAAACTCCCTCTAATGTATTTTGACAAATATTTGCAAACTTGTCAGTTGATATATCCGTGGTAACCATGCCTACTTAATTTTTAAACAACGTTCGTTTAATTTTAATAACCAAGAAAATGTGGTTTTCATATTTCATTCACACTGTATTAGTATGAAATAAAATTGTTTGTCCATCACGTGAGTTATGTATGTTAATAACCTCATAACTCCCTTGATACATAAACAACTATATTGCACTGATCGACATCTGTTTAGACTAAAAATGATACGTGTTTTTTTTTTAGAATAAACGTAGGGAAAATAATTTTTTTCAAGTTAGTATTTGAAAATAGAACTAAATCATAACAAACAAAATACACCAACGTACCACACAAAATTAAAAAACACCGAACGCGTTTCAATAGCTACGCGTTAACAAACCTTTTAAGTTGTGTTGAAATTTGCAATAATTTAGGCAACTTCGTTCATTTTTGTGTCATGTGAATTGCATAGCTTAGTGATTGAAAAGCATGCGTTTAAATATTTTAAAGTGGAGCTTGTACGCGCATTTCGTCTTTCACATTGAGCTCGTGCGCAGACATCCTTTTGGGGGTCGTTGTCGTACAATAATGAAAGCAAAATATTTGCTCTTGAATATTTTTATCAAAAGTGTCGAAATATTTTTACGGTAAAAGCTAATTAAACCTATTTTCATTGTTTGATATATTTAACCTTTTTTTCTTTATTATAACGTTAAATTTTCCTTTTACGTAATTTCATTGTACTATTACGTTTCAATTTAACGAGGATGACGCAGTAGAAGTTTGTTGCTATGCAGAAAATTATAAATAAATGGTACATTAACCAGTTTAAATCAACCAACTTTGGCTGTTTTTTTAAAGGAATTTACTTATTTGGGATCAATATCACAACCTGTTATATTTCCATTTCAAGATTGATTGCACAACCAAATTTGAAAGCGTATATGCGTCAGCTTATTGTTATCAGTAACAGTATACCAGTGACAACCAAAATTTAAAAGTACTACAGGTATTTCATTTCTGATCATTAGTTTATAAGGTATTTTTAAGTTATTTCAGATTTACTAACATTAGTATTTAGATTTTCTACTTTATAACTTGAGTTAAAGTTTTTTATAATAAACCTTGTTATTGTTTCCAATTTTACATTTACTACATTTACGGTTTACAGCCTCTACACCCAACTTATTATTTTTTATTACACGCTATCATCATCAGCGGTTGACTAGGCCGAACTAAAGAAAATTTCTAATATACATAATCAGCGAGTAACATGTTGCATGTCTGCTGAAAGTGAAAGTTATGAAAGTTTAATGAGTTCTGAGTAGCGTACAGGTGTTTGATCGTCATTATTGATTAGAATTTGTTTGTTTTTGAAGATCTCTAAACTTTCAAACAATCAAGTTCGTGCTTATTACTAACATGTTTGATTAACGACACCTTATCTACTACATGATTTTTATTAAACATATGTAGGGCTACGGCAGACTTGTCCCAATGTTTGTATTTTATATGAGCTTTAAAGCGCATTTCGATAGGTCGTTTAGTTTGCCCCACATATTTTTGTTCACAATTTTTACAATTAATTTTATAAATTCCCAACCTATCCTGCTTATCCTCTTTACCTTTTGGATTGTCTAAAAGAGTTTGCAAACTATTATCTGAAGTAGTGACTTTTCAAATTAATTTTGGAAAAGATTTCAGATAGAGCTTTTATATAAGCAGGAGAGCTTTGTAACTGTGCATACTTTGTTTCTATTTGTTCTGTAGCGTTACCTAACGTAGTTACGTTCTTAACCGTTATCCTATGTGCTTGTTTCCTAACTATATTCATAATCACAACCACTTCATCCTGAAAACCCATTGTATGCAGCAATTTCTTTAATAGTGCGTAATTATTTCTTATAATTTTGAACTGAAAGAGGAAAATTAAGCAATCAATGAACCAAACAGTTAGAAGCCGCGAGTTTATGGTGTCTACAGCGATTTGAGTCATTGGTTATGAATCTTTTAGTGCTAGTTTCCTTACGATAAATATGTATATCTAGTTTACTACCATTTCTTCTTACCAGCGTATCAAGGAACGGGACAATGTCATGTGCCTCTATCTCAAAGGTAAATTTGATTGTCGGAAATTTGGAATTTAAAGTTTCTACAAAGTTCTCAACACCACAAATTTGCATTAAGGATGGCAAACACATCATCCACGTATCTAATCCAAACTCTAGAAAAATAAGGCAAATCGTGTTTTAAGTCTGTCTCAGATTTACCCATGAATAGATTGGCTATAAACGGAGACAGGCTATTGTCCATTGTCGTACCATCAATTTTTCTAAAATCCTTTCCAAAATTAATTTTAAAACCGTCACTACTTCAGAGATTAGCAAATTGCAAACTCTTTTAGACAATCCAGAAGATAAAGTGGATAAGCAGGATAGGAATTTATAAAATTAATTGTAAAAATTGTGAACAAATATTTGTGGGGAAACTAAACGACCTATCAAAATTCGCTTTAAAGAACATTTAGCTCATATAAAATACAAACGTTGGGACAAGTCTGCCGTAGCCCTACATATGTAGTTGACAAGGTATGCTTAATCAAACACGAACTTGATTGTTATGAAAGGTTAGAGATCTTCAAAAACAAACAAATTCTAATGAATAATAATGACGGTCAAGGACCTTTAGGCTACTCATAACTCATTAAACTTTCATAACTTTCACTTTCATTTTCACAAAGCGTTACTCGCTGATGGTATACCTATTACAAATTTTCTTTAGTTCGCCCTAGTCGACCGCTGATGATGATAGCGTAGCTATTCAAACGCGTTCTGTATTTTTAATTTTGTGTGGTACGTGGGTGTATTTTGTTTGTTACAGATCCAGTTCCAGTGTTCAGATTTTTCAAGAACCAAAGCAAGTAAAGACTAGGAATTAAGGGTATCTAGCAATAAATAATATATGAAAAGTAAATCACACATAACTAAAATACTCATACTTATGGTGTCGGGGTATTAAATCGTGTATTGTTTATCTTTTGTGTAAAATTAAACGTTTCGATAACAATTACAGTTATCGATAATTATATGATAATAGCATTAAAAATTAAATGAAATATCAAAATAAATTTATGAAATATGAGCAAATATAAGTCTGCTATTAGTATAAGTTTGATAAACGTATTTAAAAGTCAACTACGGAATCTAATTTTATCTTAGCATGGCCAGATCTTTAAATAAAATATTATTAAACTGCCTTGAAGATAACAAATAAGAACACCCTCTAAACGGACGAAAGTTAATAATAAAAAATGTTACAATCAAAGAAAAAAAAATTTAATGACGTGATAATGTAAGTGTACAGTTGGAAAATCTATTTGAAATTAGTAAAAGCGTTCACAAAAACTTGACACCAATTAAAGATCTAGTCAAAACAAATCTAACAAAGAAATAGTTTTCTGTTGTTAATAATTGTAATTATTATACACTAAACACATTATGCACGTTTAATATGATTTTGTAACGAGGCCAATATTTCATAACCCCGTAGAACGACTGTGGCCAGGAGGTTTTAACCCAGCACAATGTAGCAAGTATAACCCCGCAACTAGCGAAAGTAATTAGAGAATTGATGTTACCTTCGTAGTAGTAATAATAGGCGCCATAAACTTTCTAAAATAGAACACATACAAAAACACAGACAAATCAAAACAAGAACATATCCAGTAAATAATAATAGTTCAATAATAACAAATTAATGAAAACTTTTACATATCATTTCAAATTCACGGCATAACACAATGAATATCAGTTTAGAAAGCGAAACACTAATAATAATCAAATTGCCACAACTTTAATTCTGCAGAGTAGTAACACATCACAGTTATTCGTTAATTGTAAACTTGACTGTTTATCCAACACAATAATTGTAAGTAAAAGATGTAGACCGGTGAGCTCAATGGTATAGGTACTAGCGTAACTAACGAATTAGTCATTCTACCTCAAACAAACTGACGTGTACCTGTCTATTTAAAGTTAATAATAAAAAAATGCTCCTGGTACAAAACTTCTACCCTAAACGAAAAAGAAATACGGATATAAAATGGAATTTATATTCAAGTTCTTTATATACAAACCTAATCACGATAACAAGAGTCACTGAAAACAAATTTAGAGATGCAAGAGCCAAATTATATTCTGTCAATGGAAACTAAAAGTTAAAACCAAACGGCTTACAGCGATTAAATACATGATTTACACACAATATACAAATATAGAATACGTAATTAATTAAATTTTGTGTGTAGAATGGGCTCATTTAAAGAAATTTCAATATTTTAGGTAACGCGCAACTAACCAAATAGTTCAACGAAAATAACTATATTTAATATAAGATTTGCCCAATTTCCACTTGTGCAAACAGGGGTACTGTAGAGTTTTTCAATAATGCTAATGTAGATATGGTTTCATGGCTTTCCCATTCGGCGGATCTATCATCAATTTAACAAGTATGAGATATGATGGGTCGAAGGCCAAATGCTTCACAACCACATACAGGCGTATTTTAGGATGGGATAGTATAGCGCAGAATATCATCGATTCGCTAATTTCAAGTATGCCCAATCGAGTAGCTGAATGCGCAAGAAACAGAGGAGGATCTACAAATCATTAGTACTTATTTAATTTTTTGCAATTGTATCATGTTAAAAATGTTCATCATTTCTTAGTACGAAATAAATACAACTTTCTGAGGGCCAACAAAATTTATCAAAGTACACTGGGTATTCATGTATGTCTGTCCTTACTAAAAATACTATTTCTAAATACGTATTTAATTTTAAACACTGCTTTATTTCAGTAGAGCAGTTCGGTGAAACAGTTGTAGTCGCTTTAGATATCTCAAAGGCATTTGACCAAGTTTGGCATAAGTGTTTACTTGCCAAACTCACTCGTTTGGGTTAAATGATACGCTCATCAACTGGGTTTCAAGTTTCCTTGATAAAAGACGAATACGTGTCGTGGTTGATGGCTTTTTTTCAAAAGAAGTTAGCTTTAACGCGGGCGTACCACAGGGATCCGTTATAGCGCCTACACTTTTTCTGCTGTACATAAATGACCTTATTTCTTCAACAACTAACCCCATCCATTGCTTTGCTGACGATAGCACTCTTCACTGTAGTTTATCTCAGTCTACTCATAGGGATAATCCACCTTCTATGTCAAATCAAGAAACTAAAGCTGAAATGGCAAATTCAATCAACAAAGACATTCAACGTATTCTCGGATGGGGAAGCAATAATCTAGTTAAATTCAATGCTAACAAAACTCAGTATTGCCTTATGTTCGCCAAAAAGATCAATCATTTCCTGTTATAAGTATGAATGGCTCAGTTCTTAAGTTTTCGGGCTCTATTACTCTGTTGGGTATGACTGTATCTTCAAATCTCTCATGGGTTGACCATCTTCTGCAGCCAAAAAAACAGCTGCTCGTAAAATAGGCTTTTTGTACAGATCTAAGCAGTACTTTAACTCTCGACAACACCTTCTGCTGTATAAGGACCAAATTCGGCCTCATCTGGAATATAATTCTCACCTCTGGGTTAGTGCTCCCCAATACGCTCTCGATATCGTTGATCGTATTCAAAAGAGAGCCGTCCTTAACTTCTCACATACAGTCCCTTGAACATAGAAGGATGGTTTCAGTTCTTTCTTTGTATTATCGTTATTACAACGGCTATTGTGCTGCTGAATTATATTCTCTGATACTATCTCGGGCTATCTTTGCGAGAAACACTTGGTTCGCTCATTCACATCATTAGTATGCAGTACAAATCTCCACTTGTACCAAACGGGCGCAATCCACATTTTTCTACACGGCTTCTAAACTCTGGAATGATCTCCCTAGTTCCTGTTTTTCTCTCACTTATGATATGAGAAAATTTAAGGTAACTGTTCATAGCCATCTATTGGCAATTCATTATCCCTCTATCCATCCTCCCAAGTGTTCCTGAGTGCTTTAGCACGATAGGCCTAATTTAGCCTGTTCAGGTCCACAATCATAAAAAAAAAACATGAATGATTGGTTACCTACTTACATGAGCAATTGCTTATTCGAAATTTACACCCTAGGTTATGTACAGATCAAAGTATTTTGCATATCAATGTATTTTCTCCTATTTTATTTAAGATTAATTACGTCCAAAGTTACTTAGTTACTAATTACTTTCCTACGCGATTATAAAAACGGAACAAAACTTGTAAATATACTTATACGTATTCAAGCATGTATTTAATCAATCTTTATTCAATGTTAGGTAAGAATACTTCATCTATATTCTAAAAATATTCTCAATATGTCCATAAGAATCCCACTGATAGTTGCACTTAAATTGGATTGATCACACAGATTACACGAAATGAAGTCGAGGGTGTATCTAGTTATGTCCACGTATTTAATGCTACCTTAAGTTAATCACAGTTTTTAATAGATATTTCTTAACAGATTCGATTTACCAGTCGTTACGACAGATAGGTATTTTACATGAGGTTATAGTATACTAAGTAAGGCAACTACTTCCGGAATAATTAAAGCAAATCAACCCCAGTGGATAAGACATTACATCTGCTAAAGGAATTCAGGAACATACAACTAACTACATTGATCCGTTTATAATTGAGTCCTTAGAAAATCAAGCTGACGAAGAAGGCAACAACCCACTGTTAGATGAAAGAAATTTGCAGTATCAACAATATGGTGCACCCCCACGCTAGGCGTTGGGTGCTAGCGAGTGGCTTAATCAACGGTTTCCCGGCAAATGGATTGGCAGAAGAGGCGCAATAGAAAGGCCTGACAGATCTCCCGACTTAACGCCATTGGATTTTTTCCTTTAGTGTTATTTAAAATCAATCGTGTACCGTAACTCTCAACCAGAAAATATTCAGGCCCTTAGAGCTAGGATCGCTCAAGCTTGCCAGCAAATTACTGCGGAAACATTTCAAAATGTTAGAGAAGAATTCGTTAATAGTTTGTTTTATTGTCTAGCTAAGAATGGAGAACATTTTGAGCACTTAATAAAGTGAGGTTACACGAATAGATTGTATTGTTGTTTACCTAAGAATAGAGAACATTTTGAGCATTTAATAAAGTATTGTTTTTGTCTTGAACAATGAAATCAATGAACAAAATTTATTCCTACAGTATTGACATTTTCGCTTGTAATTTCAAAATGGGACGATGGAAATCAATTTTCTGAACGCCGTTGGATTTGTATTTTGAATACCTTCAAAATGATGTATCACAAGCTAGGGGGTGCAATTTGAAATTTTAAAGTGACCGGAGTGGGGATTAAGGGGTGAAAAGTAAAATTCCATGAACACTGTTTTGAATGTCCCCTCGACATCTAAATTGACGTATTTTTTTTCTAGGTCGAGACTCCATTGCTAAAAAAAATATTAAGGGTGACTAGTTTTCAAATGAAAGCACTGTGTATATATATATATATATATATATATATATATATATATATATATATATATATATATATATACACACGTACACATATATAAATTGTTTTAATGAATGAACAGAAGTTCAATTTAATAATCATTAATTGTATTTTTTTTTAAATTAACTTTTAAAGTACATACAGTAAAAGCACGGGACTTGAACCCACGACCTCCACTTTGCTATTATCAAATTAAATTGAAGTTCTGTTCGTTCATTAAAAACAATTTTTATAGTTATCTATTAATGTTGCATAAAGCAATTAAAAATTAACAATCATACACGTGTTGTTATGTGCGAAACCTTAACGAATTGCGGGCTCACATGACATACACAAAAAGTTGACTGTGATCTTTCATTGTGTGTATAAAAATTATAATACATCGTAACTAGGGAAGTACATATAGTTTAAGTTTGAATCGATTGTGACTTGCCTCCCTGATAGCTCAGTTGGAAGAGCTCCACTCTAGCAAAGTGGAGGTAATCGAGTTAATGTTTTACCGTATGTACTTTAAAAGTTAATTTTAAATAAAATACAATTTATATATATATATATATATATATATATATATATCAATTTAAATTAATTTGTAGAGCAGTATATGAAATGGAAACGATTAAAATAGATAGAAATTCTACAGATCTGTCTGAATTATCAATTCAAAATTTCAGTGTATATAGACTTGCCTTTTAAAAATAACTTTAACCACGTGGTTGACGGAGATGATACCTATATCAACATTAAGTAATCTTTATTCAATATAATTTGGTTGATAATCTAAATTAATATGGGCCGTTTAATTAAAAATTAGACAGAGAAGTCCAATGCACGTGTTTTTCAATTCAATGTATTCTTGGAAAGGTTATCTCTTCAAATTAGGTTCTAACTGTACCGCTAGATGCCGTACATTTGTATAATATTATTGTACATAATTATTTATACCTACAAAATAGAAAATCACCATTTAATATACATAAAGCATGATATATAAAAGTCAATGGTGTAACATACAGGTTTACTAACAGGGTAAAATATTATTTATATTGATCACTTTATAAAAATTGTGAATATGAACGTAGATACTTTGAAATGTTTTCACAAACCAACAAGTGATAAATCGACAAAATGTATTTTAGGAATGTTGGATTTATCAATTTAATGTATTAAATCATGGTTTAGGTTAGCTCTCTAAGTTACAACTATTAATTTGATATTCAATAGCTAAATATTACAGTAAACATTCAAGTTTCTAATGTGAACGTAGATACAATATCTTTCCAATTATTGTATTTCCTTCTAGAATAAGTACTAAATAGTGGTATAAAGACAAATTCATAAAATAAAGGCAATAAGACTAGCCTAATATCACATTAAAACATTTTTACACATAATAAATTTTATCGTAAAATCCGTACATTAAGACGAACAAAAAATTCTAAATTACTCGAGTAAGAAACCTTGTACAAATACTACCTAATAAAAGTTTATAAAGTGATACATGTCATAGAATTGAGTGTAAACTAAAAAGGAATAATAAAAATAAAGTTAAATTAATAGGATTTAAACAAAAGAAATCCGAGATTAATGACGAAGCCGTGAATAGAAAATCGTAATCAATAAAATAGGACCACGGCTTCAATTTACTGCCGAACGGTAGCTTTAATTCTTTTAAGTCATTGAATCTATTTTAGTGCCTTTCATTGACTCAAGATGTTTGAAACTTTATTGTTTTCATCAAGAGCCAAACAAGTAGACAATAAATCGACAAAAGCCCTAATCTTTTTCATTGGAATCGTTTCAATTATGAATTAATTTAAATTGAACAAAAGTAAGTTTAATTTCAAAGTTACTAATAATTACGAATCGAATTAATAGCAGAAGATATCCTGAAAGAAAAATCACATCAACGTTTTAAACGGTAAAATGCTGTCAAAGTAGATAAGAAATTTCAAAAGATGTCATTTTACTTTAGTCGAAATGCTGATAACGTTTAATTTTAGTTTCTATTCTGAACAACTTCAAACATTCTCTTCAAACGTGGACCGGTTAGTTTTGTAAAAATAAAATGAACAAGAGAGTTTATGAAAAGGCAAGCAATCGGTCACACCTTTTCCTAATATTTACAAACGACAATGTAAAATTTTGTTATTTTTAAGTTACAGTCAATAACGTACGCGATTCTATGTTGAGAATTTGTATTACATTCGTTATTAATTATAACGATTTTAAAATTTCAAATTTTTATAATCTAATAACATATTAACATCAACGGACTTCTATTTTATAATATTACTTCCACATCCAACGGATGGGAAGTACTGTATCGCTAAATAATTTTTTTAAAATTTTTATTTGCCCAATCGCTTTAAAATGTTCGAAAACGTCGAAAAACAGAATTTGAGCAAAAAAATCTTGTCTGTCTGTATGTCTGTGTCTGTGTGACTGCGTGTGTGTATATGTGTGTACTCCATAACTTTCGAAGGACTTAACATATCAACTTGAAATATGGCACACATATAGATGTCAACTACCCAAAGCGACTGATTTGGGGCCAGTGGGGTATGGGGAAAGGGGTAAAATTGGGGGGTAAGTACTCCAGTTGCAAATTTTTATTTTTTTTGAATTTTTTCCTTTTAATATGCTATGAGTAATATAATTGTGACTATTTTTTGTTCCTATAATTTTTCTGTAGAACAAACGGTTTACACGATATTAGCAAAATACCGTCACTTAAAAAAAAAACGGTTTTTCTAAATATCTCCGGAACTACTTAACATATTCAAAAAGTGAAAATATTTTTTTGTGTATATGCATAATGTATGTGGGTGGGTGATACGCCACTGGAAATTTAGGAGAAATATCATTCAGTATGTAGATACGTGTATTTGAATGTTATAGAGACATTGGTGTTGGAATAAATAGATTCTGACGAATGTAAATGTGAAGAGAAATTTGTCGATGGGACGATAATGGTTGCTACTGTTGACTACTTGATAAGAAATGGAATGTTGGAAGATAGAGGAGTAATCTTGGCCAGAAGATGTGAATGTATAAGTGTAGAATGTTTTAGAAAATATGTAGAGAAAGATTTGGTATGTTTAATTGTTGATTATAGAAAATTCTCGTAATGTTGTGCAATCGGTTTTGAGAATACGTGTAAGTATATGGGATTTGAGACCTTAGACTGTACTTATTTTTGCAAATGTTGCGGAAGGAGGACGAGCGCATGTGAGAGATAAACGTTGAAAGTTGTGTAATGGTCCAGAGTGGCTACTGAATGAATGTGATGACGAGGAATGGCTTCTCCATAAAGTAATTGAAAAATTTACAAGTAAGAACAAACATGGCGATGTATTGTAGTTATAAGCGTGTTTGTGCAGATGGTAGCATTAGTCGGCACTAAGAAAGTTTGAATGAATACCATTGGTGAATATAGCGAGGAAGTCGGACATGTTTAAAGATGGATGGCTTAAGGTATAAATAGGAAAGTAAGAGATTGACGTGAGCTTTTTAGCTTTTTTGGTCGTTGTTGTTGGTGAGAGCTCGGTGAGAGACACGCGCGCGAGGTGAAGTGTGAAATCAGAATGGGTTGAGTTGGAGTTATATTTGTGAATAATATTGAAGGCAGTCATTGTTTAAACAACTGCGTAACCCTAAAGGGGATGAATCGTATAAGACATTCATAAACAAAACAATTAATAAAATTGAGATTGAAGATAAAATCAGTTTTTGTTCTTCAAAAGAAAAAGTGCGTAAGCAGATTTATAAAAAGGTAACAGTTGTTACGTTATAGTGTTGAGTGCCGCGCGTGTACTTTTAATGATCTTTAGTATAAATTATTTATGGAACCACCTTTAAGTGAACGAAATTTTCGTAGTAAAATGAGCCAATGTTAAAGTAATTTTATATGACATTGAAAGTTTATTTGTGTTAAGGAATGGCTTAATTGTCCTAAAGGTTGCGAGAAACTTTTAAGAGGCAACCAAACGTGTACAGATTATTAAGTTATTGGAGTAATAACCTCGTATAGTTGGACTAATCGCGATTACAGAAAGGAATAAGTGTTTGTGGAATTGTGAAGTATTTGTTATGTGCCGTCAGGCAATCTAAGGAATACAAATGGACTACAAATAATTTGTTTACGGGAAGAGAGAACAAAAAAAAGCGAAGGATTAATGGACAATTTTTTAAGTAAGAATTACATTTAAGAACCTTGACAATTCAGTTGAGAACGATTCTTTTTTTTTTGGTTAGTGTTATTTGCGTATTGTTATGTAAATTATTATTTTATTAATTAGTGTTGAAGGGAAAAAGATAATCGATCTCGAGTTATGTTGTATTGGCTGTTTTAGTAGTAAGAATTTTTGCAGAAACGCAAATTTGTATTGACAGTGGTTTTGCAACCACGCGGTTGTGTATGTAAACATTTGTTTATTATTTTATGCAGGACAATATATATTGTCACAATAGTGATCTTAATTGTCAATTTATATATCAATATCCAATATTCATAACGTGTAATTACTCATTATATAAGTATCAATCATTATCCACAACTTAAGGGAAGTTACATCAGCTTTCTAGAGAAAATAATTAAATCATTAAATAAGTCACTATCAGTAAATGTCCTCACCGTATTTTCCCTAATAACGGATATTGGTTTCCCAAGACCCTGACACACGCAGCCTGTTTGGTTATCGTTAGGCCTTGGGTCTACAGGAAGAACGTCACAATTCATCCTCCTATAAATAGTAGGAGTGGATCATGTATGGGCATTAGAATATATTAAACAGTATAATAATATATATGTAACTACAATTAGTATAATCATTGTTATTTGTACCACTGGGTACCGATCATTAATTGTTAAATATCAGTTGTGAAAATAGTCATAAAAGTTTCCAAGATGGCCAGCAGCAATATCATGTAAGATTTACTTTTATTATATTACTTTATTTTTAAGCTTACTTTTACAGGCTTTGTACCGACTCTACCAACCCCTAACCCAACAAACGATCCTAAAATGCCATAATGGCACGTCACGCCTTACGCCCCCAAACTACGGCCGTGACAATATTTATAATTAACTTTTATTCTGTTGTTTATTTAGCCAGTTATGAGGTACATTTGTGACGTTTACTTAATTGGTGACCTAGTTTTTGACAAGTTAGATGTAGACTTTGGATATTTTGGATTTAAGATCAATGAACAACCTGAAAGGTTATATTTGCCAGGTTGATTGCAAAAATTTTCATGTTAGTTTCATTAACGCAGTACACTAATGACGGATCAGCTGTTGATAAAAATTTCATTAAGTATAACTATGAGATAGAGTTTTGAGAACTTACATATTTACGAATGTCACATACGATTCAGATGTATCATAAAGGAACAATTATTAAGCCGATGACATTGATTTTCTTTTGATTAGGAATTTTAAAAATTAATTATCGATCATTGAATGAAGAACTATTTATTCATTAATAAGTAGAAATTTAACTTTATATGTATACGAGGGATACGTAGAAAATATTCAGTTAACGTGTTATAACTTTGGTATTCTGGATGTACAGGGTACAATCAGGAAGTTTGTGACGACCCGTGTATTTCAGTTTTTATTTATAACTGTTGGTTACGTGAATGCAGTTAAATTTGAGTGATAAATTTTGTTGTGGAAATTTTGGTATACGAGGTGTATTCAAAAGGTTTCTAATAACCTGGGTAGTACTAAATATATTTGAGTTTGAGTTGAATTGTTTGGGACGAGTGTTTGTTTTAGGACCCTCGTGTGAGAGTTTACTGAGTAAGCACAATCCTACTTTCCACAATCAAGTAGGGTTAATTAACACCCAGCTTAAGACAATTATTTTAGCAAAGTTTCGATTGTGGTGGCGCCTGGAGACATATTTTCCCGGACTGAGCTGTTTGAATATCGGTGTAAGGTGTTTGAGCGTATTAATCATTCATTCTACTTATTATTTCGACCACGCCCATCTCCCTGTTAGCTGGCTTGGCAACCCGCTTACATTAGTAAGCATACACGACGCCTAGTGCGGTTTGGAGGTGTAACAATGTTTAAGTACGTAGGTATTTTAGTTCTGGAGTTATCGTGAAGACTAACGTACATCCATACAGAAACACACACACACACACACACACACACACACACACACACACGCACGCACACACGCACGCACCCACTCACCACCCAACCCCAGAATCCTTGGGACGGATCGACGAATCGATGTGAGAGTATGGGCTTCTCGCCCTAGTCACCTGGGGATATAGCGTCTGTTTTAGAACTCGTTATTTTAAGGGTTTAGCCGTTAAAACGCCACGCTTGGCTACTGAGTTGGCGAGTACATAAGGAATCTTGGCGAAATTGGCCAAAAGTTGTAAAATGAGTTAATAAGTCGATTGAGAAATAGTGAAAAAAAGTCGATTGCATCACCTACGATGGAAGGAAAAAAAATTTTCTTATTTTTATTTAAAATAAACTTAAATGAAAGCCATACAAAATTCAGATTTTACAAGAAATAAAAATAACTGATTTTCCAAAAGGAGTGGAATTTACGACGAAGCCAGTTATAATTATAACACATCTTTTGGGTTTAAATAGTTTAAATAACTTACAGTTATCGTCCTGAGTAGTAGTAAAAACTTTTAGAATGTTTAAGGTGTTAGAGCAAATCTATGATGTATGAAAAAGCGAAAACGCAAACATAACCCTGCAATGAAATAAAATTTTAGGGAAGAATAACTAGATCTTTAATAAATTAAATATTGTTAAACTGCCTTGAAGATGATAAATCAGAACACCCTCTAATGGTCGAAGGCTAACAATGTCAAGGAAAAAACGCAGCAAAAAACCTAGACATACTAAATCTAAATTTAAAATTAAGACGTACCATTGTACCTTTTTTTAATTATAAGCCGAAACCTATTTAAACGATGAGTTTCTTCTTGCCTATGGAAAGTTATCAGGATGTTTATATATCTCAATAGCTTCACGTAAACTAACACAATAATGAGTTTGTCTTGATAGTATTTCCATATTATCAAAATGAATATCATAATTTAAATTATTTAAAGCATGCTCAGCTACCGCAGATTTCTCTGATTGACTTAATCAATAAAATCTCATGTTCTTTATGTCTTGTATCAAAATTACGTTTTGTGGTTCCAATGTATACTTTTCCACAAGAGCAAGATAACTGATACACTCCGGAACATCATAATGGGTTTGAAACAGCTGTAGGTGATCTTAAATGTCCTTCAAATTCTATCTGTAACATTAGTTATAAAGGAAAGAAAATCAGTATCAACATTAAGCAATTTTGTTAAATATTTATATTCATTATTCAAAAAATCAGGATCACATATTTGTCTTGCTCGATCCACTAAATATTTAATTACAACAATTTTTTGACGTGGACGGTGGTTTGATAATTTATGAATGTATCTATCAGTGTGTGTCGGTTTTCTGTGAACCTTAAAAGATAGTGAATTATTAGTTTTGGATATTAGTATGTGACAAAGTGGTAAACTTCCATTAGTTTCCTTTTCCATGGTAAACTGGATGTTACGATTTATATAATTTACAAAAAATTAAACATTCATGTAGTGTTCCTTTATGTCTACAAATAACAAACGTATTATCTACATATTTACACCAAGCCAAAGGCTTTTTAGGTGCATTTTAAAACGCTAACGTTTGAAATTTTTCAATGCAAAAATTTGCTATAATAAGACAGAGGGCTACCAATTGCTACACCATCAAGCTATTCATAGCATTTATTACTCCACCGAAAATAAGTCGTGGTAAGGCAGTGCTAAAACGAAATTTGATACATCTTAATTTTAATTTTAGCCTTTGGTATGTATAGATATTTTATTGTTTCTTCTTAGACCTTGAAGTAAATGCTTTGCTAATTATATTTTAAGTTACCATAGCACTGTAATAATTCCTGAAACTAAAATTGAAATCGAACTCGAAATCGAAATCAAAATTAAAGTTAAGATTAAGGTTAACGTTAAGGTTAAGGTTAAAGTTGAAGTTGAAGTTGAAATTGAAATTGAAATTAAAATTATATTAAATGTGTTGCATTGTGTTTTCACTGTAAAATATCACTTAAATGTCTTAACAAAGCAATTTTTTTGTTAGCTTTGACTAAATCTTTAATTGATATGTCAAGTTACTATTTGTGAATGCTTTTATCAATGACACAACTTCACACTTACATGATGTGATTAAATTTTGGTAAATTTGCTCTTTGATTATGCTATTTTTCACTGTTAGCCTTCGACCGTCATAGAGTGTCCTGATTTGTCATTTTCAAGGCAGTTTAACAATTTTTAATTTATTAAGGATCTAGTTATTCTTTACTAAAATTGTATTCTATAGTTGGCTTTATACGTTTATCAAACTATTGTATTAATAGCAGGCTTATGTTTGCGCCCTCACTTTTTCGTATTTCTTAAACTTATCCTGACATCTTAAACAATTCTTAAAGCACTGTTGAGGACGATAATTTTAAGTGTTATCAAAAGTATGTAGAATTATATAAATATAAAAATACACCATTTAAAGTATTTTAATTATGCGTAATAATGGTGAAAGCTTACATTTTTATACATTTCAACTATAGGTTTTGGTCAACAGAAAATCCTTCGACAGTTTGAAGAACACGTTAGAGATTCGCCGAAAGTCAGTCTGGTGTGGTACCTCGAAGAAAAAAATTATGGACAATTCTTTCACAAATACTAGTTGTAACCTCTTTCACGTAAATTGATATACTAGAAATTTTGTTTACCCCCAATTGCAACAAAAATTTTAGTAAATTCCATTTAATTTCAACAAGATGGAGCTACACCCCGCTATGGTCGCATTACTTGAAATTAACTGAATAATGTTTTTGGAAAACGGTGGATTGGAAGATGGGACCCTATATTCTGACCACCTCGTTCTCCGAACCTCACTGTTCCAGATTTCGTCTTACGGAAAAGAACATTACTATCATCCACCACCTCAAAATTTAAAGCAACTAAGTACTAATATCCGAAACATAATAGAAGACATTCCTGAAGAATAGTTTTAATAAGTTTTTAACAAATTTAAATATGTGTATTGAACTTTTATTTTGTGAATAACATGTCATTGTTTTTGTAAAATCTGTATTTTCTTGTAACAAATTCTTTTGAAGTGTTACGGATCCTGTACTTCTTTGTCAACGGGGCTTACTGAACATAACACCTTTCTTTCGACAGGCATTTAAGTAGTAGGTATTCTTAATCAATATGCAGTTAATTATTTCGATGGCCTAGAAATTCGTTATTTTTTGTAATAACCATAACTTATATTACATTTGCTGAAAGGGTAAAGATTGCAAAATACACGGGATGCTCCATTTAAAATAACAGTTGTTCTATACCCGAAAATCGGCGATTTTATTTTCTGTATAACAAAAAAAAAACAAATTGGCAATAATGTCAAAAATATTTTCCGAAAATCCAAACCATTCTATAATAACCGCACCTTGCTGTCTCATTCCTACGTTATTCAAGGTCAGAAGATATCACTCGAAAAATCTGGAATACTGGACTTGTGGCAGGACCTGTAATAAACAAAATACACCAACGTACCACACAAAATTAAAAAAAAAACACCAAACGTTTCAATAGCTACGATATCATGATCAGCGGTCGATTAGGACAAACTATAGAAGTTTAAATATACACATCAAAGTAACGCTTCTTTACTTATCTGGTGAAAGTGTAATGAGTTCTGAGTAGTCTAAATGTCCTTAATCGTCAACATTCTTTAGGATTTGTTTGTATTTAAAAATCTCTAAACTTTCATAGCAGTCAAATTTGTATATATTATTAACATATTTGGTTAAAAATACCTTAGCTACTACATAATTTTTATCCAATATATGTAGGGCCACGGCAGACTTGTCCCAACGTGTGTATTTGATATGAGCTAACTGTTCTTTAAAGAAAATTTTGATTGATCGTTTAGTTTACCCTACATATCTTTGTTCACAATCTTTACAATTAATTCTATGTACTATATTTCTATTTGTTCTCTATCGTTACCTAACGCAGGTACATTTTTAACACTCAACCTATATGTTTGTTGCCTATGCCTAACTATATTCATAACCTTTAATCTGAAAATCCAAAGTATTAGAATAATTTCTTAAATTAACAGAGTTTTGTATGAAATAAACCTTTTTTCCAAAATTAACCATCAATTTTTCAAATATGAACATGGTACGACAATAGGTAATAACTTTATGGCCAATCTATAAATGCACAAATTTGCGACACTTCCCAGGACGCATCATCTCCTTGAGAGGCGATCTGCACTGGCCAGCACGGTCACCTGATTTAGCCCCCTGTGATTATTTTCTATAGGGCTACCTGAAATCAATTGTTTACAACGATCGTCCTAGGAGCCTGGATCACCTTAAGAACAACATTCGTCAAGCTATAGCCAATATACCCGTCGATATGCTGGAAAGAGTTGAACTAAACTTCAGAAGTAGATTAACGCAGTGTATTGACAATAACAGACGCCATTTGCCTGATATCGTATTTAAAACTACGTGAACACAAATTTTACATCTTGCACTTGATGTTGCTCGAATAATTAGATCTGTATTACTTTTTCTTTTATTGGATTTCAAAATAAGCAAGTTGCTCCGCCCCACCCTGCAGTTATACGCCACCGGGGACGCCGAGTAAATTAAAGTTGTCCCAAACTTACATAAACTAATTAAATACTTAATCATTCAAAAATTAAATATGTCTATGCACACGTCCTTATGTATAAAGATGTATCCGGATTTTCTCAAAACACTGAAGTGCTAAAAACATAATCATATTAAGAACAATAGAAAGAAGTTCAAGAATAAATCGTCGATACAGCGAGCCACACCTACTACTCTGCGAACTTCTGAAGCTGAAGACTGAAATATTAACAATAGTAGAGGAATTCTTTGAATCCACATAGATGTGTCGAATAATCATACAATTTTCAAGTTCAAGTAAGTGAAAAAACGAAAATTTACTTTTTTTTTGTGTGCTTGAGAGAATTAAAAAAGGTATACAATACAAGTTTCATTACGCGGCTTAGAACAGTCGCAATGTTAGCCAATTTTTTCAGTTGTTTCAGACGTTTCAATCACGGAAAGGTGTAAATCATAGGTAAGACTCGTTTTCAAATGCTCTAGAATGGTCGAAAACGTTAAATATTAATGAAAAATATCTAATAGTTCTCTAGTTGCAAGCTTAAAGTAAAAAAAAAACGAAGCCCGTTACTTAGATAGGAGATGGTATAAGAAATTTGTAACACGGTAATGCGAAGAGTATGTAGTCAGAAGTAATTTTGAGGTTAACTAGAAGAAATGTTCTTAAATTGCAATATTAAGGTCAGGGAGCTAAAACGAAGGTCATGTCCACTTATCAATAATCTCGAGTAATTTTTCATTTTATACAAGTGAAAAAAGCAATTACGAGTTCCCACAGGTCAATAACGTTAATCGACGAGGTTAATTGCTGCAATTAAGCAGTATGGGATCAAGATCGGTCAGAAGCCAACAACCTTGATTAGGTTTCATGCTCAAATTACTACTATCAACTAAAGGTCAATGCATATCACGAGCACTACAACCAGAAAGAGTAACCGCAATGAACCGAATGCAATACGGGATGTGTAACCACAAAGCATTTAATCTTACCAGATGTTGATCAATATTGAGTGTTTTTTTAAATAATTGTGGTGATAAATAGGCTAAACTTGAGCTAACGTAAATGCAGGGTGTCCACAGACTCTTTTCACAAAAGAAAACTGCAGAATCTAGAGCTGATTTTATGTCGATTTAACGTAAATTACCTTAATACAAAAATACTTCCTAAGAGGGCTGGAGCACTTGGAAGATGGCACCCTAACATCGGTTTAATTCAAATATCTTCAAAATGGCTTCCCTTTAAATGATAGCGTTCTGTACATTTATTTAGTGGAATATACCCAATCGTATGGCGTGCATATTATTTTTGAGTTGTACTCATAAGCTGCTCTTTGGGCGGGGCATTGGACATTGTTATTCACAAGTTTTATGTTTTTCAAAATGTCGCAATTTTAACAGAAAATGTAAAAATTTCGATTTTTTCATAAAAGAATGATACTCTTGTCTGAAGTCTCTACGACGCACCGTTTTCGAAATAAATCGATTTGAACTTTTCATGTGTTAATCATACTTTTATAAAATTAACTAACGAATTCATTTACAATTATGAAAGATGGCTATGGAAAAGAAACAAAATAACGATTGCGTGAACGTCAAAATAACTAGTATTACAGATACTAGTTGAGGTTAAAGTGTCAAATAAGTTTTAAGTGAAATATTTTTTATTGTAAATGAATTCGTTAGTTAATTTTATAAAAGTATGATTAACATATGAAAAGTTCAAATCGATTTATTTCGAAAACGGTGCGACGTAGCGACTTCAAACAAGAGTATCATTCTTTTATAGAAAAATCGAAATTTTTTAATTTCATGTTAAAATTACGAAATTTTGAAAAACAAAAAACAATGTCCAATGCCTCGCCCAAACGAGCCGCTTATGAGTGCAACTAAAAAATCATATTCACGCCATACGATTGGGCATATTCCACTAAATAAATGTACAGAACGCTATCATTTAAAGGGAAACCATTTTGAAGATATTTGAATTAACCCGATGTTAGGGCGCCATCTTCCAAGAGCTCCAGATCTGTTAGGAAGTATTTTGTATTAAGGTCATTTACGTTAAATCGACATAAAGTCAGCTCTAGAATCTGCAGTTTTCTTTTGTGAAAAGAGTTTGTGGACACCCTGTATAAGTACACAGAAACACTTATAACATACATCATATAGCAAAATGATACATTATGGGGCTTCTGTCTCAAAGCTGGACCAACTTACGATCACCACTCAGGTAGCTTAGCACATAAACTGAAAGTGTAACTGCAATCACCGGGTATAATACAGGATGTGTAACTACTCTGTTACATTCATTACCTACGTGGACGATTTAATCAATTTTTCGACCTGTAAAAATTAACTGCTTTTCTAGTATTTGCTGAAATATACTATTTTTCTAAAAGTACTGCATTTATATAATTTCGTCTCCATATTTTCTTGAATATATTTGCGTTTTCTCAAAGTAAATACATTTCTGTACTATTTTGGTACAAATTATTTACGGTCACTCATACGTTACATTCAGCTTTATTGTTCTGGAGTCACTGGTATATATTTGACATCCTGACTTTGCACTTCCTATTCCGGTCTGGCTGTCGACGAAGAATAGCCGATTTGTTATTTTCTTAAAGAAAAATGAAAGTTTCTGGACTTTATTTAGCCCATCTATGGTAAATCGGTTGTAATTTCATTTTTCTACATAAGGACGAATAGCTATAAATATTTAATACATTCGATTTTGTTTGGATTTATAAGAAAATACAAATACAGGTGAGCTTTGCGATACGCTCTGTTCTTTTACACCACGTTTTGATTTTAGCAATCAACATCTGTGATTCGATAACTAACGATTAAAATCAATTTGATCAAAGAAATCGATAAATAAATCTATTAACTAAAGAGGTCATACGTAACCTCACAATGTAAGGACACATGGGTTCTATTTGTTAATCCGCATGGTAAGGATGTAACGCCATATCTTAACTGTTGTTAGCTCTATTTTAGATTATTTTAGGGGAAATCATTACTAATTGGCTTTTGAAACAGTTATCAGCTGTTCTCAAACTCATACTTGATTGAATTCATTTCTTAACGTTACTGTTAATACTCTTTGTTTAACTACCTCTTTGAAGGTAAGACTTATATTCATGCATTCGTTTTGGGTTTAATATATTTATTTGTAGAGGCACGTTTCGTACGGTGTACAAATGTGGATATAAGTACGCTGCGGTACGTTTCGTTACCCTGTACATATTGAGATATATGCTGTCTTAGATGTTGTACATATTTTGTATACAGCTATATGTTTTGCATACCTACATTTTGGCCTATTAAGCGTGTTTTACTTATTACGTACTAGCAAGACACTTGATGTAGATTATGTGATGATGATGGGAAGATATGTGAAATAATTGCCAAACACTACATCTTGAATTGGACCTTATGACAGGATTCCAAGGTCTAAAGCTAAGTTATTGATCATACATGTTTGGTGTATTTACTTAAGCTTGATGTTTTGCTTAATCTTTGACTAATCCTAGAAGATTGCATAGACATATGGTATTTTCTTTTCACTTCTACATAAAGTTGCTCTGAGTAAATTCTTTTAAGTCAATGGTTACACTGCCAATTGGTAATTTGTATTTAAACTATGTTTTGGAAAAAACTGTGAAACTGGATGCATTCGGCTCGGCAGATTTTAGATATAAACCATATGATCATTTCTGTTTTAATTGTGTTATTGCATATTTTTCATAGCAATGTACTGTTGAATATGTTATTCATAAGCTTGTAAATTCATTGTAATATTCGGTTAAATGTGCCTCTGCAATCTCTATCTGACACCGAGCTGGTAGCGTAGTGGTGACACGACCTGCCTAGCATTCGGGAGGTAATGGGTTCGATTCCCGTTACCGTCTACCTTGTATGCGGTTTTTCAAGGGGTTTTCCTCATACACATGTAGCGGAATGGTCACTGCGTATATGCACACCATGTGCGGGTATTTAGGCGAATGCTAGGGTAGTATTTCCCCCTCAGAACCCTAACTCCGATCGTATCCTGACCACCATGCATATGTACGTAATGTATGTATGTATGCTGAGAATCCATGATTGTGGCTGAGGGAGCTTGGAAAGCTCGAGCAGCCCGCCCTCCCCCTTGGGGAGGGAGTAAAATACGTGGCCTTTTCCTTTTTTCTGGTCAAATTGCAATGTCGTTGTTAGTGATCGTTTTTTAACCGGATTTAGGAGTGTTGTACATGGTTAAACAACTCTTTTTATGACGATTTCAAAAATGTAAAATTCAATACACTGCCTATAAGATAAACAAAATTTTTTAATAATCATTTTTGAAGTATGTTATCCCTGTCCTAAAAATCTGGTGAATGTATCTCTTACAATAAATAAAATACAGAGGTTTTTAGAAAATGCACTTTTTTCGTTTTCCCCCTGTATGTCAGCAACAGCATTAACTTTTGTTAATGTAAATCCGGATTGTTAATGATCACCTAAATGCGCAATGGACCCTATTTTATCATATATAATGTATATTACATCATATATGATATGTGAAGTGTGATATATATGAATACTGCTTGCCCCTTGCACTATAAACAACCCATATCACTCGACATCCTTCATAGTATCTGATATAACTCAATTCCTGTATCACACTCGCCTGATTTCGGTTAGACTTCCGGTTTATAAATATTAATATAAATTAACCTAATTTTGTACAAAGGACATGACGAATTCAAAAATTGTAAATGCAAGGTTGCCAAGCATATAATTTTCTCTGTAAATTATTCTAATGTATTGCCTGTATCAACGTTATTAAGACCTGACATGGTTTTGTTATTCCTGACAATTTCGGAATTATCTGGAAAACGGTCCAACCAAAATTGGTCAAAAAATCAACAAAGGGGACTAAGAAAAATTTTATTATTAAACAAGTAATTACAGCAAAATAAGAACACAAGAATAAGAAGAAACATAATACCTATCTAGTTAATCAAGTGATTAAAATGATACATTGGCTAAACAATATCCGAGGTCAAGTTCTGTCAGTGTTCAATAAGCCGCCTGGACTAATTTGTGTGGCCAAAACACCAATTATGGCCAAATTGCAACTCAATTGGTCCACTTTTGCAAATAAAACAATCAATTAATATTTTATCAAAAACAATAGGGTTCTTATCCTGGCCAAACCACGTACTCTGTAAAAATTTTAGCCACCATAAAAATTAGAATGGGGTCCAATTCCTTGTTTTAACCTACCGCAATATAATTCTTACAAATATATAAAAGCAACGGTCAACTCTCCGGCTAGCTAGGCTAGATGAGTTCCCCTCATGTTGGGCGCCAAAAATTATGCTACCTGCTAGATAAGATGCGTAAGTTCTAGGACATTGAAAGTACACACGACGTATTTGAAACATTGAGGGTTAAAATTTAGAGCACTGGTCATGAACGAGTTGAAAAAAACTAGTGAGGACAAGAAAATGGTTTTACAACTGATTGGTAGTATTGTATATTGCACACAAATATCAAACTGTATTGTCCAGTTTTTAAATTGACATGCAGAACTATAAGAGGTTGGTCCAGAGGAATTGTAAAAAGTTTGTATTTAAAATAAAATCTAATAATTCTCAATTAAGATTAGCTGATGTTGTAAAGTATTAGAAAACGTAATTTTTAGTCCTCTAGAACTAGAATTAAGTTCTAAAATTAAAAAAAAACAGAAACAAAAAAAAATTACTTACATACTTTTTTATTCAAGAATAAGTAACATATGCTGTACTTCATGCTAAGGCCCCCTTGAATTTCGAATAAAACTTTGGTGTCTGAAAATGGTAAAGATTTATTATAAAAAAATTCAAAAACTACAAAAACTTAATAAACAAAATTTTAATGTTTTCACGTCGTATTAAAATGATTCACAAGAAGTAATTCATGTAATACAAAACAAATCTAACTAAAACTTTAGCAATAAGCTATACATATTTACATTTATTCTCAACATTTTTGTAATCGAGTATCTCATTTATGAAAGTGGTAGGGTTAAGATTATTTAACAACTTCGTGCTAATCTACAGTTTATTATAGCCCTATTGTTTTTAAATTAAAATAATAAGCATCTTTTAGTTTAGCCTTATTTCATTCTGTTGCGAGATTATTGGTACGAGAATGTTAGATCCTTATACGTCGACGAACGACTACTGCTGAAAAAGTTTAATCAACAAGTATATACTTTCTTCACTTTCTTTCAGTCGGTATCAAGCTTTAGGGTGTCGTCGAACTTTGTACATTTTTTGCATTTCTATGATCCCAAATTCGTTTGGTTTAATTTTTTAAAATTTCATCGCACTTTGTAGAATTAGAATTTTGTTGAGTTTCGCAGGCATTTCGTAAAGTTTATTGAAATTCTAAAATTTCGTCCAATTTCATCGAATTCAGTAGAATTTTCTCTAAATTATTAGATTATTAGATTCATAGAAATGCATTTTTTGATACTTAACTGGAATTAATTGTACCTTTATTGTACAGGTAAAGTCAAAATTAAGTTTCGAACGGTTTCGAACGGTTTCGAAAATACTATTTTATTTAAAACGTAAAATCTAAATAAAAAAACAATCTGTAAACATTTTGTAAGTGCCGTTTCTCTGTTGTTATGGAAATGACTGTCATTGTTGATTGTTGATGTAAATCGGTTAATGAAAACTGAAAAAAGTTAATACCGCTAAAACTGTAGTAGAGATATGGAGGCATTTACTAATGAGGAGTGTACAGACATGCATTTAACGTATGGTTTGCCAGAAGGAAATGCTTCTTTAGCAGTTCGACTTTATACCAATCGCTTTGCTAATAGGAGGCTCCCAAATCGTAGAACTTTTATAAGACTTCATAGGAATTTATACGAGAAACAGGTACTTGATGAAATTAATTCTCCCTTACGTACTTCGCAGGATCATTTAAAACCAAGTACCATAATGGAAGGCCTAGGCAAGTGCGAACAGTTCGTACTGAGGAACGAGTACTGGAAATAGTGGAAGCAGATCCAACAAAAAGCACTAGACGTATTACTATGGAAACGAATATTTCAAAATCTACAGTTCACAACATCCTGCGAGAGCAATTATTATATCCCTATCATCTGCAAAAAGTGCACGCAATGTCTGAAATAGATTACCCTCCTCGCGTAGCATTTTCGAGGTGTTTTTTTGAAAAACAAGAACAAATACCTGAATTTATTAGCAAGGTACTTTTTACTGATGAAGCCGGATTCACACGGGATGGAATTCTTAATTCTCATAATTTGCATATCTGGAGCGATGAGAATCCACACGCCATCATACAAACAAAACATCAAAACAGATTTTTAGTAAACGTGTGGATGGGAATAATCAATACCAACTTAGTAGGCCCGTATGTAATTGATGGAACGTTAACAGGAGCAAAATATCGCAATTTTTTAGAAGAACATCTAAACTTGTTCCTGGAAGATCTGCAGTTGAACACTAGACACGGCATGTGGTTTATGCATGATGGTGCGCCCTCCCCCCCACTTTAGTAGAAATGCGAGAGAATATCTAAATAACGCATTTCCAGATCAATGGATAGGCCGAGGCGGGGTCCCGTCTCATGGCCACCTCGGTCTCCCGACCTTAATCCTTTAGATTTTTTCTTGTGGGGCCACCTGAAAGGATTGTTATATTCAACACCTGTTAATAGCAAAGAAGAACTTTTAGACAGGGTATTAACAAAATGTGACCTTATTAGAAATGATCCAAACATGCTGTTTCGAGTACAGCAATGCATACCATAAGTAATTTTAGAAAATGTGTAATGAAGCGAGGTGCTCATATCGAACAATTTTCTTAAGACATTTAGTGCAATCCCAGTTATTTTTCGTTGCTTTACTTTTATTGTGCTGTTTATAATAATGTTGAAGACATTAGTTTGCCGCTTTAGTGCAAGTTTGCAATAAGTATACCTAACTAAAAAATGCAAGTGTTCAGGAGAAGCAGTTTACTATTTCAATATTTTTTCGTTTTGTATTCATTTTCAAATTCTAATGAACTTAGCAGAATAATAGTACATTTTTTTGTTTGACTTAATTCGCAATTTACATGGATTCACTAAAATTCATTTTTCTCGAAAACGGTAAGAGATATCGATTTCGCACAAGAGTACCTTTTTTGTTGCTAAATGATAGGGGAATGAAACTACTATACTAAATTCCAAAATTGTTAATACTGTCAAAAATTCTGTTAATTTAGAATCTTAATTTTGGCTTTACCTGTACAATAAAGGTACAATGAATTCCAGTTGTGTCAAAAAACGCCTTTCTATGAGGTAGTTAGGGTGTCTAAATTTCATAGTAATGAAAAAAGCGGTTTCAAAATTATCATTGAAATTCAATTTTTAACTTCTGACTTTGAAGGCCGATAACTCTATAACGAAGAAAGATAGGAAAAAAATTCAAATGAAGACTAGAGTTATTTTGAGCCCCTCTATACGTCCTAGCAGTTTTGACCACACCTTTCTGGACACCCTGTATATATATATATATATATATATATATATATATATATATATATATATATATATATATATATGTATATATGTAGGATGCCCCCCATTTTCCGTGCCAAATTTTAAGGGCTAATTCTACAACGAAAAATATGAAGAAAAGTTCATACAAACATATGCCCGAAAACGCTTCGTTTCCAAGATACAGTGTTCAATGTTTTTAAACATTTTTTTGTAATATTTCATAAACGGTTTGAGATACGGGATTGCAATTTGGGACACGCTATGGCGCATATTCTGGAGTAGTCAGAACATTTCTACCTATACCAGTGGCGTCCGTGCGTCCACCCAATTTTTCGGGAAAAGATGGTACGCCACTGACTTTAACAACTGTCAACTGATTTTATTTCGATAAGAGGTATAATATTGAATAACATTAATTAAAAATTGCTCTGAACGCACAACTGGCATCGACGAACAATGGACCGATCTAAATTCAGTAAATATGGTATCATCTCATTAGAAGCATTTCTTATGCGATCAATAAGTTCATTCTGTGTGTTCACTGGAGTCGCATAAACTCTTTCCTTTATTCCTTTACTGTTCGTCGATGCGAGTTGTGCGTTCAGAGCAAGGGTTCTTATTTTGAACAATTTCTGTAAATTTGTATGTGTGTATTTTTAATTAATGTTATTCAATTTTATGCCGCTTATCGAAGTAAAATCAGTTGACTGTTGTTAAAGTCAGTGGCGTACCATTTTTTTTCCGAAAAATTGGGTGGACGCACGGACGCCACTGGTATAGGTAGAAATGTTCTGACTACTCCAGAACATGCGCCATAGCGTGTCCCAAATTGCAAGACCGTATCTCAAACCGTTTATGAAATATTACAAAAAATGTTTAAAAAAATTAGAAATTGAACACTCTCTCTCTATCTTGGAAACAAAGCGTTTTCGGGCATATGTTTATATATGAACTTTTCTTCTTATTTTTCGTTGTAGAATTACCCCTTAAAGTTTGGAACGAAAAATGTGGGGCACCCTGTATATATGAAATATAAAAACTCAAAAATAAGGTAGCTATAACGGTTAGGTAAAACGTATTTGAAAGCCAACTACGAAATCTAATTTCATTTTACTAACAATTATCTAGATCTGTAACAGTTTAGATAATATTAAACCTGCTTGGAAATGACAAATCAGAACACGCCCTATTATGATTTACTGAGAACGATAACTATAATTGTAATGGAAACGTTTAAATTTGAATAAACAATAAATAATACACCACTTTAAACTCAAAAGATGAACATTTTAATTATAAATGATAATTCGTTGAATAAGAATATTTTTACATTTTTCAAATTTTGTCAAATTTCGTCGAATTCAAACAAATGTTGATTTAGTAAAACTAGAGCGGGGCAAGTGTCTTCAAAATTTATCACTTTTAGTTCAATTTCAAACCTGTCAAATTTTACCAAATTAAATAAAATTTCGGGAAATATTAAACATATCTCGCAGAATTACGCCGAATTGCGCCTAATTTGGTAGAATTGATGTTTGCTAAGTTTCGTTAGAATTTCGTGCATTTTTCAATTTTTTTCGAATATCATAGTCAAACTTCCATGAATTTAATGGAATTAGAGTTCGGAGGGGTATAATATTAACCTAGTATTAGCCCAAGTAGCCGCACATGGTGTGCATATACGCAGTGACTATGCCGCTACATGTGTATGAGGAAACCCCCCTGAAAAAACCTCATAGAAGGTAGACGGTAACGGAAATTGAACCCATTACCTCCCGAATGCTAAGCAGGTCGTGTCACCACTACTCTACCAGCTCGGTGCAAAAACATGCTCATAATACAGATCAATAGAGAAATTTTTTTGACAGCACGTTTTAACTTTATATTGGTATACTGCGTGAAGCTTTCATGATTAATTATTTACTTGTTGTATAACTACACTGAATTAAAAGGTTTAATTGCATTTTCTTTACGTACAGGTGCACTAAAATTTGTAAAACACCGCTGTAAGAGTTATGTACAACGCTTCGTAAGGTACTTCATAAATCTAATAAGGTAGGTATAAAGCAGTCTTGAAGTAATAGTAATAATAATAATAATTCCTGGCTATAAATGAATTACTTTAACGTATTTAATTGTAAAGCCAAAGTCACTTTAACCACATGTTGAAAAGCACATTAACGTATTTATATCGTGACTGTGAAGTAGGGGGATCTTTCACGCGAGAGAAGTTTCTCGGGGAATGAGGGGTATATAATATGCAACAAAAAGAGACACGTCTTATTATATTCGTAGACGCAAGATCAATCTACGAGTATGCACGATTGCAGAATTTCTTAATTCTTGATTCTAATCAGAGCCGGTTTATGCCATAACCCTACTAAAGAAAATAATTTCTGTCCAATTCGAATTTACGTACTCTGCATATTGCGGGCCCAATATGCAGGGTGTTAGGTAAACATGCGGCAAAAATTCAAGGGGTTAATCCTTGGCCTATTCTAAGAATATTTTGTCCTATGATGATTTTTGAAAAACCCCTTTGCTTGGAAGATACAGAGTGAACAAAATTTGTGAAAACTACATTTGATATTTGTTGTAATCGACTCTTATCTAGTGTGCGCGCGTGCGTGTGTGTTGTGTGTGGTGTGACTGGTGTGTGTGTGTGTTGTGTGTGTTGTGTGTGTTGTGTGTTGTGTGTGTTGTGTGTGCAATCGACTTCTTTTCCACTATAGTGCATGAGTGCGTGCTTGTGTTGTGTGTGATGTGTTGTGTGTGGTGTGTGGTGTGTGTGGTGTGTCTGTGGTGTGTGTGGTGTGTGTGTGGTGTGTGTGTGGTGTGTGTGTGTGTGTGTGTGTATGTGTGTGGTGTGTGGTGTGTGGTGTGTGGTGTGTGGTGTGTGTGTGTGTGTGTGTGTGGTGTGTGTGTGTGTGTGTGTGTGTGTGTGTGTGTGTGTGTGTGTGTGTGTGTGTGTGTGTGTGTGTGTGGTGTGTGTTGTGTGTGTGTGTGTGTGTGTGTGTGTGTGTGTGTGTGTGTGTGTGTGTGGTGTGTGTGTGTGTGTGTGTGTGTGTGTGTGTGTGTGGTGTGTGTGTGTGTGTGTGTGTGTGTGTGTGTGTGTGTGTGTGTGTGTGTGTGTGTGTGTGTGTGTGTGTGTGTGTGTGTGTGTGTGTGTGTGTGTGTGTGTGTGTGTGTGTGTGTGTGTGTGTGTGTGTGTGTGTGTGTGTGTGTGTGTGTGTGTGTGTGTGTGTGTGTGTGTGTGTGTGTGTGTGTGTGTGTGTTAGTGTGTGTGTGTGTGTGTGTGTGTGTGTGTGTGTGTGTGTGTGTGTGTGTGTGTGTGTGTGTGTGTGTGTGTGTGTGTGTGTGTGTGTGTGTGTGTGTGTGTGTGTGTGTGTTTGTGTCTGTGTAGGTGTTATTTACTGCACTTATTGTAAAAAAATTGTGATGAAAGACGTTATGTTTGCGTTTGACCACTTACAGAAAAAAGAAAAATACTTTCCCCATTAAAAAGATGGTAAGTTATTTTGTTTTGTTATTGCTGTCGAATGTTTGAGCATTTTTATTTTAGAATGCTACGTCCGACATTACAGAAACGGACTTAACTCCTAACACGGCATATAACGTTGCTCAAATAAACTGAGGTAAGATAGATACAGAAATTATTAATTATTCCCGATAAATATTACATACTTCTATGTTTTGTTTCAAATCCTGATTCCATTTTTTTCAAAAACACTTTATGATAGTCCTTTCTGTTCTCAGACTGTTTGGGAAAATAAAGAACTAGTATGTTTCCATGAAACGTGTAGTTTTCGGTAATTATCATTTCTACATTTTAGGCTAATCTTGAAAGTACATCCGAAAATAAAAATGTACAAAATTTTGAAATGATGGAAGGCGACGTATTGTAAACTGTTTTCTAAATTCTATTGCAAAGATAGGAACACACGGCAAACAGTTCGGAAGTTCTTTGCGAATAATTCCGATAATAATAATAATAGTATTTATTACTCCACAGTAACAGAGTAAATTAATAATGCATAAACGTAACACCATTTAATAATTAATACCATTATCAAAATGGTGACACATAGTCAGATTACAAACGCATAGGGGTAAATATATATATATATATATATATATATATATATATATATATATATATATATACCCATACACATACATATATATACAGATACACATATACAGTACATAAATACATACATATCGTAAGCTATATCAGCGACATCACAATTATCACATTTAAACTAACAACTTCAATAACAAAGTTATCCTATTACAAAGTATGTCAAAGTTAAGCATGTTATAAAACATAATTCACAGTAAGGACATCAAAAAGCAAACACTCCAAGAAATTTGGGACTAATTAAATTCAATTTACATTATTTGCAGATATGTTCAATAATAACTTTTTTGTACATTCTTTTCATTTTTCCATTTATCTGTTTATTGTGGTCCTCTAATATAGAATTCATTGAAGACATCTTAAAATGGGTGGTTCTTGGTATTTTTAGGAAGAATGTAGCGTAAAAATGAGTTCCAACAGTAGGTATCCTAAACGTAACTAATTCTAGCAAATTTGAGTCATCAATTAATCCATTTAACAGTTTATAGAGAAACATTTGGGCGCTACACTTCTTACGATCACCCAAAGTTCTAAAATTAAATTTTGCAACTAATTCAGCATATGAGACGAATTTGGGGTATTGTTTCTCTTCCATATAAAATAGCAATTGAAGAAATCTAAAGTGAACCCTCTCAATAACTAATTGGTATTTTGTGCAATATGGCGACCAAGCAAAAGAACAATATTCCAATTTACTGAGAACGGATGATTTGTAAAGGGTAAATGGTATCATATCATTAGAAGCATTTCTTATTCGATCAATAAGTTCATTCTGTGTGTTCACTGGAGTCGCATAAACTCTTTCCTTTATTCCTTTATTGTTAGTCGATGCGAGTTGTGCGTTCAGAGCAACGGCTCTTATTATGAACAATTTCTGTAAATTTGTATGTGTGTATTTTTAATTAATGTTATTCAATATTATGCCGCTTATCGAAGTAAAATCAGTTGACTGTTGTTAAAGTCAGTGGCGTACCATGATTTGTAAAGGGTTTGAAATGGAATTGATGTTTTAAAGACTTTACAATTGCGGTAGATAAATCCCAATAACTGCATAGATTCCTTACAAATGTTTTTAATATGATAGACATAAGTCAATTTAGAATGAAATGTGATACATAGGTCTTTAATTACAGATACCCTTTGCTAACGTCAATAAGGATGCAGTACTACCTATGATGAGCATAGGTTCAGGGTTTTCTCATTTGGAACAAATATCATGGTTGGAAATACCGTGCAAGTTAGCTCGGATGTACGATAGTCTCCATGATGAATTATCAGAGGCTTGAAATGAAACCAGTTTAAAATCAATAAGGGAAGCTGGCGAAGAGGAAAGAAATCGCCATACGTGATGAAAATGTAGACAAGAATGGAATTCCACTAATAACTGTCGCGGCCCACGGCACTTGGTCTAAAAGATCGTACCACACTAATTTCAATTCCTTATCGGGAGCAGCTGTAATAATTAGTTACAAATCAAAGACAGTACTCTTTTTAGGAGTAAAAATAAGTTCTGAACGATATGCAAATTAGCCGAAACAGCAGGTAACACCGTGAATGGCCATAAATGTTACAAAAACTGGAGTGGTTCTTCAGCCGCTATGGAGTCTGATATTACAGCAGCAGGATTTTTAAAAAGCATCGAAATGTACGGAAAAATTAATTGCTGATAGTGAAAGCAACTGTTATAAGAATATTTTAGATACAAATCCGTACGAAAATATCGTTGTTCAAAAAATAGAACGCAAGAACCATCTGTAAAGAAATTTTTCAAAAAAGATACGGGAATTAATTAAAGACACGTCAGCAGGTGCATCGGTACTACGTCAAAGGATTCAGGTACGTAGAAATTACTGTTTGGCTTTCACTATTCCTCGATTTGTCACAACCTTGCATTATACCAAATAATTTTCCATTTAGTGGATTTATTGATTCAGAAAACGTAATTTTTAGTTGCATACGCAATACAATCTTTATATTATAATAATTATATTTGTACTTTCAGCAAAATAAGCTAAGCCATGCGGTTTGCAAGGAAATTTCGCACAATAAAGCAGAACATACCCAGTTTCATAACAAAGTAAATAATTTTAAAAAGAGACATTCGGAACTGTATCAGTCATCTGTTCGGTGAGCACAAGGATTGTCAAACCTTGGAATACTTTTGTACACAGCCCCCTATATCAAATGGAAGCATAATATCTGATTTAAAACAAACTGGTAATTGTCATTTTATTGTGCATATATTTATCATTATTCGACGTCAATCTTGAGACATGTGACAAAATTGATTAAACGCTATGCTTAAATTCCAAATAATTAAATACAGCTTCATTGTAGATTTATACGATACGTTGGAGCCGTTTACAAACGTTCAGGTACACCACGCTGGAAGCTTAATTCATGATGTTGAACTGTGAAAAACTTTAATTCTATAATTTCAAAATACATCGGTGGGAAACGTGTCAATTATACAAAGAAGAGATCTTATAAAAGTAGATGTGCTGCAGCTGTTGTAGTCTACAACACGAAACAGCCTATATACACCATCAAAAAACATTTATCTAATGGGACGAATCCAGGAAAACATGCGATAAAATCTGAGCTGAGAAATGTAAGAAGAAATGACCTAAAAAGGCAAAAGCCCAAGAGGATTAGGTTTAGAGCGAAAGAAAATTTCAATCCTAATAACAAAAATTATGAGGAGTTTTGCGAAAAACCCGACATGAATATAGATTATGAATCGGCTAAACAGTTTTGGTGGACTCAATTGTATATCCAAAAAGTTCTTTAGAATACGGTAAAACTAATAAGAGGAACGCCAAAACGGCCATTGAACAAATTAGTGGCATGAAAATTGAACCTTGTGGTTTTTTTATTGACAATATATATCCTTTTTTTGCTGCCTCCCCTGATGGTTTAATTGGGGATAATAGTATACTTGAAGTAAAATGCCCTGGTCGGCTAGAGAAATGACCTCAGAGGAAGCGATTAGTAAAAAGAAAATTCCATTTCGGTCCAAAGATCACGTAAATCAAAATCATAAGTGGTTTCACCAAATACAAGGGCAACTTCATGTTACTGAGAGGGAGTATTGTATATTTGCTTCCTGAACACCACATGGAGTAAAAACCGAAACGATTTTTAAAGACGACAACTTTTGGAAAATTCAAATGGAAGAAAAATTGATTTTATTTTACACCAACTGTATATTACCCGAGCTTGTTGATCCAAGGAAGGTACGAAATACGCCTCGAGATCCGGACACTATTTTTATGGCTATGAAAAATAGAAAACGAAACTCCGCCATTTAAATACGGTATTACGGAGGGTTGGAAATGAGCAAAACTTTAAATTCACACGATCCACAAATGTAAGAACAAGTCCACGTTAAAGATAAATACTAAAAAACTCTAACTTAACCACAAAACTAAATGTGACGGGAAACAGTCAGCGATCGAACACAGTCGGATACAATCTAGCAGCGAGCACAGCGTCACCTACAAAAAAGAAGAAACTAAAAACGAATATCGGGAATAGCCTATCCAAGAAAAGTATTTTTTTTTGTCTAGGAGTTTATACATACGTATTTACGCACGCTCATGACCTCAGCGGATGAAAGTTTTGATAAACAATTTACACTTTCCACTGCTAGAATACATTTCTGATAACAATATAACCATAGTGGAGTTATAAACCCTACTATCAATCTGGATCACCCGATAGTATTATTCTCCATTTCTTGTCTACGAATACTCCATTAAAATTCCTTATTTAATGAATCAAAACTTTAATTCTCAGTCTATTGTTGTCATAATGGCCTATACTTATTTTTAGAATCTTTAGGCATTTCAATCCATTTTCATAATGCAAAATAGCTTCGAGAGCTATGTACTCGATTAAGATTGTTGCAGTATAATACATGGAAATTCTCGTACACCAAAGCGCGTGAGTCGATGTACTTTTAGGTAGGTAAAATTACTGTCCCGGAAATGTTATAATTTATCTAAATACGTGCTTATTTGGTTTATCAGGTGCCCCCGAGCGGTGCCACAAGCCGTTACATAAAAACTCGTAAAATCCATTCCGAAGACGAATTCTGGACTCATTTTCAGGAATTATTTACTAAAATTTATTTCACTGCAAAGAGAAATGATAAAATTCGAATGATATAGTAACAGTTTTACAAAGTTTACTTTAATACACGAAGAAGATCAGTTTAAAGGCACACAAACTTTAAGACCTTATATCTTTTGTTTTATTCTAAATATCAAAAAAGTGTTTCTACAGAATCCTAGGTTATCTTTTCTCATTTAGTCTCAGGAATTCTACACCCGAACACTTCCAAGCGATCGCTACGCAGTCGTGTGAGATCCCTCTTAAACCCTCCTATTGTGTTCGGGTCAATATGACCCAATCGCGGTAATTTATTTAAATATTTCGTTGCCACTGCATGACTTTTATTTCAGTACTCTAAAAACGGTGTACTTAGATTGATATTAGAAAATTATAATTAGTTTTTTTTTAATGCATTTGTTATACTCATTATGACCCGGGAGCCTGCAGTTGTCGTTTTATTGCCGTTAGATTGATATAACAGTAAATAATAATAAGAAATAAGATGTAGTATTTATTATTTATTACATTTTATTACGGTATATTATTTTTGTTACATATTATTAAAAATGTTTTGTAAAGAACATCTGAAAAACGTAGTAGTTAAGTATACAGGGTGGTCGAGACCTAGCGTTAAAAATTTTTTGGGTGATAGAACAACATAAATTTGACTCAATACACAACTAAAAAATTCCATTTCACACGCACATTTAAAGAAAAATTATTTTGATTTTTTCCAAAAAAAAAAAAAAAAACTGTACATTCACCCAAAAATTTAGAAATTCTGGGAGATTTTGATGCATTCCTCGAACTTTAACACTACTATTGTATTCTACATTAAATTTCAAGTAAGGATGGATAGCTTATAATCAGTCTCAATCTACACAACCAGTAATTAAATTGATTAGAACTGTGAAGTTATCATTTTCTTAAAAAAGGAAGAAGATTATACACCTGAAATTCTCTAAAAAAAGTTGCTAGACAATAGCAAATACTATATAAACTGCTTCAAAATCTAAGCTTTCAGAAGACGGTATAATATTTTTTTCGTCACCATTTAAGTACAGTTATGCCAGTTTGAATAGTATAAAACGTAGTTTGAAAAAAATAATAATTCAACTCTATCAAACTAAAAAGACACATATGAACATTTTTATTATTATAGCTATAACATAAGGTTACAGTTAATTCTTATAGCCCTTATGATAAGATAAGGTATCACGCACAGATGTTATGTTTTTTTAGGATACAGTTTTTTTAGTGGGTCTGGATCTTACTCATTAGCAGTGATCTCAAGATGTCGTTTTGAAATCGGGAATATGTGGAAATGCATAACATCTGTGCGTGATACCATATCTTATTAGTGTTAAAATTCGAAGAATTTTAACACTATTAGTGTTAAAATTCGAAGAATGTGTCAAAATAACCCAGAATTTCTGAATTTTTGGGTAAATGTACAGTTTTTTGGAAAAAATCAAAATAATTTTTATTTAAGTGGGTGTGTGAAATGGAATTATTCAATTGTGTATTTGAGGCACATTTATGTTGTTCTATCATCAAAAAAATTTTTAACGCTAGGTGTAGACCACCCTGTATACATTTATTTGTTACAGTCTCGACAGTAGTAATATGCATGAGCTTTACACAGGTATTTTGAGCAATTACAACATACATTTTACGCTTGGTTGTGGTTGATTGTTCCCTTACTTCGGCATTACTGGTTGAAGAACGTGACTTTATAACCATTTCAGCTGCAGGAATACTTCGAGAGAGACGTTTTCTTTCTTGCAGTAATGGATTGATCAAGGAATTACCCAGTTCTTCAAGAAATAGTCGCCGTTTTGTAAGTTTTCCAGCATTCCAGGTTGGAGTTACTTCACACCACAGAACATAAGTGTTGTAAGCAGAAACGTCAATGACATTGTAAAAGATAGTCATTGGCCGTCTGCATGTGTATGTTATTATTAACATGTCTAACGTGTCTACAGCACCTTTAGTTTTGTATCTAAACCTAAATCATAAACGGCTTTTTATGATCTTCGTTACACACTCCGTTACCGTGGTGCATGGTGATCATGAGCGTAACATTTTTATTCCGTTTCGGAATATAGGAAACTATCGACGTGTCCTTGGTAAAGTAAAATTTTGAAGAAAGAACTTCTTTCCTGTCGCAAACCAATGCGGCTGGCAGTTCAGACTTAGTTTTGCGAATAGTGCCAAGCATGGTTATTTTTCTTTTCAATAGCATCTGCCCTAGATCGTACGAGCTAAAAAAATTATCACACGTTACGTTGTAACCTTTTAGACCATAAGTAAGATCTAGCACAACTCCTTTACCTTGACCTCTCTCTGGAGGTTCACCTTCTTTTTTCCCGAGGTAACCTTGCATGTTATATGCATAAGCAGTTGCACAATCGCATCCGTATTTAGCAGGTTTATGCGCGATTTACTGTCTAAAAGGACAACGGCCTCTAAAAGGTACCAATTGCAACCCATTCATCCCACAAGTCCCGTATGGGAGCTAATTTATCAGTTTGGCGTCGTTGTGGTCGAGTTTTTTTATGGTCAAAGCAAATTATTCGTGCAATTACATGAAATCGTTGTAGGGACATCGTTGCTCTGAATATTGGACGACCTACATTTCCATCCCACACATTGGTTGTTGCCTCTCCACGAGATGTATACACTCCAGCTAGAAACAGTAGGCCAAAATATGCTTCAAGTTCGACTAATGTTAGTTCTTGAAACGTGTCGGCACAAAATCTTTTGCTATCTAAATTTGACATTTTCAAAGTTAGGTTTACAATTTTGGGTGTGAAATATAAGAAGTACGCGGATTGTATACCAATTATTCACGACGTAGCATACCTTGTCGGACCAGGAATCAACGAAATAATATTTGCTGCTGATAACCTTCTCGATTGATGTACCTTTTCATTCCATACTATAGTGCTATCTTTTGAAGTTACGTGACTATCCGTATCAGCTTCATCTGAAATCGTAGTTTCCACTTAATCATCCGATTTGCTATTATATATCTCGGTTTCGGACAAACAGTGTTCTTCTTCAGAAGCATTAGAATCACTATCAGAAACACACAAAAGTTTCTCTAGTTCACTATCCGTAAGCACTCTCTCACTACACATTTTCAACAATAAATTTCAATTGTTAGGTATTTCTTATTAGAGTATAGCATTAAGTTTGACGAAACTAACACATATGCTCACTGGCTACATTTATGCGCGGAGCCACAGACAAATATCAACAGGAATAAACCTATTTACCGGAAATAACGCATGCAATATGCGAAATAATGTGGCAATATTATGTAAGTTGTTTATATTTATGAAAATAAAACAAAACTAATGAAATATATTGTCTATGATAATAATCTGCTTCTCGTTCTTCTAATTTGAACCACACAAATCGCAGGGTGACTTGTCTGTGGCTCCGCGTATAAATGCAGCCAGTGTGCATCTGTGTGTTAGTTTCGTAGTAAATATCAAACTTGATGCTATACTCTAATAAGAAATAGAGAGTGTTTACGGATAGTGATCTTGAGAAACTTTTGTGTGTTTCTGATGGTGCTTCTAATACTTCTGAAGAAGATGACCATTTATCCGAAACCGAGATATATAATAGCGATTCGGATGATGAAGTGGAAGCTACGATTTTAGATGAAGCTGATACGGATATACACACGTAACTTCAAAAGATAGCAACATAGTATGGAAAGAAAAGACATAAATCGGGAAGGTTGTCAGCAGCAAATACTATTTAGTTGATTTCTGGGCCAACAAGGTATGCTACGTCGCGAATAATTGATATAAGATCCGCGTACTAATTTTGAAAATGTCAAATTTAAAAGGCAAAAGACTTTGTGGCGACACGTTTCAAGAACTAACATTAGTTGAACTAGAAGCATATTTTGGCCTAATGTTTCTAGTTGGAGTATATAAATCTCATGGAGAGGCAATAACCAGTCTGTGGGATGAAAATTTACGTCGTCCAATATTCAGAGCAACGATTTCATGTAATTGAACAAATTCGTTTTGACCATAAAAAAAACTCGATCACAACGACACCAAACTGATAAATTAGCTTCAATACGGGATTTGTGGGATGAATGGGTTGCAATGCTACCTAAGCTCTATAATTTTCACGAAAATGTAATAGTGGATGAGCAGCTGGTACCTATTAGAGGCTGTTGTTCTTTTAAACAATACATCGCGAATAAACCTGCTAAATACGGAATCAAGATTTGGACTTTATGCGATTCTGTAACTGCTTATGCATATAACATGCAAGTGTACCTCGGGAAAATAGAAGGTGAGCCTCCAGAGAGAGGTCAAGGTAAAAGAGTTGTGCTACATCTTACTTATGGTCTAAAAGGTCACAACATAACGTGTGATAATTCTTTACCTTGTACGATGCTATTGAAAAGAAAAATAACCATGCTTGGCACTCTTCGCAAAAATAAGCCTGAATTGCCAGCCGCATTGGTCTGCAACAGGAAAGAATTTCTTCAAAATTTTACTTTACCAAGGACACGTCGATAGTTTCCTACATTCCGAAACGGAATAAAAATGTTACTCTGATGAACACCATGCGCCACGATAACGAAATATGTAACCAAGATCATGAAAAGCCGTTTATGATTTTACAACAAAACTAAATGTGTTGTAGACACGTTAGATAAGTTAATAATAACATACACATGCAGACGGCAAAACTAAAAAATGGCCAATGATTATCTATTACAATGTCATGGACGTTTCCACTTACAACGCTTATTTTCTGTGGTGCGAAGTAACTCCAACCTGGAATGCTGGAAAACTTACAAAATGGTGACGATTTCTTGATCACTTCATTATTGTAAGAAAGGAAACGTCTCCCTCGAAGTATTTCTGTCGCTGAAATGGTTATAAAGTCACGTTCTTCAACTAGTAATGCCGAAGTAAGGGAACAATCAACCACAACCAAGCGTAAAAGGTTTTTTTTGTCCCTCTTCAAATGATAATAAAACTAATATGCTATGTTGTAATTGCTCAAAATAATTGTAAAGCTCATGTATATTACTACTATCAAGACTGTAACAAGTAAATGTACATACCTAACTACTACGTTTTTCAGATGTTCTTTACATAATATTTATAATAATATGTAATAAATAATAAATACTACATCTTATTACTTATTATTATTTACTGTTACATCAATTTAACAACAATAAAACGACAACTATGGGCTCCCGAACACAATAAGTAAAACCAAAATGTTAACACAATAGGAGGGTTAATATATCCAGATATACATTATTTATCGACGATGAACAAACTTTTAAATATTTATTAATGAGTATTTGAGAGCAGTAAACCTACAATTAAACGCAATTGCCATTGGCTACATGTTTCAAATATGGAATATAACATATTTTTAATAAAAAAAATCTTTTATAATAATAAAAACAAGAAAATTGTAGAGGGAAATTAGAGTCAAGTATATGGCCTGAGGTAATTCGTCATGTAAATAAATTATGAGCTCACAAAATTTGTGAATAGAACTTTACTGGCTTAAAAAGTTTTAAAACATTCTTTTTTATTTTTCCTGAAATAGCACTTCATGCCCACGATGCTACTGTACGTGTAAAAGTTTCTTTCTTATTTCACACAAACTTTAGTTAACTTATATACAACATTTTTTCTAATCAATTGAATTAAAATACATTTAAATAATTACTTTAAATTCATTTAAATAGTTTCGATACGTAACGTATCATTTTACATTAGTAAATTACGAGTAATGGATACGACTTTAAGAAATGGATTAATTTTAAACAGTTCCAGAAATGACATTCACATAACCTTTAACATTAATGATTTGAAAATCTTGAATCACTTAAACGAAAATCTGGAACACTGGATCTGTGGCAGCATACTGTAACAAACAAATTACAACCACGTAACAAAATTCACGCGTTTCAATAGCTAAGCTACGACATTTTTTGAGTTTAAGTTTGTGGTTATTTACAATTATTTTGAAGCTAATTAGAAAATATGCGGGCACCACACTGAGTATAATTTGAAAAGAAACGAGAGACTGATAACAAACTGACATAATATGTTAAAATTGTACAACTACAACAAAGCATAAATATGCGGCCTAATCAAGCAAAATTACCTATTTAAATGTAAAGTAAAAGTAGTGCCGCGACACCTCGCCTTTCACTTTTGTGACGTCATTTGACCTTGGGATTTCCCACAGTTGCCCACGTGTGAGACCGTATTTTCCACCCTTATGGTTTCTTTTTCGGAGGCCTTTTTCATCCCCTAATTATTTTTTACTCGCCCAGGTGTAGGACGTGCTTTTCGCCCCTATTTATGGCCGCCCACGTGTGAGCTGGTATTTTCACCCCTATGGTTTCTTTTCGGACACTTTTTTCAACCCCTGGTCGGAGTTTAACCCCTAATTAGAGCCTTTTTGACAACCATACCTTTTTTGTACTTGCTCACGTGAGAGGCAGATGTAGGGGCTGGTCTTGGACTTGGGGTTGGTCTTGGAGCTGGGGCTAGGTCTTGGACTTGGGGTTGATCTTAGGGTTATTTTTTTGATGGTCATCTAATTAAGGTTCTTTTGGTTATTACCATAATAAGATATTATAATTAAAATTATCGATCCTATTGTTTTAAAATGGTCATATGTTATTGGGTACGTTCGGATGATCTTACCTATACGAGAAATGTATTTATACGTTGTATTTCTAATAAGGAGCTTGTTGTAAGACACGTGTAGGGCTTCGCAACTTGTTCTCAGGCCTTCGCCCCTTGGCTGGAGATGGTATGGGAACCCTAACCTTACAAGACAAGTGTAGAGCTTAGCCCCTACCGTGGCCCGCTTGGTGCAATTGTAGGTGGTTCTAACTTAATGTTACAGCTGTAGGCCTTCGCCCCGTCATACAAAATTGTATTCTAATAAGGAGACCCTAGCCTTGTAAGACAGGACTTATATCAGGGTCTGCGCCCTGGCCCCGTTGAGTTAAAATTGAATTTAGTGCTATCTAGTGACGTATAGACTAATGAACATTTTCTATAATAGAAGTTGATAATGCACACCTCTCTTGCTCTATCTCGTTTCTCTCTCTCTCTCTTTCGGCTCTTTCTCACACACACAAACAAATCAATTAATTAATTAATAAATCAATCTCAAACAAACCATGCTCGATCAAATCGACCAGATCAATCTCAATCAATCAACCGAAATTATGTCTTACAGTTTGCGGAAACCAGATTACAGTTCAAAAGTGAATACATTAAAGTCTAATTAAATATAACGTAAAATAATAAATAATTTCTACCCTAATGCAACGATGCTTTATGTATAAGCAGATTCTCTCTTTCTAAACAGGCACCACCTATACATTCGGAAAATTATATCTGATTTATTTGCATGTTCAATTATATACACACACAAAATTGTTTCATAGTAACGCGTTCGTTAACTGTTATAAAAACCCCATTAAAAAGACCGGAAAGTAATAATTACTTATATACAACATAGAGTTAAATTAAATTAACATGTTTTTAAGAAGCAAAAGGTTTTAATGGTTTTATTATTATACGCGAATTAACAATAACTACAAGTTTAAAATCAACTATTTGTAGAACTGATCTTATGACGTCATCATATAACAGTAATAATACATTTTAAAAATCTTTATCGACATTTTTGTTAGCAATATCAGGTAATATATATATATATATATATATATATATATATATATATATATATTAAAAATAATACGCTTACCTTGAGAAGTGTTTTTTCCTTTAGTTGTTCTAATAATGATAACATATGTTGAACTGAAATATTTTTTATACAACGTGTCCACATGTAATCTCACTAAACACGATTTGTGAATGGTTGGATATAAACTGGCTATTACATTCCAATCATTAACTAATTTAGAAAGTAATACACAAAACCTGATTACTGCAACTCGTATTTAGCAATTATATTGTACTTATAAAATTTACTTTCAAAACACTTACAAATATTTTAAAAATTTTGCTAACACACATACACTCACACACATATATGTACTTCATGTTATATGGATTTTTACCAGTTGGGATTAATCGCAATGTTAACTAAATGATTTAAAATTTCTAATCTGAAATAAGAGTGATGCAATCTAATATAATTTATTTGAAATTTCTTAGAGAACATCACCATCATCAAGATTTTGAGATACATTCACCTCATTGTCTTCACCTTGAACGATTATATTGTAACAACCTATAAAGCAGCTAATAACCCCTAACAGACACTATTATTACATCGACATGAGGTTACCCCTAAATTAACTGGTTTCAGCATGGCTCTGGAAATACTGCACTCTTCAGTTCGCAGAAGTTGTACCGTATTCATTTCCTTCAATTTTATCTGCATTCTATTTCGAGACTGTAGTACGTTTTCTAATACATAAACAGAATGTTCAATACTGTGATGCGTGTAGCAGCAAAACACGTTAGGTAGATAGTTTCACCTCTATATTATTTTACATGCAAGCCTGCCCTTATCATAAATACATCTGTCAAAAAGCTAATTAAACATAACTCCACGGACTAGGCATAGCAAGCAGCGTTTCCAATTATGGCTTTTAGTCAACACAATAAGGCCTACAACTACATACAATCGACTATCACTGCTTTAGAACGAGGAGCAAACGAAAACACGCACGCACGCTCACACGCACGTACGCGCGCACGCACACACGCACGCTCACACACGCGCGCACACACACGCGCGCACTCACACACACACACACACACGCACACGCGCACACGCACACACGCACACACGCACACACGCACACACGCACACACGCAAACACGCAAACACGCAAACACGCAAACACGAAAACACGTAAAACGAAAACACGCTAACACGAAAACACGCTAACACAAAACACACAAACGAAGAAAAAACGACATCACGAAAACACGCTAACACGAAAATACGCAAACGCAAAGACATACAAATGCGTAAACACGTAAAACGAAGACACGCAAATACGAAAACACACAAACGAAAACACGCTGCAAACATGAATCAAGACGGTGAGCACCGTTAGGAAAAACAAGTTTATTGACAAAATTGAAGAAAAGCTTAGCGCTTGAAAATATATTATTATTATTATTATTATAAACAATACTTCATTTTTATTTAATAACAACCTTTATCGGTCTTCTTCTTCTTCTTGAACCGTGATTCGTCGCTATCATCATCATGGTTTTGAGATTCGTCCTTCTCCTCTACCTCATCGCTCTTCTTCCTCCTCTTCTGTGAATCATCACCATTACCTTGGATGTGAGATACATTCAGCTCATCCACGTCATCGTTTCCATCATTATCTTGAACGGTTATGTTGTAATAATTTATTAACAAGTCAGTAAAATCTCTAATGTCCGCTGATGTTGGCTCATAAGCAGGAGAATACATCATAATAATGCTCACTCGATGACAGTTACACTTTAAAGAGCGAAACACACGAGAAACGAGAACGCTGCTAGCCTAGGGTCTTATGCGTTGGCGCACTCGACAGTATTGACCTAACCACACTCTAATATCTTCCCTAGGGGCATGTTTATAAATCTAAACTCCTTTTTTATGGCTGAGGTATCTTCTCCTAAGACAGCAGCTTGCGCCGCTGTTTTTTGTTAATAGAAACCGGCAAAATTTTATACCAATCGCTCCACAATTAATAATTTTAGCACGACAACAGAAGTCTTAGATTATTGATTGATTTAATATTAATTAAACAGCTTGATACGCTGTCGCCTCAGCATAGAAACCTGGCCCCCCTTTTAATATCACAGCTTTAAGTGCACAGACGAAAGTAAAGCGTAGTTTAACATTGATTAGTATAATTATACTTAATAAATACTCACTCTGTAAGTAGTTTTAAAACTAGTTAATTTGACACAAGTAGTAAAAAGTTGCTTTGCTACTGAACACCGTTTCCGTCTAAACCATTATCATTGCAATTGAAATTAAATTAATAGAGCTCATATTTATAAAGGATCATTCATTTTCATCCATTACTGGTGAAGAAATTTTGTTTGTCAAGGGGGCCTGTGACTTTTGTCAACTATCGTTTCCGCTTTCCGTCGGTAGTAATTTTGTTTTAGGTATATCTTCTACCGCAGGATAAAACCCTGAAGATTATCCTCCACTGAGATACCTAGAGCAACCGTTTGGAAACCGGTTCAAGATTGGACCAAAGACCGCCTGGACATTATCTAATATTTGGGTGGCGCCCGAATCCGTTGTCAAATAAAATTACCGCACCTTATAAGCATCTATAATAAATTTATTTCCACAAGAGTTTAATTTTTGTATTGGTGCTCATTGAAGCAAGCTTCACTTGCCACCACCGAAGAATTAATGGTGTACCTCTTAGGACTCAAGAGTATTAAAAGATGTGCAACCGAAAACTATACTGGCAGCCATAAATAAATGAACACACAGTAAACGCCAATGTATTTTAATGAAATTTTCAGAAAATGTGTATTATATTCCTATTAATAAACGATGAAAATTAAATATTGTTAACACCTATAATGCGTGGACCCTCCTCTGCTTCTCACACACTCAGCTAGCCGATTAGGTATAGTTGAAATGAGTGAAACTATGCTAACCTGAGGTATACTATCCCACGCATCTAAAATCCGTTGTTGAAGGGAATCTACATTGTTTGGGAGTGGGTGTATATTATGATTCTCCGTCCTACCATCTCCCACAAATGTTCGGTTGGTGATAAGTCTGGCGAACGAGAAGGCCATGGAAGCAGATCAACATTAGCAGTTTTTAGAAACTCCACACTAACCCTTGCGGTAAGCGCATTATCTTGATGAAAAATTGGATTTTCTATTTCGTGCAGATATGGGAGTAATACTGATTCTAGAACGTTGTTAACGTACCGGTTTGCATTTAATGTTCCCTCAATAACTACTACAGTAGATCTACTTTCATGGCAGATACCCCCCACCATCCCACCTTTAGTGAGAACAGTGGGTCGTTGTACAGAAAACTGCAAATTGCGTCTTTCTCCAGGACGTTTTCTAACCAATCTGCGACGATCATGAGCCCATAAACAAAATCGAGATTCGTCACTAAAGATACTTAATTCCATTGCACATTCCAATGCAACCTCTTGTTACACCATTGCCGCAGGGCAGTACGATGGCGTGGAGTTAGAGGTAAACAAAGCAGTGGTCGGTATGATCTGAGCCCAAAAGATCGAATTCTTCGATACGTCGATCCTAAAGAGATTTAATGATCAGTTAATCCTCTCCATCTATCACCAATTTCCCTTGATGAAAAACGATTTTGAAGAGCTACAAGTCCAAGAGCACGATCTTCACGAACAGTGGTGTCTAGGACGTCCGGAACGAAAGGTCGTTGTTCCTCATTATTTTCTGAGCATCTTCGCCAACATAAGGCATTTGTGGCGACACTGCGTCCCACGCGAGCAGCAGCGTCACGAATTGATAATCCGGCTTCTCGAAGATCGATTATTCTGCCATGTTCAAACTCGGTTAACTGATGGAAATTTGTACGATGCCTCACAGGAGGCATTATTTCAATTTTAATGTGTTTCGAGTTTAGTTCGGGTCGTCAAAGCGATGGGACGTGTTTGGGGTGGTTACAGCCTCTTCCTTCGAATAGTAATTAAAATGTCAATTTCTAAATCAATAAAGTTACTGTGCGGTAGGGGTGAGTTTTTGAACAGATTTTTATACCCAGCAGTTGAATGTTAATAACAATAATAGAAATTTTTGTAACGTGTAAAAAAAGGCGCGTAAATAACATTTGGATAGATAAAGGATCGTATTTCTACGAAAAAATACGGCTCTTTTAAACCCATGCCAGATGTGATTGTTAAACTCGTAGAATTGTAAATTAAACTTGAAGGGCAGATACCACCTTTTTGTCTTGAACTCAAACAGGTAAACATTTTTGCAATAACAATAAATTGTAGAGAGCCGATGAAATAACTTATTTTATCCCACGCCAGCGGGGAGTATGTAACAGTCATTAATACATATCTTTAACTGTAGGAAAAATAGACCAGATGTGATTCATAAAAATGCACAGCTTTGTATTTAATAAACCCTTTCTATAACAAACCCAGTGTAAGCATTGTCGTAAGATTAATTCTATTAGATTAAATGATAAAAATAAATAACTGAATCGAATCCGTAATCCAAAGCACAAAGGAAAAGCATATGAATAGATAAAATAAACGAATAACTAGCTCTAATTTGTAATCGGAATTCTAAATTAAATACTTCTTTTTTTCTCAAATAAATGAAGGCTGGTCGCGTAGGGAACAATCTAATTTAATTTAAATACGAAGTACGATGCTTTTTGGAATAGATTTTTGTCGGTTTGAATATTAATAATAAACGAAAATAATAATCAAAACAGGAGAATTTTTGTAATGTGTGAAATGGTTCCTTAAATCAATAAAAAGGGCGCGTAAATAAAATCTAGGATTGCTATTTTGTATTTGGTACAATATTAAATTCTAAGTTTAATTATAAAATTGTGTTTCATATTATTTTATATTATATTTTTCTTTGACAGCAAATTTGAAATGTAATCCAACTTTTACCATTGTTATTTGATCTTAATTGTAATTAATTGACCCTAGAAGTAGGTGAATAGGGTCGGGAGTGCAAACAGGGCCATTATCGTTATTTGTTGTTGCCCTTCAATTAAATAAAAAGGAAGTTAAAAAAAAATAGAAAAGTTAAGTTTAACGACAATAATAAACAGATTTGATTCATTTAAAATGGGAATAATATGCAAGTTGGAACCTAAATAATAAGCCAAAGTAAACAATCTATTTCAAGCTTGATGCTGTCAACACCTACGAAACTAACCATAAACAGATAGGGGTACTATACAACTTATGCACGATCCTTTTAATTAGATTAGGTTAATGAATATCCTGCTTTGTTTGAAGTACAGGGTGGCCAACTAAGAATGCGAGGTACTGTATCTGGGAAACTATCCATCGTAGAGGCTTGCGCAAATAAAAGTTATTACTAAAACGGCCAATACAAAAACCTGGAAAATATCTACGGGGGCATTAAAAACCTTCCTCCTTTAAATCGGTCCTTTTTAGGGCCACAACTTACATAATAGAAACAATTACAGAAAAATGTAGTTAAAAAAAATTAAAACTTAAGGGATTTTCGTATAAAGTTTTCTTTGGCCGATATTTTAGGTTAGCAACAAGATATCGAGATGCGGTTTTCGCCAGCTTGTTTAGGCATCATATAGCTACTTATTCATGAAAAAAAGCCATACCAATGCATTTAATTCTTTTGCGAAAATTAACCGTTTCTGTCGGAATGTCGAACAAAGCCCTCTAGCGACGACATGTGAAACTAACAAAACTTCAATTATTTTAACATTTGTAGCCCAAGAAAAGCGCCTTTCAACGCGCCCAAGTTTGTTAAAATCGTATTAGCCGTTTTGAAGATACAGGGGTTTATTTATGGAAACCTTTGAATACCCCCCACCACTTTATTTTTAGACATACGTCAGAAAGTGCCAAACAAAAAAAGTTCAAATTATCCTCGACTTTAAAAATCAGTAATTTTTATACTAGGTTAATACAGCAGAATTCATAGAAACATCATTCAAGAATGCAGCTACACCCCCTAGCGGCCATTTCAGAAACTTGAAAATATTTACCAGGTTTTTGTATTGGCCGTTTTAGTAATAACTTTTTTTTGCGCAAGCTTCTATGATGGATAGTTTCCCAGATACAGTACCTCGCATTCTTAGTTGGCCACCCTGTACATAAAATTACAAAATACTAGTAAATCTAATAAAGCATGGAGTTGGAGTAACAAACTGCGGCAGCAGATAATACTAATGAAAATAAGAAACGTTCTTATAAGCATGGGTCCTATAGTGGAATTCAACCCGAATATGCAGTGTTGGTCTTATGGCGAGGCGTGTCGGCGTTGCCAAACGTACCGACTAATTAATTAATTCTCGTACTTCTTCTTTACGGAAAGTTTTATTATTTCTTTTTATAAACCCTTTAACTTGATTCCATACCATTTCTATAGGATTTAATTCGCAATGATATGGGGGCAGTCTTAAAATTGTAAAATTATATTTCGCCGCAATTGATTCCATGTTATGTAAATCATATTTTTCTCTAAAAGCTTCCGCCGTTTTGATAAGTTCTGCTTTTAAATAGTCTTCTTCAAAAAATATATCGTTTTTAATTAACCAATTTTAAATATCCTCTTTTTTTCCAATATTGTTTTGGAAACTCCAACTTACGTGAGTGGTAAGATGCGTTATCTAATCTAACGACATTTCTTCTATTATTTTTTGGTAAACTAGGAATTAATGAATTTTCCAACCAGTTTTCATGCAACGGACCATCCATTTCCTCATGATAATCTCCTATGCCCCATTTTGCTAAAAAAGTTAATTCAGCGCCTTCCAAAAATCCACCAGCGTGAAGTAAAACAAAGCGGGGTCCTCCTTGGGTTAGAGGTTTAAGTCCTGTGGTTAATCCTTTTACATCACGGCAACTTATGCACGATCCTTTTAATTATATTAAGTTAATGAATATACTGCTTTGTTTGAAGTACAATTACGTTATTCAGCAATCATCGCACAAAAAAAATTTTTTTTCTTGTAAGATGCCCTGTAAACTAATTAACGCTTCCTTTTCAGCACTAATATTCTACAACTTCATATCAATAAACTTGATCAAACACTGCGACTGGCCTTTACGGTCTTCCAGCTATCGTCCAGCTACCCCGAGCTTGTACCTGTATTGTCCAAACTGTTTTCGATCTCCATGTCATCTGGAGAGTTTCCCTCATCGTGGAAGTTGGCAAATGTCCAGTATTTAAAAGGTCGACAAAACCGATTCAAACTATCGACCAATAGCTATCACTTCCATTCTGTCGAAAATCATGAAAGTCATCAACCACAACTACTTTCGTTTGAGTCCAATAAACTTTAAACGGCTACCAGTATGGGTTCAGACAGAGTCGTTCAACGGGTGATCTTCTTTCATGTCACCCAACTTTGAATCACATTAGAGATCCGGTGAAACAGTTGTAGCTTTAGATATTTCAAAGCTTTTGACCAGGTTTGCACAAGTGACTTTGAAGCTCACTTCGTTCGACTTATCCGATACGTTCGTCAATTGGATATCCAGCTTTCTTGACAAAAGACGTATACGCGTTGTCGTCGATGGCTTCTTTTCGAAAGAAACTACTATTAACGCGGGAGTACCCAAAGGGTCAGTGATAGCTCCCAGACTTTTCCTGCTGTACATAAATGACCTCATTTCCTCAACAACTAACCCGATCCATTATTTTTTCACAACAATAAGTCTAGACAGTGTTGCCTTGTGTCCGCCAAGAAATTTCCTGCTGTAAATATGAATGACTTAGAACTCAAGTTTTTCAACTCTATTTCTATGTTAGGGATGTCCGTATCATCGAACCTTTCATAGGTTGACCACCTTTTGTCAGCCAGCAGAACAGCTGCCCGGAAACGGGGTTTCTACACAGATCTAAACAATACTTCACATCGCAACGACCCTTGATATGGTAAACCGCATCCAAAAAAGAGCTATCAGGTTTATAAATAACCCGTCTCTGACTTCTGCCCTACAGCCTCATGAGCATTGAAGAATAGTTTTAGTTCTTTTCTTGTTCTATCGCTATTACCATGGTAAAAAAAGCTTACAAATATGCTTAACATTGACACTTAAGTGATTAATGTCAAATGAAAAGAAAGAGTTTTTATTTCATTGTCGATTATTACTTTATTAATCTTTATTGTACCTTGCTGAAATTTTCATCGTTTATTAATAAGAATAAAATACACGTTTTCTGAAAATTTCATTAACATATATCAGCGTTTACTGAGTGTTCATTTATTTATGGCGGCCAGTATAAAATGGTAGTGTTATTTCTATATAAACAAACTTAAAAGATTCAAAAGCTTACATCAGTAAATAGGAATACAGATTTTCTTTCATTATTTCTCAATTAAAAATATTAAAAAATGTTAGTTTAAGATAACGTATTTTATACTATAACGTACAACTTGACTAGAAACAAACAAGTCTTTTATATTAATTCAAGTTTGAAACAGGTAAACGCTAACATATAAAACAGATAACACTAATGAAAATAAGAAACGTTCTTATAAGCATGGGTCCTATAGTGGAATTCAACCCGAGTATGCAGTGTTGGTCTTATGGCGAGGCGTGTCGGCGTTGCCGAACGTACCGACTCTAATAAAATGCATTATTAACATTATTCGCTTTTAATTTTTGTACATTAAGGGGCTGTTTACCAAAAGTCGAATTAAAGTTTGATTGCAATTAAGTCTTAATTTGACGTTTTTTGTCCTAATAATTCAATTAATAAATTCTATACCAGTTTGAAGTAGATAAGTGAATTAAGCGAAACTTGAATAACAATTGTTTTAATATATAAATTTTTCCTTTACATTTTACATATTTACGGACATAATACATTTTAACACAGGTTCCTTGTTCCTCACTATCCTCAATCCTCGTCGTCGGAATCATCTCCCAAATTAATTATTATTGGATCTATGTCATCCATTAAATTATCTATCTTCCACATTTTCTCCTCTACTTTTTCTACGTGCGTAACATTCCAATTATCTGCAGTGACATTATTGTATGCTTCACTAATTAATAAAAAGACCCTTTAACTTGATTCCATACCATTTATATGGGATTTAATTCGCAATGATATGGGGGTATTATTAAAAATGTAACATTATATTTCGCCGCAATTGTTTCTATGTTATGTAAATCATTTTTCTCTAAAAGCGTCCGCCGTTTTGATAAGTTCTGCTTTTAAATAGTCTTCTTCAAAGAATATATCGTTTTTAATTAACCAATTTTGAATATCCTCTTTTTTTCCAACATTGTTTTGGAAACTCCAACTTGCGTGAGTGGAAAGATGCGTTATCTAATATAACGACATTTCTTCTGTTATTTTTTGGCAAACTAGGAATTAATGAATTTTCCAACCAGTTTTCATACAACGGACAATGACAATCTCCACTGCCCCTTTTTGGTAAAAAAGTTAATTCAGCACCTTCCAAAAATCCACCAGCGTGAAGTAAAACAAAGCGGGGTCCTCTTTGGGTTGGAGGTTTCAGTCCTGCGGTTAATCCTTTTACAAAGGCATCACGGCTATTTTTGATTGTAGTATCCTTTCACACCATGTTTACTGTATCACCAAGATTTATCCACGATTCATCAGTATATATTAGATTCACCTCTTGTTGTTTGAGTTTTTTAATTGGTCGCAAATAACGATGTTAGGTATTTCAATTAAAATGTTGTCACGTCCTCTTTTCCCATATTCAAACCCCATATCAATAAGTAATCTTCTAAGTGTACTTTGAGAGAAATGCAATTCATTCTCACTGTTAACTTTTGTTAAAACACGGTTTATTGTTGGTGGTATATTCTCCAAAAAGAAATCATGTACATGTTTTCGAACTCTTGATTGAGTACCTTCATCGTACGTTACCAAGCGGAGTTTTTTTGGCTAACACGTCGCTTTCTTTTTTGAGGAGCTAACAATTCACCCTCAGCATCTTCCTTACGAATTTTGAAAATTGGCCGTTCTCATACCCCAGTCATAATTGCGACATCCACAATTGTTGATACAGAATCACCATTGTTTAAATTAAAGTGGTACTTTAGCACATTTAAAATACTCGTTTCACTTTAACATCCAACACTTCACCTTTTTTGAATTTAACATCTGATGGTTTTGCTTACATGAGAAAGATTGTACTTAACGAATTTGTTGACAAATAGTCATTACCTAAACTTTCTTAACAATGGGAGATGTTAATTGTGTTTTAATAGTTTCATTTGTGAAGGAAAATCTTTCGCTTTTTGTATAATACGTCAATACATTTTTCTATAATTCGTTCAAAATATGTCATTTTTTTACATGGCTCTTTTTTTATACTGTTGGGATTTTATATTTACGAACATAACCTTTTGTGTTTTTTACTTCACGCACTGTTTTTTGTAAACTTAATAACTCTTTCAAACATTGAAATTCTTTGTGTTATTCAAGCAGAAATTTTACAGGCACTTAAACACACTTACTTCGCACACTTACAAAAAGTAACTATTTTCTATTTACAATTATTATTGTCACAAGCAAGAAAAGAAAAATATGCAATAATTACAGAGCTACTGAAATGAAGGTGATCTGGCAACGCCGGACTGCGTTTTCCCATTAACAATGCATTGCCATAACAAGCCTACACTGCATACTCCACTTTAGCTACCTTCATTCCAGAGATACAGGGTCAATATAAATAATACTAAAATTAATACAATTGTAGGATTAAATAAATTAAACCGCGTCACGACATTTTCTTTAGTATTAATCACATATTAGTTTCACATATAACGCATGCGTACTATTTTATTTAGGAAAAATATGGTTAAGGAAGACTACTTCGTAGGGCGGATTTGACAATTTTACAAAAACTGAACTAAAAACGTGATTTTATAATCGATTTTGATCAATTAAAAAAGAAAGTTCACACGTATTTGGGAATCTAAGTTCTATATAAATCATCAGATCAGAGTTTCATATTCATTTAGCAAATTGTTCAAAGATTTATGTTAATTAACGCGTAAAATACAAGTAGGGAAAGCAGAAATTCACTAAGATCATCTAAATTCTGACACGAAAGGTAACATATTGCGTTTATGATATTTTTATTGGATATTGCATCTAAAAGTCAGGGTACACGTATAAAAAAGTGTTACGTAAAGGAAAAGTCTTCATTTGACAGCGTGGCCATTTTGAAATGAGTCAACATAAAATATTATACATTTTTCAATTATCAATTTAAAATGTTATGCAATCAGTTAAAGAATACAATGGTATTTAAATCTATTGGTGGTTGCGTATAAAATGCCTAAAGGTAATATAAAGAAATCTGACCAAAATAATAAATATTGAGTGACATTCAATTTAAGTATTAGTATTAAATATTAGTATGCTAAACGCATACTGAAATGCTTAATTTCCACAGCGCATTTAAACAATTTTGAAATAATTATAAAAAGGGTTTCTTAAATACTAGAACTCGGTACTTAAATGTCAAATGTCAAAAAGAAAATAACAATCTTACTGTACCGTGGATCAGTATAAAATGTTTGTTAAGTGAAACTATATTAAGGCACTTAATAATTAATATCCAGAAGCAGCTATGTATAAATAAACTTACATTAGAAATAAATACAAGCGATCGACGAAGGTGAAGTTTCGGTACAACCTCTTAAATTCAATGAAGAAATAGAAATTCTGAATGTATATCCATATCAATAAATGGAACATCGGCTAATCACAAAATAATCAAAATATAGAAACTTTTAAACATTCAAAAATCTTTAACTTCGACAGTATCCGACATGACTTCATTTGCAAAGCCTATTACTAATCGTTATGAAAATGAATTAAAAAAATTAAATAATTTCAAAAAAAAAAAAAAAAAAAAATTAATGCAATCAACTCGGTTACCGAATTAATAAATATTAGCCAAAAGATTAACCTTCAATTAACTGATGTTAGAAAACATCTTGACCAAATCCAAATTTTACAAAGAACGATTAACTTAGCCCGTCTAGACACTCCAAATATTAAACTAATAACTTTTTTAGAAGTAATTCAAATTCATAACATTTTAACAAACACATTATGCGCTCTAACCAAAATATAACCAATGCCGAATGAAAGATCTTGCCACCAACCCCTTATTATCTCCAAGGTAAAGAAGACGCAAAATGGCTAGCCAACCGTTTCTTACAATCAATCAAACTGTCGCCATGATTGTGTTTCTTAAATCGAAATTTTAATAATCTTTAAAATGTTTTTTATTCAGTGATTTAATTCGAGTGGTCAACAAGATCAAATATAATGTGTAAGTAAATCCAGAAATGTACTCATAGGCTGAATTTCTTTTATATAAAAAATTATTTTTTTAGATCAAGATATAACTCCAGATTATAAAAAGATATAATAGTTTACGGCAAACAAAATTTTGTTTTGTCTGACACTTGATCAACTAAACACACGTTCAGTTAATTCATTGCAGTATTTCCCAATACTTGTTTATAGTGACAAATAAGGTAAATGTCTATCGAAAGCTAAATTTTTTAAGCAAAAAAGGTGTTTAGTACAATATGCTTTATTTTAATTCTTAATTACAATTTAATTCAGTTACTTCAACAGATTTAAAATTGAATTGATGTTTATAATTAATAGATCAGAGATCAATCTAATAAAATTAATAAAGTTAAAAATTAACAGAATTTTATAAGGAACAGATAACAAAGTGACCGCATAAACTTCATCATATAAGTGGATTTTAGAAATAAATTTATAACACTGCTTTATTTAAAGTTATTACATTATCAATATATTGAATCTTCAATAACAATATTAAATATTAATAACCTTTAGTAGGCTTGATTGAAATTATAATTAAAGTGGATTTACATAAAGGTCAAATCACAACTTAAAGAAATCTTACCTAGAGTGGACACAAGGTTTAATTTCCATTAGAATTTGCATATATAGTTATATGAATACTAGACACTGGAAATAAGTTTTGAGCTTGCTAAAAGTAATATGTAAATGTAAACCTTCATCATTATTACACATTTAAAATACTTAGCTTTTTGGGTTTTTAATGGTGTATTTGTATATTTATGTTTATAGAAATCTAAACGTTTCGGTACCACTTACAATTACCGCTCTCAGTAGTAATAAAATCCTTTAGAAAATGTTTAAGACGCAGAAACAAATTTTTGAAATATGAAAGGTGAAAACGCAACCACCAGTCTGCTATTATTATAACAGTTTGATAAACGTATAAAGACGAATATGAAATATAATTTTAGTAGAGGATAACTAGTTACTTAATAAATTAAATATTGTTAAACTGCCCTGAAGATGACAAATCAGAACACCCTCTACCGGACGACGGCTGACAGTGAATGTCATAATCAAAAAAAAAAATTAATTAAATGGTCATGTAAGTGTAAAGTTGTAATGGAGCACATTGCAATTGAGTAAACCTGGATAATGGGAGACCTTGAAAATGTGGGGGCCGGAAAGGTGAAGGAGACAGCCTTGAAGTGATTGGTGAGATCCCGCCAACCTTGCAGAAACGCCGTGAATGAGGGCCTTGAAACGGTAAGATTGCTGAAGTAACGTGCAGTGTGGCGGTCAAGGTGAAGCAGGTAACCTTGACGGTAGAAATGGTGGTGTAATTAGGATATAAATGCAGATTGAGTACACGTGTCGGTCTGTCACCCCAATCCAATTTTGAACCAGTCGTGAAACTTGGGGATCTAAGAGTAATGGACTTGTATTTGATAAGTAGTAATGGCACATATTTATGGACAATCAAGGGATAATTACAAATTATATCTACACACCTGAAGGGATATGGCTACCTACTAAGATGGGTTCGAAAACGATATACTATTAACAAGAAAAAAATTATACGCATCTCTGATTGTGAAGAATCAGAAATCTATTTAGGATGGGAGTCTACAGGACAGTTATGGAGACTTCTTGAGATAGTCAGTTACCGATTGGATTTAGTACCTAGTATGGAATTTCCTGCATTTTGTAATAAAATGACACATGCGGCAGTGGAAATGCCTGATGTTGACATACACAGGTTAATAGTTCCATTACAAGATATATTTGATCTCAATGTAGCATGTAGCAAGGAGAAAATTGATATTGACGTAGAAGTTGCGAAAGCCGTTAAGTAATAAGTGGGGGTAATGACCAAAGCGAGAATAGGGATAATAATAAAGTTTACTCAATATGTGGATGTGTTGTAGTGCAGAGTCGTGGCCTAAGGCTGTGGATTGTGTTAGTGCAGTGCAAAGACTAATATGCCAATTTCAATCATTATAATTTGATGCTGAACATGAAAAAGTGTATGGACGGGGTACGTTTAGTAATGACTATTTAGATAATCTAGTTTATAAGTATGGTAGTGGAATACGCCTGTATGAGAAATATTTTCTATCGCATGACGATGGTGTAGAGTGCATTTTGTTGTATTAAGCGGTTAATAGAAGACGTTAGAGAAATATCTCTGGAACAATTTGTACATGAAATAGAATGTCATTTAACGAATTATATTTCAACAGATGACAACATGACAAGTGAAGGAGGTCTGCATTGATGAGCTCAAAAACATAGTAGAATGGGAGCGAAAAGGAGAATGGGAACAGTTAGCCAGAGACTCTGCACGCTTTAGGAAAAGAATAGAAGAGTGTAGTCAAATACTTTCAGCTGTCCTGGAAAAGCAACATCGTGATTACGTAGTTATGAAGCGCTTTAGTAGTGTATAGTATGTGCTAATAATAAATAAAAAAATTAAAAAAAAGAGTTATTTATTACATCATAATATTACAATATATAAAAGGAATCGTACAGAGCGTATTATATAATGTCTGTTAGAAATCCATGAATTGTGAGAATTATCAAACCCTAACCATTTAACGAGAGACATATTTCCTCGACGTCGTAACACGTTCAACTAGGTGAATGTCAGGATGTTTAACACTGTTTGGCTCATAGAAACGACCGTGTATCTCTTCATCTCGACTATCACGTAATGTCTAGGTAATTGGACTGGAACGTTTCACTGCTGATATTCGAAAGACTTCGTAACTCCAATTAGGTGTGTAACCCTTAGAGAATATGCTTCTGTATTTGCTAATACGTACATAATCCCCAGTTTAAGTTTAGGTGTCTCACGGTCAAGAACTTTATCACATTTTAAATATTTCAAAATAGAAACTTGACATCAATTAAAAATCGTCATATCTAACAAACAAATAGTTTTGTTAATAAATATAATATTTTACAGTGAAAACAGAATGTGATACAGTTTATATAGTTTTTAATTTTAATTGTAACTACATATGTTAAATTATAGTGCTGTGGTAATTCATCATATAATTGGTAGAGAATTTACTTCAAGGTCTAGGAAAAACACCAAAAGCTAAAATTAAAATTAAGACGTACCATTGTGTCCTTTTTTAATTATAAGATGTGCTACAGTGGCCGGCGTGTAAGAAGACGAGCCCGCCTATGCGCGAAAGACGACTTTATGATGTGGTTCAAATTCCCGCGTTCGTTTACCTCAGAGGCGTCACATGGTGCATAATGTATATTTTAATGGTATATTAAAAGCAATTCAAAGAACCATATTTTATGTAAATACGCAATTTATTATAATTAAAAGCTATACTGGAAGTAATACTATAATTAAATTAATAAAACCAATATGTTATTACATTACACATAATTGATACCTATTACTAAAATAATATTGTCTAAAATGTTTCATTTTCACTGTCACTCAAATCACTAAACTGATAATCACTGTCACTATCTTCACCCATATTTATAACTAACTTCTCAGTTTCTATGTCCCAAATTTGTTCACTTTCAAGATATTTGTCTTCTATATTAATTACTTTATTCATTATTTCATTTTTATTAGTGTATATTAAAAATACATTCAAAATTACCTATTAGACAAATGGGAGAGATGCCTTCATACTTTCAGGGATAGATGCCTATTATGCAAACATGAAAAACCAAATGTTAAAAAAAAAAAACGCGTCACCAATGGAAATATTGGAATTATTCATCTTCATACGCATCCTTCCAATATACATATAATTAAACATACAAATGTGATACGCCACTGCTTAGTATTTTTATTATAATCGGCAACCGCCGTAGTTCTTCGCGATGCGCCGGCTCCTCGTCTTCTTACACGCCGGCCACTGTACATGACTAACCAACCACGTTGAATAAATGGGGGAGGTAGTTAGCACGACTAGTAAACTTACAAAAACGCAGACCACTCGGATAGCGTGGGTGTTTTGGAGTGTGGATAGACGCAAAGAAGGTGGTTAGGTTAGTTACAAAACAAAACGAGATTATAGACAGACAGATAGGGAGAAGAGACAAGAAATAGGCGCTACAAGCTTTAAAGAAAAAAAAGGACAAATTATTAATTCCTGAAAGGGAGGCACTGTAAAGCTTGAAACAGGGAGCAACAGGAATAGCAATTAAACCACAATTCCCTTAACAAGCGTAAATTTATTTTTAATGTCCCAACAACACTATTATATGCAAACTTTAAATATATATGTATCCATTTGTACATAGTCTTATACTGCATGCATATCAGAACATGCAATTTTTCCCCATAACCATCACTAAGTATAGATTTATCCCAATATCACAGTAAAAGCACCAAACAAAAAAATTAATAGTGAAACTGCGTAATTGAGCGCAGGTATGAATATGTACACTGACAAGCCGCGAGATTTACTGATGATAACTTCACCTTTAAATTACCTGAAATTATTAACCTACACGAAACTGGCACCCCACATTAAAATAATGAAATTATTCTAATTGCCTCTAATTTATAATAGTTTGTACCACATTTTTTACCTTTTGTACCTCAAGGTGTTCAAATATAACCCGGGGTTAAAAAATGTTAGCACCCCACTTGAATATTTTTTATCGTTCATGACGGTATACGACAGAGGATCGCTTGTACCTAATTGGACCATTTTTCCTATTGTTTGTACCTCAAGGGGTTGATTTGTAATGAACTTCAAAATTTTTTAAAGGGGTAACTTTTTCGTTCAAAGAGATTTTCAAAACCGTTTTCGTTTGTACCGATTTGTACCATTCTCTTTCCTTCGTGTTTCGAGGGTACAATTTAATCAGGCGTTAAAGATGCCAGCCCAAGCACTCACCCGCCCGCTCAAAATATTAAAGTGGGGTACTTTAATATTTTGAGCGGACGGGTGGGTACTTGGGCGGGCGTGAGTGTGTGCGTGTATGGATGTATGTTAGTATCCACGATAACTCCAGAACGAAACCTCCGTACTTAAAATTTTGTATTTAAGCTTGTTTTCATTTGGCTTAGAGCTGATTAGATTTTGGGAGAAATCCAGGGGCGGAGAGGGGGGGGTTATTAAGGTCAGTTATTGGTTTTTAGCATATATTTCTAAAACGGCTGCATATTTCAAAGTGATAAAAATACCTAGATATAGACCTTAAACACACAAAATTCCTAAGGTAGAATTTGAATTAGAATTTTTTCACTATCTGAATAACGATTAATCTTATAAAAAAAAGTTTTTCTTTATAACGTTTTTTAATGTAAAGCGAAATAAATGTAAAAATTAAATAAATATAATCGAAAATGCAGAATCTGTATTATCGATATATAAGCGGGCGGCTTTGGAATTTTTTTTACGTTAACATTATTTATGCCTATTAATCTCTATCTGACGTAAAGTTTTAAACGTCATTCTGACATAGATTATTGTTTTTGTTTTAACAATGTTGCCCGTTTTCGTTATGAACGTATAAAAAAGAAGTTCCATAGTTATCTAACAAAATTGAAAATAAAATTATTTCATTTCTTTTAATTTTCAGTTTATAGGTTGGAAGGTCGTGTGGTGTTCCACACAAGATTTTAATATATATATATATATATATATATATATATATATATATATATATATATATATATATAGGGTTGGGCAAATGTGTGGAAACCCCTTATTTCTGGCTAAACTATTGATTGTATCAAAAAAAGATCTCAAAAGTTAATGTAAATTTTATGATCTATTCAGTGGCGTACTAGGATTTGCAGCAGCTATGCCAATGTTCGAGATATGACGTCATCGATGGTTTTTTTAAATGGGTGACCCTATATACTTTCGCATTTTCAGATATACCGTTTTTCTCCAATTATAATGATATATGGTTTGGTAGGTATGCGACTTGTCGTTTTTTAAATATTAACTAAAATAATACAATGAAGAAGATACATATTATTTAGTAATTTTAATGAACTTTTGATTTACAACAAAAATTGAGCGCTTCATATTGAGAAAATATTCATAGTAAATTCTCAAATTGGAGACCTTCAGCACCTTGACAGTGTTCTATTCGGTCAGCAAAGGCTCTTACGGAGTTTTGAATGGCTTGCTGTGAGATTTCTTGCACAGCCACCCTAATCCGGTCTTCCAGTTCTTCTAACGACTGAGGTTTGGTCTTATATACAATAGATTTTAAATGACCCCATAGAAAATAGTCTAGAGGACTTAAATCTGGAGAACGCGGTGGCCACTCAATATGTCCTCTTCGACCTATCCATCTCCCCGGAAATATTTCATTAAGATATTGACGCACGTCAACCCTACAATGAGGCGGAGCTCCATCCTGTTGGTACTAAATTTCATATCGTGATGTAAGGCCAGTTTTGGTACTGAAGTTATCGGTTCTACTTGCACATCAAGAATAATATCAAGTGCCATATCTTCATTTGTAGCCGATTTACTTCGACCTGATTTTGGCAGATTTCTAACACTCCCAGTTTCGTGAAATTTCCGCACAATCTTCGAAACCGTTGATTTGGAAATGTGAGGATTTCTCTCCGGAAATGTTGCATTAAAAATAGCACATGCATCTTTTAAAGATCTCTGCCATCATTAACAACGAAACACGCTCACGTTCACTTAATTTAACCATGATTAGAAAACAATACTAATACTTTACACCGAAATTATCTGACGGAATTAACAGTAACTGACAATGATACAAAATATTTGAGCTATGTTACAGAAATAACCATGGAAACAACAAAAAAAAACGAATGTTTTTTATTAGATAGTACAGCGACAGCGATCTCTTATTTTATTATCTTATTTAATATTTTAAAAACGACAAGTCGCATACCTACCAAACCATATATCATTATAATTGGAAAAAAACGTTGTATCTGAAAATGCGAAAATATACACGGTCCCCCATTTAAAAAAACAATCGATGACGTCATATCTCGAAAATTGGCGTAGCTGCTGCAAATCTTAGTACGCCACTGAATAGATCATAAAATTTACATTTGATACAATCAATATTTTAGCCAGAAATGGGGGGTTTCCACAGATTTGCCCAACCCTGTATATATGTAAGATATAACTTGACCGAAAAAGAAAAATTAAATTGTCGGTAAGCAGTAAACAGATCACATTACAAACACCTTATAGCAACCTATTAGTCAGTATCCCTTTATGTGCGCGCCGCAAGTGTCTTATCTTTCTTTCGAAAATTATTAAAATTTTTAAAATGAAGTGTTGACATTTTGTAACACCTTGATGTACCACGACAAAGCAAAAATGGTACAATGGAGTTTAATCGATGCTCTCTCGAATTCTGTCGAGAGCGATAAAAAATATTATAATATTAAAATATTATAATAAGTGGGGCGCTGGCATTTTTAACCCCTGCTTAAATTTGTACCCCTCGAAATACGAAGGAAAAAGAAAAGGTACAAACCGACGAAAACGAAACAGTATCGGCTTCCTGATTTTAAAAATGTCTATAAACCACACAGTCGCCCCTTTAAAAAAGTTTGGAAAACAACCCCTTGAGGTACAAATAAAAGGAAAAATGGTACAATGCAGTACAATCGATGCACTTTCGAATTCCGTCGAGAACGGTAAAAAATATTAATGTGGGGTGCTGGCATTTTTAACCCCTGGTTAAATTTGTACCCCTTGAAATACGAAAGAAAAAAAAGTGGTACAATCCGGTACAAATGAAAACGAAACAGTATCCGTTTCCTGATTTTGAAAATCTCTTTAAACGAAAAAGTTACTCCTTTAAAAAATTTGAAATTCAGTACAAATCAACCCCTTGAGGTACGAACAAACGGAAAAATGGTACAATTAGGTACAAACGATCATCTCTCGAATAACGTCATGAACGATAAAAAATATTCAAGTGGGGTGCTAACATTTTTTAACACCCGGTTAAATTTGACCACTTTGAGGTACAAAAAGTAAAAAAATGTGGTACAAACGGGTACAAACTATTATAAATCAGATGCAATCAGAATGATTTCATTATTTTAATGTAGGGTGCCAGGATCATGTAGGTAAATTATTAATAACCCCTCTGGGACGCTGAAAGATCATTCATGCTTAATCCCTAAAAAGGGAAATTTATATACGTATAAACCACCGTAATAGTAGACGTTACAAAGGTAACCATTCAGCCTGCCTTTCGTTTTACAATATACAAGTAAAACCCCCCCTTTGAAAATAACAAATTCGCATATATAACTAAATAATAGGAGAAGCTTGCTCAGTTCATATACTAACATGCATATACTAATAACTAATCAATTCACAATTAAAGTTCAATGATTTGAACACTCTTATCCTCAATAAAAGAAACTTGCTACTTAAAATCTAACACACACAGTATAAGTAATATGACAGAGACAACCGGTATGCGCTGTTAATTTCTGCTACTGCGCAAACGATAGCATAAACAGTAATTATTAAAATGGTAATAAAGATGGAAGCTAGAATTAACACCTAACAGGATTATGCAAAAATGCAATAATAATCGCTGATGACTATTAGTTACTGGTTGGATCAATTTATAACAGTCTATAATTAGTGAAATGCTTGTAAACGTTAAATGGTTTCGAATAGTAACATGACATGGAAGTCGTAATAAAGGTAGCAATTTATTAAGTCGTTTTAGTATGGTGAATTTAAAACACTGTTTTGTAGATGCCATAGTTACCTGACGGTAGCATATAATCGGTGACAGGTTCAAAAGCAAATTCCACGTTACAATTTTATTAATACAACCCTCATCTATAAATGGAGAAAAGCAAACAGAGGACTTCTTTAAAAAATAATTTTTACACCACAACAAGATGGCCGTGTTACAAGAACCACACCTTAGTAAAAACAGGTATTCAATCAGAATTGACCTTATAAAATTTTGTAAAATGTTAAACAGATGTTTGTTTTCAAATAAAACCTGATTAGTAATATGCAATTATTTAGTGGTGATTTAGCAAAGTGACAGGTACCTATAAAAATGTAAGAATTTGAAAATAACCAGAATCTACGTATAGATGGCACTAGCAGGTTTAACGTAGAAAAGTAAACGCAATACAAGAAAATAATTTAATCCGTTATAATAAATGGTAAAGGCAGTAAATACAGAAAAGTTAAATCATTATTAGAGAAATAATTAACGAACAAACTTAAATAAATAACAACCCTAACGATTCAGGCTATAGAGAAATTTTATTTCACAAACAGTAATAATCAGAGAAAATTTATAGAATCGATCTGAAAGTATCCGATATCGATTGTTACACGTTACAGACGCCAAAACCTATTTAAACTGAGATTTTTGCCTAGTTATTAGGATGTTTATATATCTTACTAGCTTCACATTGTAAATGAACATAATAATGAGTTCTTCTTGACAATTTAAAATATTTAAAGCATGCTCAGCTACCGCAGATTTGTCTGGTTGGCCTAATCTCATATGTTCCTTACGTCTTGTACCAAAGCTACTTTTTGTGGTTCCAATGTATCCTTTTCTACATAAACAGAATAACTTATACACTCCGGCAGATCATAATGGGTTTGAAACATCGTTAGATAACTTTAAATGTTCTTTAATTTTTCTTGTAGGTTTAAAAACAGTAATAATGCAATAATTAATTAGGATTTTGTCAATTTTATCTGTAACATTAGTTATGCAAGGAAGAACATGAAGCACTGGTTTTTCTTTACGGGTATCTCTAGCAGAGGTAATAACATTTTTAATATCATTAAGTGAATTTCCTTTACTTTGTAATGATCTTGTTAAATGTTTATATTCATCTTTCAAAAATTCAAGATCACAAATTCGTTTTGCTCGATCCACTAAATATTTAATTACACCAATTTTTTGATGTGGATGGTGGTTTTATAATGTAAGAATGTATCTATCTGTTTCGGCTTTCTGTAAACCCTAAAAGATAGTGAATTATTAGATATTAGATATTAGTATGTCAAGAGATATTCCATTAATTTCCTTTCCATGATGCACAGGATGCTACGATGTATACCATTTACAAAAATTAAAAATTCATGTAGTGTTTCTTCTCCATATCATTAAATAACAAATCTGTCATCTACATATCTATACCAAACGAAGGTTTTAAGGTGCATTTTGTAACACTAATGTTTTAAATTTTTCCGTGTAAAAATGATCTATAACAGGACTAAGGGGCGATCCATTGCTACTCCATCAAGCTGTTGATAGAATTTATTACTCCACTGAAAATAAGTCGTCGTAAGACAGTATTAAAAAAGAATTGTTATATCCTTTGGCAAAATATAATCAATATATTCAATAGTTTCTTTTAAAGGGAATATTGTAAAAAAGGGAAACATCAAAACTGTCCATTGTATCACCCTCTTCAATTTTGAAATTATGGATTTTTTCAAAGAAATCGACATAATTTTTAATACAATTAAGTCATCTACCTGTATGAGGTTGTAATAGAAATGTAAGATGTTTCGCAAGATTGTATGTAAAAGAACCAATTGCACTAACAATAGGCCTTAAAGGAACATTAGATTTATGGATATTTGGAAGACCATATAGTTTTGTTGAAAGAGCTACAGAGCTAGTTTCTTTTTTATTTCTACAGGAATAGATGATAATTTAATAAGTTCTTTAGCTTCCAGAAGAAACTTTTTTGTAGGATCTCTTGGTAGTCCACGATAAGCCGGTGGTTCCAACAGTAGTTCTACTTTAATGTTATAGTCATTCACATTTAATATAATAATTACATTACCTTTATCTGATTGTAATGTTATTTATATTTTCGTTACGTTTAAGAACAAATAAGGTACGCCACTGACCGAAGGATAAGTTGCACTTTGGAGGTTTTACTTTACGTAATATGTTGACAGTTTTATATCTAACTTTATTCGTAGCATCAAAAGGTAACGATTTAATAGAGTTCTCAATATTGGAAATTATATCTCTTGAAGTTCTCGCAAAATTTCCTGCCCTTAGAAAGCGCTTCAAGAACACCATCTGAAACAATATCACCAGAAAAGTTTATGACAGATTTTTTATTATCAAAATATTGTTTCTTATGTTGCTGCCTGAATAATTTATCAAATTTTGCTTCTTGACGTTTACATGAATGTGAAAAGTTTTGATAACACCAAAAGTAATACATATTGAAGATATAATTTCCAATATTGAGAATTATATTAAATCGTTACCTTTTGAGAATGAAGTTCGATATAAAACTGTTAACATATTACGTACAGCAAAACCTCCAAAGAGAAATTTATCTTTTCGTTAGCGTTGTGCTTTATTTAATCTTAAACGTAATGCCAATATAATAATATTACAATCAGATAAAGGTAAAGCCACCGTTATATCAAATAATCACGACTACACAAGAAAAATGAAAGAACATTTAAGGTCCTCTAAAGATGTTTCAAACCCATTAAATGTTCTGGAATGTATAAGTTATCTAGTTCACGTGGAAAGGTAGACATTGGAACCACAAAACGTATCATTGATACAAGACGTAAAGAACACATGAGATTTTGTAGATTAGGTCAACCAGAGAAGTCTGCGGTAGCTGACCATGCTTTAAATAATTTAAACCATGGCATACCATTTGATAATATGGAGATATTGTCAAGACAAACTCATTATTACGTTTGTTTACAACGTGAAACTATGAGGTATATAAACATCCTAATAACTTTAATAGGCAAGAAGAAAGTCTGCGTTTAATTAACTTTTGGCATCTTATAGTTAAAAAAAAATATACAATGGTACGTCTCAACTTTAATTTTAGCTTTTGGTATGTCAAGGTTTTTTGCTGTTTTTTCCTAGACCTTGAAGTAATGCTTTACCAATTATATGTTAAATTACCATAGAACTGTAATTTAAAATTAGTAGTTGAAATTGAAATTAAAAATTATATAAAACGTATTACATTTGTCATGCGTCCATGATTTTATCAAAGATTTGCCGATAATTTTCGAAATTATAAGTTATTTGTGAGTACCGTACATCTTAAATGCACTATAAAACTCTCGTAAGTGAATCTAATAACGCATCAATGTTTGTAGAAGCGTTTTTATTGTAACGCTTTCTTTTCTCTTTTACGTATTTAAAAGTTTTATGAATTTTTTTTGTTATTTTCTAAAACGAAAATGAAGCTTTTGTTGTTGATAAAAGTAAAATGAGAGAAGGAAAATGTGGTTTACATTTTTAGTATCGATAGTCAATGAAACACTTTTTTCTAATTTGTTTGAGATATAAGAGTAGTTTTTGTGTAAATATTCTCCTTATTTTCAATTAGGTGAATTTCGTTAAATGGAGTTAAGGTTGCACCATATAAAATTAAATTAAAGAACCCATTAAAATTATTACATTGTGTGGTACATCTTTTGCAAAAGTTAAATATAGCCGTTATTTCGGCATCGTCTCTGTTGATAAGGTTTATTTTTAAATAAAGAATTGCTTTATATACAGGGCATCAAAGGCCAGCGTTGCTAAGAAAATTTCAATTTACCATAGGTATATCAATTACTTAGATAAGATTTCGAGATGAGCTATGTTTTGTTGAAGATGCAACTTCTCACGACGGAGACCTTAGAAAATTTTAGTAACCTTTTCTTTAATTGGCTAAGCAAATGAAAGGGGTTTAAAAAACCAATGTGTGAAATTCTTCACGAGATCAGAAGTAGTTCAGGGGTAGAAGCGTTATGTTTTTCGTTACTGTGACGTAGTGAATGCGCCGAGTGATGTTGACCAAAGTCCGCGTTGAAGGAACTTCCGTGACAGGGTTCTCATCCCTTCACAGCCTATTAATTGTTCAACCTTCACGAGACCAGTTTATCGTTACGTGCAGTTGGTCCATAGGGAATTGTAGGAATTCAGAAAGGCGTTTACTGTTTAAAGTTATCTAGTGCTTTCGTCGTTCTCTGGAGAAGTTTTCGCTTTTTGCGGAAAAATCCAACGTTCGTTCCAAAGTTTCAAACCTAAAGCTTTTCGTAATTTAAAAATATTAAGAATTATTCAGAACTTGTACATTATTAGGGTAAAAATAATAAGAAACGCGCTGTAAATAAACCAGCTTTTGTGTATAGTTAACGGAGAATAAAAGGTAACAAGCAGAACTAGAATAAAGTAAAGTGAACGAATTTCGGGTTAATATAAATATTAGTGTACATACGATCAATTAAAATTCGAATCAAAACGCGAGCTGAAAAAGGAAACAGTCACTAGCTGAATGATACTGAAAGTTGCGAGCGTGGCCTCAGCATCAATCATATCATCGAGGTCACTTTCCAAGTCCATCATAGGTATTTGAGTAACAAAAGGGCCTCCCCTAGTAAGGTAACATTTTTGTTATTGTTGTGGTTGACAAAGTTAAATAAATTCTTGTGTATTTCATTATTATGTTATTTGTATGTACAAACGTATGAATGCACTGTTCTTTTGGAGATTAACTTCTGATTATTTTATCGTGTAAATTTTTAAGACCAGTGCATTCATCCATATAATAATCTAAATTTGTTTGAGTGTTCTATATTTGTTATTTTGGTCCATCGAACTTACAGTAACTCTAGTAAAAGGTCGTTAATGAAACTATCTAGGGTCACAGCCTATTTAGATAACTAGGTGTTGCTACTCGGATAGATACAATATTGTATCCGATGTTTTATTATTTATTTAAATTACACATCTTTAGGTTATTGGACTTGTTTTTCCTAATGTGAACCTATTATTACACATCATCTGACGACACGCATATTTAGGGATTTTTTTTGAATTTGGTCATCGAATTCACGTCATTACAATGTGATTAGTTTAAATAAAACAATCACGGCCGAAAGCTTTTCAAGTGATTATTTAATTATAGCGTAACATTTAGCCTCCGATGAATCACTGCATTTTCTTTTTTGACTAGAACCTAATTAATTGCGATTTGAGGAATTTAATTTCAAGTTGTTGTGTACAGAATTAAAGTGTTTCTTTGATTGTTGAAGTGAAATTACTTTAAGAATCGAATTCTTGAGTAACGTAACGTAACAATAGATTTTTGTTTTTTTATCAAATTAGTGATTGATTTTACGGCACGCAATTATTTTAGTTAAGCGTGCAAATATTTTTGAAGCCTTTCAGGTTGGCGAGGTCTGCTGATTCCAGTGTCACCTGCGAAGATTACGTTTAGGTAAGTGACTAATTTGAGTAATTTGAGCAAGCTGTGAACAGACGTAATTAGGCATTCCAATCCCTATCGTAACAAATACTCTGGCGCCCTTTTCCGGTTTTAACTAGTTTCAACCCCTATTTGGACTTATACACGATAAACTATTCTATTGTGTGCACAATTTAATACACCGAAACATCCCAGCCGCTGGCTAGTCAAGCAAAAGCCAAGTTTATCTGTTATTTCGTTTTACTGCCAGTTTGGACCGTATCACATTGAGTTTTCACTGTAAAATAACACTTATGTTTAATAACAAAGCTATTTCTTTGTTAAATTTGACTGGATTTTTTATTGATGTCAAGTTTTTATATGTAAATGTTTTTATCAATTTAAAATTAGAGTTTTTCACAACTTTACTATTACCTCATCATTTGATTAAACGGTATTCTGATTTGTCATGTTGAAAGCAGATCAAAAATATTGAATTTATTAAGAATCTAGTTAGTTTTTACTAAAATTGTATTCCATAGTTGGTTTTACACGTTTATCAAACTGTTATATAAGGGTTATGTTAGTGTTTTCTATTTTCGTATTTCAAAAATTTGTTTCCACATCTTAAACATTTCTAAAAGATTATATTACTACTGACGAACATAACTGTTAGTGTTATCGAAACGTTTAAATTTATATAACCACAAATACAAAAATACACTATTTTCCAAAAAGTATTTTAAATATGCTAAAAGTAAAAATCAGTTTTATTTATTTTTGTAATGTAAACTATAATTATGTTTTAATCAGACATTAGAGGGCTAGCTTGGGTAAATAATTTTTTATTATTTCAATACATTACAGATGTGTTGTCACTACGGTGGTCAGTGGTTAGTTAAAGTAGTATATACAGCTGCTTCAGAAATAAACTGATAAAAACAAAACTGCCGTTAATAAACTCCCCTCTCCCCGCTGAATTTCGCCCAAAACATAATCAGCTCCAAGAGAAACGAAAACAAGCTTAAATACGAAATGTTAAGTACGCACGTGTTGTCGTTCTAGAGTTATCGTGGATAGTAACATACATCCGCATACATCCACACACATACAAACCCATGCACACAGGTACCCACGCACGCATATACGCACACACTCACACACACACCCAAACGCGCACCCGAAACTTTGTCAGGCGTAAAATATGGTAACAAGTCGATTTAGCGTTAGTAAAGAAAAAGTCGATTGCATCAAATACCTATGTCGGTATAGAAGGTAAAAAGGAAAGTTTTTTTCAAACCAACTGGTATTTTTTTTGCTGGCCACATAGTTGCCGAACAATCCCCGTAGCCTTGAATAAGTTGCAGCAATTTTCAGACTAGGGAACTTCCCACCAGCGCTAGATTGCAGTACTACCTTCATACTTTAGTTAATCTTTCCCATTTGACCTGCATGATTATTTTCCTTTACCTTAAAAATGTAATAATTTACAGTTATTTTTATAGAAAATGTGAAACCTACAAGACGATAAAAATGTAATAAAAGTATTGCTGCGCTCAAATGTAAAACACATTCTTCCTCTCCCTCACCCTTTTTCTAAAAAAATCTTTTTTGCAATAAAAAATATTGACCGTCTCTTCTCAAGATAAAAACTATCTTATCTTTTAAGCTTGACCAAACAATACACATTTACAAAATTTCATCTAAATATTTTCAGCCGTTTCCGAGATTAGTGTAAACGAACATCGTGGCATGATATATATATATATATATATATATATATATATATATATATATATATATATTTAATATATGTTTATGTAAGTAATGTGGGAATGTTTGTAATTGATATTTGAGTAAAGGTTGAACAGAAAAAGGAAACATATATTACGGTAGAGAAACAGGTGTTTTGCCGAAACTGGCGCGGGCGTGACGAATTGTTGAACATTTCTATACGCGTGCACTTGATGTAAAAATGTCACTAGTTAGCAATTAATTACTAAACGGTACACACTGCAATCAAAGACGTCTTTGTTCGGTACTTGGAAACTCGAGACCTAAATGTTAGGTTTAAAATTAAGACGTCGTGCAATAATTAATATGAAACTGATTTTCATCACTTTTAAAAGACGAGGGTTAATTTTCGGGAGTAGACATGGTTACTGGAAACCAGAGTGGAAGGGCAGTTGCTAATGAAATTTTGATTGAGTCAGATGCTTTGATTTGTTTTAATTAGAAACTCCCATTGTAAACCGATCGGTCTATAAATATTTCTTGCGTGTACGTTTTCTTTTGAATTAGCCACCACTAATTTATCTTTTCTTTCGGTGGTTAGTTGTAATGTGTTTTTCAAATATTAATCTATAAATAACAGTCAACCTTTTCGAAGTTAAATAGCGTATGTTAACGATTTGTGTCTGTGATCAATTAAAGGGATACATATTCAAGTGTAAGTAGCAATTTTTATATAAAATTAAGGCTGGCAGCAAATAATTCTACAAGGCTATATAACGTATTAAAAATCGAGCATTGCCTTGCAAAGGTATCTTATTCGCACGTGGGCTCATTAAGCTGAAATCTGTTAAAATAAAAGACAGTACAGGGCTCCCTCACTCTTATATTTGTGTGAATTAGCATTGTTGTTTGTTGTTTATATTTATGTTAGTGTAGAGGTGGGCTGGTGAAAGGGTACATGATACCGCTGGGTTATTAATTGTAAAAGGCAATTGCCCAGTGGGTACGCACTCCCGGGTTCAGATAACCATTAAACACCTCGAATCTTATTTTTATTGTTTTTATTGTTGGATAGATGAATGTATAATCTGAGAAAGGAGCGCTGTATTTTTCTAAGGCACTCAAACTTACATATCGTCTTTTTTTTTGATCTATTAATGTACTCGTGCAATTACTTATTTATGAATAAAGTGGGTGTTATTGGTGGTTTTTCCCACAATAGTATATTAACGGGCTGAACCACCATTGCGCAAAGCTCGTTAATTTTAATTTGAGTAGTTTCATTGTTTACCTGCCCCTCATGATGCAACACTTACCTCACCCAGCCTATCTTATTCAAATAGCACAGCGTACCTACCACTAGACGGCCACTTCGTTTGATCAGATTTGAGGTTTGCGAGTAATTAAATATCATACTTGCAAATAAATTCTAATCGTTTAATTATTGTCAGGAAAGTCCATGTAAGTCAAGGTAAATTATTTGGCGATTGTTTTGTTCTTGAATTTGCATTCTTGCAAATAAGTTCAAACTACACTTTTCAAGATGGGGTACCTGGGGGACGCTACAAGATTAACCAAAAAATAAACATAGAAGGTGTCAATTCTACAAATACACACTGTATAATAATGACGTAATACTACACATTTAATTTTTATCTTTAACCAGGATATCTTCAATAATTATTTAAAAACCACAACTGGATCTGTTAGTTGGAAAACACCTTACTTTATGTATCTGGTGTGATAATAACTCCGTTTGTTACATTTTATATTTATGTTACAGAAAGAAAACAATAACGAGCACGTTTTTGTGTATTTGGTGAGACAACGTAAAAACCGGTAAAAAAGTAATACAAAACTAATTATCTCCAAGTCCATCTCGTGAAAAACAATAGTATATATTAATTGAATAAAATTAAACAGACAGACTTGCCCGACACCACATACTAACCAAACCAAAAGACTCAGATGTTTGATAAGTCTATAATTACAAAAACTTATATAAAAATAATCCAGGATTAGAGTGCTACAATTAAAAACAAGATCAGAAGCTTTAAGCTAACCGTTAACGTATTCAGTGAAGTGTTTATATGATTTATATTGGGAATAGGGCATTATCTCGTATATTATGATCAATTGCAACCCACATTTCGCATACATGACTGAATTTAAGGATCTGATTTATGTTTGACCAAAATGTATTTAACGTCGGTAAGTTTTTTGGTAATTGCAGCATGAAATTTAGTCACAGGATTGTTAAATATAATTAAATGTGTAGTAATCGTAGTAATTACGAAGTTAATGTTTATTAAATGAATTTTCAATGGTTATTAGTACAATAAAATATTATATAATATATATTTAACCTTTTCGAACACAAACCACAAAGCAGAAATTTAGACAAGAAAGGGACATCGCAAGTATCGTTTCAATTAACACTCAGAATGTATACCCACATATACAGTGCGCTCAGAAAGTAACGATAAATTCCTTATTTTTGTTAATTTGTAGTCAAAATCCTGCGATACGTCGATTTTTTATTTTGATTGCGGACCTTATGCTGTGTCGCACATGTAAATGGCGCTGCACATTTTCCGGATATGACGTCAAAGTTCAAATTTTTAAATGGCAACCATGTATGTTCTTCGCGGAAATCGATGCAACTCTTTCTCCTGAGTTCAAAAATGCCCTATTTGTTTGGATTATTTGAAACAGTATGCGCGATATTAGTTATTAAATGTGGCATAATTCGAAAAGTGATGCGGTGTTAGTGTTATCAATGTTTGCGTTAAATTAAGAATCTGGGTACTAAAAAGTGCACAACATTTATTAAAATAAACATAAACTGAACGAAAACAAACATAAAATAAGACTTGAAAGGGTTTTTGTCTTCCGGTGACAAAAAGACGTACTTCAAGTCTACCTATAACGATACATAAATATGCGGTTTTCGACCGCTTGAAAATAAAAATAAACTCCATATCGAGTTACCTAGTTGCTTGTTGTATTGACAAAAGCCTACATTTCAATCACATCAGTTCTGTTCTTGACTAACACCGCACCACTTCTCGAATTATGCTACATTTAATAATTAATATCGCGCATACTGTTTTCAAATAATCCCAATAAATAGGGCATCTTTGAACTCAGGAGAAAGAGTTGCATCGATTTCCGCGATGAACATACAGGGTTGCCAATTAAAAATATGAACTTTGACGTAATATCCGAAAAGTGCGAAGCGCCATCTACATGTGCGACACAGCATAAAGTCCGGAATCAAAATAAAAAATCGACGTGTCGCAGGATTTTGACCACAAATTAACGATTTCGAAAATAATGAATTTATCCGTTACTTTCTGAGCGCACTGTATTTGCGTTTTATTATTATTCATTGTAATTCGTGTAATGTGAATAATTTAGGCTTGCATTCAACACCTTTAAGCGAAATTATAAAATTCTGTAGAAATATAAAATTTTCGGAGTTTAGAAGACCGAAAGTCGCCATAAATCTAATACTAAATGTCGTACTTAAAATACCTATACTCTTTAAGTTAACGTTTTAGAATCATTTTGCTAATTCATTATATAAACAATAATCACTCTCGATTCTAATACGGTTATATAATGGCCACACGCTACGTTCTATTTGTCGGAAGTTTAAGAAATTTAACTTAAATGTCAATTTAAGAATGGACCACGTAAGATGAAATTTTTTCTCCGCTGATTTTTTTTTTTTGATTGGTCGATTAAGTGACGCGATTTAACAAAATTAGAGAACATTCCGCCGAACTAACAAAAAAAACCCATCTTCAAACGCGGTTGACTATAAAAAATAGCTTGATTTCACCTTTTACCTACGTTTTGCAGATAATTAGTGATAGTCCCGTGTTAGAAAAAGTGTTTTTTTCTTCATCGTTGTCCGCTGATACAGTTTGATTTTAACTGGTTTTGGACATAAATTTAAATGTGGTTATTCTTTGCTATCAGTACGTCGGTCCCAAATGAGTTGATTTTGAGTAATGAATTAATGTCAATTTTTTTTTGGGAGTATGCTCTTGCGTATGTGTTAGTATTTACTTATTGTTAGCTTATGTTATTTATTTGTGGACTGTTCAGGAGTCCTTCTCCTCTTCAGCCCTGGTCATTCCTTGTTGTTGTGTTGCGGTGTTTGGTGTTATTGTATGTTGTACAATCATGAGGTGTGGTTATTTTGGGTGTAAAAAAGAAAAAATGATTTAGGTTTTATTGAGTAATGAATGTGTTAATGGGTTAAGTGTGCATGGTGGTTGTGGTGTGTGTAGCGTAGTTGGTGTGCATATATTCGTTGGCCGGTATCTTGCTGGGGTCGTCATCCAATAGACGTGGGGATGCGGAGGGCATACGGGATGTTGTCAAGGGATTCTTCTATCTCCTCGGGGAGGTCGTCGAGGAGTTGCGTAAGGATGGCGGGTGGATTTTTGAATTTGAGCTTGGGTTTCCTTCGTAGGAATGGGGAAAAGCGGTAGTTATAAGGTGTGGTAAGAATCTCTTTGGTTGGGATGGTATCGCCGAAAATCCTTTTGTGGTTAAAATTTTTCTGAAGGGTTTGGATTCTATGTGTGATTGGGGATATATTGGCGCGTTGAATAGTAAGGGTATTAGGGTACCTGCAGGGTAACCGGTGTATGCATCGGAAAAATCAGGACTCACAGGAAGCGATGGAGTAAAGGTGTTTGGGGTTTATATTTGTATATATGGGAGCTCGGAAATCCATAACAGGGCGGATGTTTTATACGTGTGTAAGAGGGTTTTGGGGTGACAAGCTCTGATTCTACCCCGGAGGACGCCCAGTAGGTTTGCGCGGTTCCTAATACGGTTGAGGTTTTTAACATCCGGGAGCCTGTTGAGGGTTCGTGTGAAAAGGATTCCTGATTTAGAGTGAGGGACACATTTCTGGAGAAAAGCTTTGGGCACTTATCTTCGGTGTAATGAGGATGGCGGAAGAGGATTGCTTGGGTCTTGGTAGGATTGACGGATCTTGTGCAGGAGACCGACGTGCCAGACCCTGTCAAACGCTTGCTTAATGTCCAAAAACACAGCCAGATTGCATTGTTTGTGATTGAATGCTCTGGTGGTCTCGGTAAGCAGCTTCAACAAGGAATCGTGACACGTTCGGTTGGGATGGAAGCCGAATTGGCTGTTAGGAAGAAGGTCGTTGAATTCGAGGTGGACCCTTAGTCGCTTGGCTAGAATCTGCTCAAAGTATTTTCCGAGGCAACTCAGGAGGGAAATGGGTCGATAGGAGGAGGGCGAGGTTAGGTCAGCGTGGGGTTTTGGTATCATGACGGTGGAGCCCGATTTCCAGTCCGTCGGAAAATAAGAGAGGGTTAAGCATTTATTATATATATCGGATAGTGGAGCTGGCCAAAATGAAGTTTTGACCAGTAGGGGTATGTGATCAGATGTGAACGTGGTGCCTAGAAAGCACTCACGATCGAAATAGTGAGCTATTGGTTCGGAGACTATGATGTGGTCTACTATTGGGGCACCTAAATGATCAAAGAATGTGGGTTGTTTGTTGACGATTCGCAAGAGCGGCAACTGCAACAGGGCGGAAGTTAGCATGTTGCCGTTGCCGTTAGTTGCGGTGTCACCAAATTGGGTATGGCGGGCATGAAAATCACCTAGGATAACGGCATTTGGGAGGATTGGCGTAAATTAAGAGGTCATCGGAGTGGGTGTTGTGGCCGGGCGGGTTGTAGTAGGAAACAAATATTATAGGAGTGAGAAAGTGCACCGTTGCAGCAACGCATTCGAGATGCTGCAGGTGCGCTGGAAGTTGAAAGGGAGTGGATGGGAAGCAATTTTTAACTAAGAGGGCAGTTCCATGTTGGCTATTGTTTGAATAGGTGTGAAAGGTGTTGAAATTAAGGGTGCATATTATGAGATTGTAATAAGTGTTTGATTAAGGGGCGTTTCCGATGCACGCCCCTGGCATTAATGGTCCCTGCTAGGATATCCATTGGGAAGGAGTTAAGGATTTGGTTGGCGGATAACGGCGACCTTCATCCGCGTACCGGATACGCAGGTGCTGATTCTCCGTTGGAAGTTGCGGGATAGTGAGTCTAAGGCTCGGATAACCCTATCTCGCTGAGTCCTTGATGGAAAGGGATTCGGTGTCGGGAGGTGGTTTCAGGTGGACCGTGTCTTCGGTTCAAACAGGATAGGGTCGAGGGGTGCCATCTTCGACGGGGAACTGCTAGTTGTTAATTAAACCATTCTTCAATATTTTACGCACAACAATCAACATTTAGAAGAATTTTTGTTAAAACTGTGCCACGCGCAGTAGGGAGTTCATGTACTACCTCTATTTTGGGGATAATTAATTTTGTACTACTGTTTATGTGGTCGTGCGCAGTAGTTATGCTGCAACTTTTATGTTTATACCAGATGTAACCTTTTGTGTAGCGTGATATTGAATAATGTCAAATGTTAGCGCGAATATATAAATATATAATATACACTAACGTTTTAGGGATAAGGTTGTTCGGATCAATTTCTTTTTCTAGTTTAAATTGCTTAATTACTAATATTCATTTTTTATTCGACATAAATTAAGTGGACTGAACAAGCTTTTCCAATTGTATTGAGATAATTTAATCAAAAGGGGTTTTGTATTCAGTTTTGTTAAACGAAAGGGAAGCTGAATTACTTAATTAATTTTTCTTTCTTGTAAATAACTGATTTAATAGGTTTATTAAATTGGTCTTTTCAGGCTAAGGTACGTAAGATCTTGCGTCGGACGGAAGGGGTGTTGTTGTTTTTGGTATTATAATTATAAATAATACATTACTGTGGGCGTATGTACAAGCTCACGACTTGTCCTCGTCCATTTCATTTTAACTTTTTTTTGTGGTTTTGGGGATAACATACACTCTGTGTATAATTTATTTCATTTATTATTCATATATACATATATATATATATATATATATATATATATATATATATATATATAGCTATACAATAACGTTTGGCTTATTATTTACTTGGTTGAGAATTTAAAGAAAACAAATAAATTTACGTTTGTTGAGAGAATTGTCACTTAATTACTATTCTTATTACTCCCTGTTTCAAGCTTTACAGGCTCTCTCCCTCTTTCAAGGAATAAGAACCTATTTTCTGTTCCTTCTTTCTTTAAAGCTTGTGGCGCCTATTTCGGTTCTTTCCTCATTAACCAAATTCGAACTTAACTATTTTATTGATATCTCCAAAGCACCCATGTAATCCGAGTGCTCTGCGGTCTTCGGACCGTTTGATTGAGTTTTAGCCGAGCTCACTCATTTCTCCCGTTTTATGCAGTGTGGTGGTTAGACACATGGCAAATTTTAATTAACCCTAAGTATATTGGATAATTACATATTAATTATTGTTATTCCTCAAATATTCTAATAAAATGTAGACAATTACGGGATTGCAATCAGTGTACTAGCATTTTGCAAACGATACTCATCGATCAAACACCAGTTGTGAATGTGTGATTGTGTTTAAAAATGCCTAAATCAAGAAAAAGTGTGAGTATTCCAAGAAGTGGGAGTGTGATATTAAAAAGGCGAGAGAAGCGTAAGTACCTATATACAATCTTATTTTATTGAAATATTCCCTTTGTTACAATTTATTAAAATGTCCTGTAATTATCATAAATAAAAAAAATTATATACGATTCACTATTAGCAAATCCATTCAAGTGGCCCGAAATTCTTTTTTGTTGGTTTTCAAATGGCAGAATATGTAAAAAAATCATAAGGTAGATTTTTTTATTGATAAATTCTTTTTATAGGAAATTGGGTAAGATTTCAACAGAAGTTTGCATCCACCCTCGTTCGGAAGACGAACCTTGTAGCATCAGCTTCCATCATAATGATGACGAAGACTTTTTGGTGTCCGATATTGTCAAGAAATGGTGACAGACGCTGATACTGAACCCGAAGACCAATTTGATGTTTCTTTTGATGAAGACAGTTGAGATGCTTCATTATTGTTGGAAAACGATACAGAATCAGATATAAAATATGTCTTAAATGTGTTGAAATCACTAAAACACGTTGGTTTTGGTTGATCTTTTTGATATAGATGTCATATCAGAAAAGATAGAAGGATTAGAAAGTACCCTTATTTAAATGGGATATGTGCAGAAAGACAGATGGTAAGGACTGGTGGCACTGATGCTTCTTTTGGTTCAACAAACCGTGCTGCCGTTATTGGTGCTGTATCAATTGGGATTGGATATACCCAATTAGCTGAGCTTGTTGCAGCAATACCATAGATGTCTAACGACACATATTTAAAATACCACAACAGAATTTTACCCTCGGTCCATAATTTAAACCAACAATTAATGAGCAAAGTGGCAAAAGAAGAAGCCGAATCCACAGAAGCAAAAATTAGAATAACATTCCAATTATATCAGTGATAGCAGACGGAGCTTGGGGGAAAAGATCTTACCATAGAAGCTATTCTGCACTTTCTGGAGTTATAATGAAATCTTTTTTTTTTATTATAAAGGATTTTTTCAGGCATCCATAATCGGACCTAAATCAAAAAAGATTTTGTATATGGGTGTAAGAAACAAATATTGCTGTTTATCTGCCAGAGGCCATGATATGGATGATCATGAATGTTTCCGGAACTGGAATAAGACTTCTACTGCAATGGAATCTGGTATTATTTGCGAAGGATTTGCAGAATCAATTTCACGGCATAACCTAATTTATGGACAATTGATTGGTGACAGAAACAGTAGTGTATACAAGCATTTAACACAAACTTCCCCGTACGGCCCGTCATTTTGTATTAGAAAAATGGAATGTAGGAATCATTTGCGTCGTAATTATATCAATAAACTCAGCGATCTTAGTAAAGACGGTCGATATCCAAAAAGGTGAAGAGATTATATATGCAATCCTTCCTTTAGGCCGTTTCCGTAATGCAGTTGTGAAAGCGTTAGCGTACCGCAAAGTTGAAAATGAATCTATCGATAGCAAAAATGAAAATTTGAAGAAAGATATATTAAATTGACCTTTTCATATTCTGGGTAGATGCGACTAATGTCAAGAATATTTTTGTAATGACACTAAGAAGAACGAGGTAATAATATTTTTGAATATTAATTTGTTATTAAACTATTTCTTTTAATTTAGGAGGATTTGGTAGATGTATATTTAGAATGCGGCATGTTGCCAGTAATAAACACTATTGTAGAACGACTAGCAAGACCAAGCATCTAGTTTGCTCTACGATACCGATACAAATCTAGCAGAAACATATAATTCGGTAGTTGTGAAATTTGCAGGAGGTAAAAGAGTCAATTTTTCTTTAAAAAATTCGTACCAATTGAGATGTGAAATGGCCGCGTTCTTTTTTAATAGCGAGGGAAATTTATTATCGCTTTTCCATGAGCACCTTTGTAACAGACCACCGGGGCACTACATGACGCATTTTTTAAACTCCCAAATTAATGGTCGTAGGAAGAAGGTTACAAAATGTATGTACTATTTTAATAACGTTTTCTTCTATAGAAACTTCTTCATTATAGTAGTTTGTAATCTTAAACAGGTGTCGTATGAATAATTTCATTCACTTATGATTAAATACTTCTAGCTCAGAGCTATAATTAGCTATAGAAAATAATGGATAACAAGAAGATTTTGTGCCACGGTAGATTAATAGGTCCAGGTTCAATAACATTTGCTTTGCTTATTAACAAAAATAGAGTTGCTTAGATATTTTGTTTTTAACGAACAAATAAACCTTAAGAATAGAAAACTCATAAAAATAACAAGTAAAAAATAATGACAAGAATGAGTTTTATTACGATACTTAATTTGATTGCAACGATGATCTCTTAAAAACTAATGTTAGTGATTCTTGATTAACTGTCTTAAACTATAATGTGAATTAATTAACAATATGAAATGCCTGATGTAATTTCTTTTACATTTTGGGTGTCACTGGAACTTCAGCAGATAAGTAAATGCTGTCGACTCATCAGTTTAAATTTTATTGTGCAATTTTAACGAAAGTTAAAGTAAACATCAGATTGATATGTTGGTAATTCCAAATATATGTGAATTTCTTCATAAACCTCCAAACTGAATTGATTTTGTATGGTTCAAAGTAAAATTTGGTAATTGAAATCCCACTTCGCAGCATCATATTGCAAAGTTAACGTTAAAATAAAATTAAACCCAAAGTATAATAAGTGGTAAGAGTATAACTAAAGTTGAGTTGCCTGAAATGTAAATGGCTCGAATTTCAGTATGGTAAATTTAAAAACTCACCATATAAATGTGGCACCCTAAAGAAATTTTAAACAAAGCGAAAATCGCTTCTACCTAAACACGTAGTTCAAGCAATGAATCAAGGACGCTCAAAGTGACCCTGCGCAATTACCGAAAATGACTCGAAGCGCGGAAAGGATGTGAGGTGAATAATAATTGACATAATTTATTAAAAGACATTTTTACGCCAATAAGGTATGCAGCTAACGGTACACGAAATACACTTAAGTTGATTGGTAAATGAATCCATCACACCCGATCTTTCAAAAGATTAGTACGAATTGGGCGTTACTCAAATTTTTGACTTGTTTGGAAAATGTCGACAAAAAAAAGATTGAAGAAGGTACCTTGACCTAATCAAAAAATGATTTGTGTAAGAAACGTTTAACGGCATGCAATTTTGGAAAAATATGCAAACTGCGTGAAACAACGTGCACTTCCAAAACTGTTTCCTCAACAGTGAGTCAAATGCAATTAAACTATTTCAACAACTATTCAAGTTAAAAGTCACTACATGCGGACTCCTTATAGACGAAGATAAACCATTTTTAGCATGTTCGGCTGACGGACTAGTAGAAGAAGATGCCGTGGTGGAAATAAAAAGCAGCGACATTGATCCTGTGGAGGCATGTAAGGTAAATTTAATTAATTATTGTGTTGTAGATTCCGAAAACAATAAAATTAAATTAAAGAGGAACCATAATTATTATTGTCAGGTGCAAGGAATTTTACATGTTATCAAACGAGTCAAATGCTACTTTATTGTCTACATTGTAACAGGAACCCATGTTGAAGAAATTGAAACGTATGTAGTAACAATAAATGTTTTGAACATTAAATAAAACAATATGTTTTGTTTTTTATACGGATGATAAATTTTGGGAGGATCATATAGTAAAAAAATTAGAAGAATTTTATTATAAGTCTTTATTACCGGAATTAGTGGATCCACTCAGATGTCGTAAATTAAATCATCGAACTGTACGTATCACCAATTAAATTTTAAATTGTTTTGTTTGTTCACCTCTATAATTTGTTTACAATATTTTAGAAAACTTTGTTTTTTTCTTTGAAACAAAATAAATAAATAGAATACTTAATTGTTTTATTCTAATTTGTACTGATACGAATACATTATAATTTAATAAGATGCACACATAAAGAACATGCCATATTCGTTATTTTCATTTAAATAATAGTTTGAAGGATTCAAAGTTAATCCGATTACGTTTGTGTTTCAGTAGAAATAGGTACTTGATAAGGAATGCCTGCAGATCTTTGTGCCCCCGGGTCATTTAATGAGCACACCATGCTGCTATATTTTCTAATGGAATTTCTACCTTATTGACATCAAAACATTTATCGTTTTTATAATGTTTTAAACAGTAAATTATAAATCTACATTTTTTCAAAATTTTAACAGTTCGTATTTCGAAAAACCTATGTCTGAATATATGGCGGTTGTTAAAAATATTATCAGTTATAAAAATATTCCAATTTAATCATTACTGGGAAAAAAATTCAATAAAAAATTATAGAAATTAAAATTTAAAAAAAAACCTGTATTCAAACATTTAGGAAGGTTTCGGGACTATTTTGACGTCTTACGTGTTTCTCTAAAGTTTCAGATAACTTCATAATAATATAAAAAGTCAGAACGTTTTTAACGTTGCTCTTATGGGGGTTTGATGTGTTGCCTAACTAGCATTTTCTTGCTTTATTATGTATTTTCTTGCACTGTCTTAAATTCATCTTCTTGCATTTTCTTCCGCCTTTGGGAATTCTCTTGAAATTCTATATTTTCTTCTTCTTCTTATATTTTCATACATTTCTTAAAATTGCTGGCTCTATTTTTTGTATTTTCTTCTACATTTGTAGTTCTTTTCCATGTTTGTATATTGTACATTTTCTTGCATTTTTTTTTGCGTTTTTTGTCTTTTCTGACATTTGTTGCATTTTGTATTTTTTACATTCTTTTACGTTTTCCCAAAATTTTCATTTTCTTGCATTTTGTTACATTTTCTAAATTTTTTACATTTTCTTGCTTCATTATGTATTTTCGTGCACCGTCTTAAAGTTTTTCATCTTCTTGCATTTTCTTCCGCTTTCGTGATTTCTCTTTGTATTTTCTTGCGTTTTCATGCATCTTCTTACATCTTATATTTTCGTGCATTTTTATTTTTGTACGTTTTCTTATGTTTTCCCAAAATTTCATTTTCGTAAATTTCTTGCATTTTTTTTTTATTTTCTTGATTCATTATGCATTTTCTGACACCGCCCTAAATTTCTTGCATTTTCTTCCTCCTTTGAGCATTTCTGGTATTTACTTCTATTTTCTTGCGTCATCTTACATATTCTCACATTTTCTTGAGCTTTCAAGCATTTGCTTACATTTTCTTGTATTTTCTTGCACCGACTTTTCATACATCTTGCATTTTCTTACATTTTGTTGAACCTCCTGGACTTTCATGCATTTTCTTACTTTTACTCAAAATTTCATTTTCTTACATTTTCTGGCATTATGCATTTTTTTGAACTACCTTAAAATTTTTCCATTTTTTTTCGCCTGGGAGAACTCTTTTGCATGTTTGTATTTTCTTGCATGGCTGAATTTATTGCATTTTCTTGCGTTTTCTCAAAATGCTATTGCTTCACATTTTCTTCAGTTTCCTACACTTTGTTACATTTTTTGCAGTTTCTTACATTTTTTGCTTTATTTTGCAGTTAGTTGCCGTAAATTTTTGCATTTTCTTCCAACTTCGTGCATTTTTTGTCTTTTCTTGCAGTCTCATGAATTTTTGCCGTTTTGTTGTACTATCTTGCATTTACTTGAATCTTCTCGTGTTTTCTTGCATTTTCTTCTATATTTTTGCATTTTTGCGCTTTCTTGAATTTTTAGTATTTTGTTGCATTTTTTACATCTTTTTGCTTTGTATTGTATTTTCTTGCACTACCGTACATTTCTTGCATCTCCTTCTGCTTTCGTGTATTGTTTTGAATGTTTACGCTTTCTTACATTTTCTGTAATTTTTTCTAATTTATTGCATGCATTTTATTACATTTATTTTTCATATTGCCTTGCGTTTTCTAACGTGTTCCTGCATTTTCTCTCATTTTCTTAAACGGTCATACATTTTCTTGCAGAAAAAACAATCCGTCACGGCTATTGTTTCGCTAATAAATGTGTTGTATACACAACTGAAATGCTGTAATTTATACACAAAACAAACAAAAATATTGTCAAAGCACTTAAGGCTAATTATCAGATATTTGGGGAGAACCTAGGAGTTTATAAGATTTCTTTTGGGGGACATCGATTTTATGTTGGACAAACTAATGAAAGATATAAGAACGAAACACCTTGATACACATCCAAGAAAATAAGCATGAGATAGTATAGAGTTAATTAACCCTCTATTACTCCCTTTCTATTAATTTGACTAATAATGTTGTGTTTACTATCAGTTAAAGAATGCCGAATGTTACATAATCGATTGATAGGGAACACAATATATTGCTTTCTCGGCTAATATTTAAAAAGTATTTTTTTCCTCTTTCCCATTCCATCCCAAGCTGAATTCTTCCGTTAGAAGAAATATCCTTTCCTCCCATGACGTCTCGCGACGGAGCTGTACTAGCTGATCCTGCTGAAAAAGCCAACCTCTTTGTCGTTTACTTTACCGTCGCCAAAATCTACCCCATACGCTATGAAACAAGCTCCTAGAATCAATTATCAATAAGCTTGACTCAAACAAGGCGACTGGCCCTGACGGTATTCCGGCTATCGTCCTTAAAAATGCTACCCCGAACTAGTACCTGTATTGTCCAAAATCCTTTGCGATCTCCATGGCATCAGGAAAGTTTCCTTCATCGTGGAAGTTACCAGATGTATCCAGCTTTCTTGACAAAAGACGTATACGCGTTGTCATCGATGGCTTCTTTTCGAGAGAAACTACTATTAACGTGGGAGTACCCCAAGGATCAGTGATAGATCCTACACTTTTCCTGCTATACATAAATGACCTCATTTCCTTAACAACTAACCCGATCCATTGTTTGTCACAACAATAAGTCTAGACAGGACGTCAAGGTGGAAATAGCAGCCTCAATCAACAGTGACTTAGAACGAGTCCTTGAATGGGGAAGGAATAACCTACTCACGTTCAACGCCAACAAAAGGCAGTGTTGCCTTGTGTCCGCCAAGAAAGACTGATCATTTCCTGCTGGAAATATGGATGGCTTAGAACTCAAGTTTTCAAACTCTATTTCTATGTTAGGGATGTCCGTATCATCGAACCTTTCATGGATTGACCACCTTTTGTCAGCCAGCAAGACAGCTGCCCATAAACTGGGCTCTCTATACAGATCTAAACAGTACTTCACATCGCAACAACTCCTTTTACTGTATAAGGCTCAAATTCGACCTCATCTGGAACACAATTCCCACCTCTGGATCAGTGCTCGCCAATACGCCCCTGATATGGTAAACCGGATCCAAAAAAGAGTTATAAGGCTTATAAATGACCCGTCCCTGACTTCTGACCTACAGTCTCTTGAGCATAGAAGAATAGTTTCGGTTCTTTCCTTGTTCTATCGCTATTACTATGGCAAGTGTACCTCCGAAATACACTCCTTAATACCTTCGCAGGCCATCTTCGCTAGAAACACTCAGTTTGCCCTTTTACACCATAATTACGCACTCAAAATTCCATCGAGTCACACTAAACGGGCGCAATCTACATTTTACCACAAGGCGTACCAATTGTGGAATGCACTACCCAGTTCGTTTTCCTCCAAGCTTTGACTTACGTCAATTTAAGGTAGCCATTCATAAATATTTCTCGGTAGCCTAACAATATCCCTAAATCCTTCCAGTATTTCTGAGAGCTTTAGCGCGTTAGGTAAATCTTAGCCTGTTGGGGAATACTGTAAGCAAAAAAAAAAATAGCTTGTGAATGCAGTCTAATTCTCTTGTACCATAAAATAACATAAAGCATAAAAAGTCGTTAGACTTTTACTGAGAACATTACTTCAAATTTCAAATTAACATACTTTAGCTACACAAGAATTATTACTGCGACCATTTAGTAGATTATTTATATAATTAACAAAACTTCCTACATCTCTAACTTCATTCTGGCGTTTACACGTTTTCGGTAATTTATTTATACTCTTAACATACATACAAAAAATAGAACGTCTAAAACTTTTTTTTTAATTCATACATATTGTAAAGTTTAAAGTTTTCTTTGATCTAGTTATTTCAAAGCGTAACCTCCAGGTTTGTTCGAACATGAAGGCAAAAAAGAAAACTTTTAGGATCCTTAGTTTCAAACATTTGATTTACAAGTTTTCATTTTGGTATAACCTAAATTATAGGTTTTCTTGTTTCGCTCTAGACAAATAAAAAGTATTTAAATTACGTTTTCGAGAGGTTTCGTAACATGAGTAGGTGGTGGTATTTCTCTTTCCTCTATACTTTCTCGAATTGTTGAAAATCCTACGCATACAATCTTATCGATTAGGTAATACTCATATATTTTATTTTATATTTACATAGTGAAGGACATATTACACTCGTTACAAAACTTGAAACAAACAAATCAAAAAGGGATCATAATACGTGACACGATTTCAGAATTTACGAGTATATATATATGGTTTGTGATGCAATTTATTCAATTGATATTTATGGTGTATTACGAAATCCATATCAATATTTACCCTTAGTAGGACACGCACATTAAATGAAGTTTTTGTTATTACAATATTACCTTTGAAAAAATAGTACTTTCTAAATTTAAATACTTTAGAAAGAAAGTTACAAGAGTGGTATCAGAAACGAGGATATCAATAAAGCGGGTAGGGGAGACCGGGTACAAAAGTAGCAGCGGGTCGAAAGCAGTGGCGAAACTACAAAAATTTTCTGAGGGGGGGGGCAGGCACCACGGGCTCTTTTTGGGGAGGGATGCGTATAAAAATTTTGTTGGGGCGTACACACCACTTTTTTATAGATGCATGTGCATGAAAACTACGTCAATCTTGTTTTCACTCTCAATTTTAAACAGTTTTGGTTTTCATCATCATGGTTTGTCATATACCTACTTTAAGTAAAAGACTTTCTTGTTTTCACATTTTATTTAGGAAATATAACATATAAGTATGAATAAAAAACTTCAAACTAATTTTAGTTTTCTATCTGTTTTATAAAAACAGAGAACTTGTTCAGCCGACAATTTCTGCTTAACTAAAGCATTTTCGATACAGAGAAGTGATAAATTTGAAAATCTACCTTGTACCATTGTGGTTCTCAGCCATGTTTTTATCCGCCTCATAGCGAAGAAACTTCTTTCGCAACCAGCTGAACTGATTGGAAGGCCTACAGCAATTTGTAGTAATTTGTAAAGATTTGGAGTCAGATCCCCCTTCACTTGAACTTTTAGATTTTCCAATGTGATTTCAAGATTTTTATTTTTGAATAAATTTCGTATCACTAAAACTTCAGCTTGAAGTGTTGAGATTTCGATATTGAAGGCCCTCTGATAATTGGCGACGAACTCAAATGCTTGATCCAAATCTAGCTTCATAAAGGAATCAATCGATCTTGCAAGGGGAAGATTTTCAAATCGTTTTTTCATATTGCCAATCACGTTGTCCATGACTTGGTAGTAAATGTTGACTTTCCAGTATTCGGGAGCTGTAGTTCCTGCAGGTATGTCGATCAGAGATGATTTACCCAGGGTTGAGTCAGATAGATATTCATTAAGCCTTTGTGATTGCTTCCTTTTTTTTGAAATCCTTAAAGGCTCCAAACAAATGTCTTGTTCTCCTGAGAATTTTTCTATTTCACTCCACAGGTCCTCAAATTTGTTCTTCTTCTCATCAAAGCTACTTATAGTGCTATCTATGATATCACCAGCCTGACCTAGTGTGGCAACTTTTCTCTGAAAATATTTACTCAGTACATTTGCGACCATTAACACTGAATGGAAGACGAACAAACAAACGATAAATTGTGGCTTTATCATAACTCCACCTGGTACTGCTAAGACTTCATTTCGGACTTTATACCTAGAGCATCACGGGCGTTTATGAGATGAGAGTGATGACCGTTGAGAAAAGTGGACGTATATTGCCTCCAGAGTGTTGAAAATGCAGCTGCAGTACACCTTAGCACAACTGTCGACAATTACCAAGTTCATCCTGTGTGCCAAGCAATGAAAGTAAATGGCTTGTGGATGATCCTCCTTATTTTGGCTTGCAGTCCTTGCATTTACTTAGATACTTTTTAATAAGTATTTTTAAACTCTCGGCATCTCTAGAAGAAGAACAATCTACGAAACCAAGAAAACGTTCCTCAACTTCCAAGCCTACGGTATATCTGATTGCGACGGACAATTGTTCTTGTTTGTAGCACCTAGCTTCATCAACCATTATCGAAAAAAAACCACAGTGCCGCACTTCTACAATCTGTTCAATAACAAGTTGAGATGCGATGTTTATTATTTCATTTTGTATTTTGGAACTGCAATAACTGATATGTGTGCCTAGATGCATCGAAAAATTCGTGTCATGTTTTGCCATAAGTTCACCCAACTCCAGAAAATTTCCTCGGTTAGTAGATGTTGCGTCTTCTCGGTGTCCTCGGAGTGGCAGCCCTTGACGTGTCAAGTATAAAATCATGTCGTTTAATTTTAACATATAATCTCGGTTCTGTATTATCATTTCTTCATGTTGAATGGTTAGCTTCTTATGTACATCTCCGGGCTTCAAGGAATGCTTGTAGCCTACAAACCTTTGCATACAGTCACTGTGAGCCAAAGAGGTGTCATGTTTTTTCAGCGACTCACTTAGTTTCCTCCAATTACTTAACCCATTAATCGAAAACTTTTCATTTTGATCTCGAATATTTCCAGAATGCCGAAAATGTCTGCAGACAAAGCAGAACTTCACACTATATTCAAGCCACTGATAAGTATCAAAGAATTGAGACAAAAACGATCTCCGTCTATCTCCAAATGAACTTTTTGGAAAAACAAGCCTTGGGCCCCTTGGCTGCGAAGGACCACTATCAAGAGTTTCCAGATCTTGATCTTCTGGATCATTTCGTCCTCTTTGATTTGTTTCTGCAGATGTAAAAACATCGGATGTTTTGCTACCTTGCCCTTCTTCAGCGGCTTTATTTACATCTTCTCGTATGCCTCCACCAACATTTTCTATATTTGAAGTTGAAGATTGTGTTAAATCACAAGCTATCTCAATATTTGTTGTTGAGTCACATACTGGAGTAGACGTTTGCCTTGTCTCAGTCTCATCTTTGTCGGGTTGATTTGTGGCAGATTTGAAAAACGATCGTATGTCTTTGAATTTCTTCATGTTCAAACCGCCCACAATCTGCAATCTGCAACGCAAATTTATAAACACCGAAGCTAACTGCTCGGACACTGATGGGGAAACAAGTAAAAGGCGTGAAAGAAAGTACAAATCAAAATCCCTTTGCAGTTTTAACTTTAAACTATTATTATTATTATTAGCTGAAACTTGTGATGCAATCTTTCCTTTTTTTTCACCCATCAAAATTTTAACATCTTATAATACTCTAAAACAAACATACAAATAAGTAAAATTACCTTAGTCCTTAGTTGTTTGTGGCAGTTCTTGGCAGTGGCTATTTGTTTGCTTTGATGTTTTATTTCACACAGCACTGTGCTGTCAGCACAGAAGACTCAGAACATGGAACACCGAACACAGGTTATATTGGCACTTGGCTCATAATAATAATAATAATAATAATAATAATATTACATAAAACATTAAACATAACTATAACAAGTACTAACCCCATGAATTCATCGTGCGTTGCAGCGTATATAGGTACCGATGACGCAAGCAACCCTTCTCGAATCTTCTAGAAGTTCGATGACTAATAATTTACGTAACCTGCTGTCTGCGTCTGCCGAGGCATCGTAATTATGATTCATACATCTATATTGTTCGGAATAATGAGTCACCATTTCCGGTATGTTACACTATTTTTAAGTTTCAAGTCTCGCTTTCTTTATAAAAAGTTATCTTTTAGAATGTTAATGTAAACTGCATGTAAACTAATCTAATCTACTAATCTTTGCGGCGTCTTTATGCTTGCTGGGTTTACTACATCGTGAAAGAGGAACTATACATGCTATTGTTTATGCATCAACACTCAACGCATATTAGTATCATGAACCAAAACAATTCCAAGAGCAGCACAGTCACAGTCAGCATGTAACAACCTTTTTTATTGGGTTGTATTAAAAAATACATTAATTTAAGATCGTTCATTTATTTAGCGTATTTTTAGAAAAGTTTTTAATTATTAAAATGTAGAATTGAGAAAGGCAATTTAATTTGCATTTCCTAGAACATATCTTTTTGGGGGTAATATTTCATAAAGAGTTATAGTTCCCTTTCTTAAAAAATTGGATTCTGATCATTGTATCCGCGCAACGCGTGACAAATTCTTGAGGGGAAACATTTAGAGGAGCTACTCTGAAAGCCGCTATATTTGTCACTTGCTGCTGAATGTTACAGCAGAAAGCATGGTTTTACCTAATTTTTTATATTTAGTGCCATCAGATTTTGATGGTAAATTATTTTCTAATTCATTATATTTAAAACTAAAACCTTTGCTTTTTTTAGGCACTCACTTTTTACTTACTTTTTGCACACTTTTACACTTTTATAATGCATACTTTTATATGGCATTTTTATAATACTTATTTTTAATGGCACTTATATATCACTAATTTACTATTCTATTATTTTTCTAATTTTAATGGAAATTTTTACTTGGATTACATTTTACAACGCAAGTTCTACATACTTAAACTTTAAAGAAATGCAATAAATTTATGGACACAATATATTAAGGATAAATTAGCAAGACAATGACCTCACCAAGTTTACCATTCTGTTTCATGTGTTAGCAACAGTAATACAGTTTATGTACCGAACCGTTCAAAGGTAATGATTTTTTTTATACTTTAAGATTAGTAATAAGACTACTGATTTTTTTAATCATTTCAAATGGATATTGAATAAACTTACATATATCTTGTTATTTTATTTTCATTTTGATAAATTGTTTATTATTATTCATTAACTGGGTTTTGTTGTTCCTATAACAAAAGACAACATGGTGCTCGAGATTATATTTCCTTATATTTTCACAATTTTTTATATTGCATTTTTTATTAATTAAGTGCAGTGAAAATAATTAAGCAGATGGGACGCAAGCAGCATTTCAGGTAGGTTAACAAATCATTTTATTAGAACCCTCCCTATCTTAATCTACCGACAGGGCCAACGGCAGTAACGTTTGTTATTTGGTAATATATTTTTATTAATTAAAATTATTTGATCAATTGCTAATTGTTTATTACATTTGTGTTTTGTTTATTACATCATCACAGTATTATTGTTAGTATTCGGACGCTTTTAATGTTACAAGCAGTCTACCGCTGCCGCGCCGCTTAGCTAAACAAATATTATTTCACCGATACAACTTATGCTCGAATGACGAATATTCTAATGTCCTTACATAATAAATAATAATTAATAATTGTACTTATTACTATGTCACTATTACTACTCGTTTGTTTATCGCAATGGTTTAAGATTAAGTTGTTAGATGGAATTTAAGATAAGAATGAAAAATGGGGAAGTGCTCCGTTTTTCTGGGGTGTGTCACGGCTTGCCTGGGGTGTGCCTGGCACACCTTGCACCCCCCCCTAGTTTCGCCACTGGTCGAAAGTAACAAACAGGTTTGTTTAATAGTTAAAACATCGTCCCACTACCATCAGGTGATAGCCGGTGATGACCTTCCCGCTTACATTCAGTTACTGCGTGCGTATCGTGCCATAAGATTGTACTGTGGACGTTAGATGATTTTATGAACCAACAGTAAGTTTTTAAACATTTATTCATTTAGCATTTACGTAATGTTAAAATGATTAATTCGAATATATCTGTTTGCATATTAATTCTTGATACCGTTATTTACACAGTGTTTTTATCGGTCAAGCACATTCCATTTATAAGAAGGCAACCATTAATTGACAAAAACGTGGTTGGGTACAAAAGTAACATAGCACTATGGATACAAAAGTAACATGTTACTTTCGTCCCCGTAATGTAAATGAGTATGAGTCACTAATGAATCCTTTCATGATAAGTCTCTTTTATCCAACAGAATGCCGAGACAACGTATAAGGAAGACAGCACAAGGGACCACCGACATGGAAGTATATAGAAAAACGGCTGACGAACATTTCAATCATAATGAAAAAATTATAGCAAAAAAATACAATGTTTGCCATGTAACGTTGTACAGGTATTTAAAAAAAATTAAAAGCAGGAAATACTAGCGCAATAGTTGGATACAATTGCGTGAATCGTGCGTTTACTGTTGATGAAGAAAAAACCCTGTAGGACTATTTAATTGAGTGCTCTGGAATTTATTTCGGATTGGCTCCATCTGAAGTACGCAAGTTGGCATATGAGTTAGCACTTAAAAATGGTAAAAAAATTCCAGAAAAATGGCATGACACTCAAATGGCGGGTAAGGAATGGTTGACTGGTTTTTTAAAACGACACACTTCCCTATCTTTGAGATGTCCTCAAGCAACGAGCCTATCTCAAGCCTCGAGCTTTAATGTGCATAATGTTAAAACATTTTTTGATAATCTAGCTGATGTTATGAATAGGTATAAATTTGAGCCAAAAGATATTTGGAATATGGACGAGACAGGGGCGATCACAGTTCAAAAACCTAATAAAATAGTGGCTCAGAGAGGAATTAAACAAGTAGGTGCAGTAACTTCAGCGGAACCTGGGAGGTTAGTAACTGTTGCTGTTGCGATTAATGCTCCAGGAGGACATATACCTCCATTTTTTGTATTCCCATTGAAGCGATATCAAAATCACATGATACGTGAAGGTCCTGTTGGATCTTCTGGTGCTGGGAATGCCAGTGGTTGGATGCAAGAAGCAGAATTTTTGTTATTTATGGAACACTTTAAGAAACAAGCCAAGTCAACAGTTGAACAAAAATGCTTACTATTGCACGACAATCATGCGTCACATATATCTATCCAAGCTCTAGATTTTTGTAAGAAAAATGGTATAGTTTTAGTGTCGTTTTCACCTCACTGCACACACAAACTCCAGCCACTGGATAGAGCAGTATTTGGACCATTCAAAAAAATGATGAACGTAGCTACAGATGCGAAATTATATTTCTGGGATTGTCAAAGAAGCCTTTCCTCTTGCAGTAACTGATAAAAATGCTATTGCTGGGTTCACTTGCACTGGTATAAGTCCTTTTAATAGAAACATATTCACTGCCGCTGACTTTGCACTGTTACGCTACGCCCTATAGGCGGAGCTTAGCGTAACGGGCTTACTCGGCGGGGATTCTATTGTTCGGACCCTTTAAAAGCAGCCACAAAATCCGACAGCGACAAAGTCTGTGTTGAGCTCTCGAACAGAACGCACGCGTTTTTGGGAGAGAGTTTGCGCAGATTTTTTCGATACGCCTATTGGCGGTATCATTTAAAAGAGAACGTACGGCGTATGAGTAGCGAGTACTAACCTTTTATTTCAGTTAACTACAATCTTCGCACCGGAAGTGTGTGGTTAAAACCGTACAGATCCGGTCTCGGAGAGGAGGCAATCAAGATGTGGTCGGACGAAGGAAGCGAGAGCGACGAGGAAACTTACGAAGTTTTCAACGGAGATAAGAAGAATCTCACTATGGAAGAAATCTACCTAATGGAATGGCAAAGGGCACAGAAAGTCATCCTCACCAAAGATAAGAAGACTGAAAGACACCTCAAGAAGCTCCAGGATCAAGAGCAAAAAATCGAAGAGCTGAAGGCGACAATCGAAACCCTTAAGTCTCAACACGCAGAAGTCGTAGCGAGACTCGACGCGATTACATCTGCCAGTCCGCCAATCAAGACCACCGAAGTTCGCGCAGAAGACAAACGCGACAACGAAAAGCCCCCGCGCCCGAAGAAGAAGAAGCACAACGGGAAGAAGAGAGGGAATGATGAAACTCCCGAAGCATCATCAAAACCGGCAAGACAGACCGAAGAACTTCACGACAAGATGGAAGTCTGCACAGCAGCTTCCCAACAAGGACAAGACGAAGACGCCCTCTCCGAAGAGGGGGAATTCAAGACCGTCACAAAGAAAGGCGGTGTCAAGCGGCAACGGGTGGACGCCGAAGCGCAAATCCAGGAAAGGCCCGCCCGCAAAGAAAGAATCCCGCCTCTAATCCTCCACCGCCAGGAGGATTACACCAGGACCATGAAGAAGTTAGCCACGGTCGGGATTACCCCAAAGGCTACACGAACATCTAACGACGGGATCAGAGTGATCCTAAGCAGCCCCGACGAATACAGAACGGCAACAACTGCACTAGACACCATCGGAGTGCAGTTCAACGTCTACCTTTTAGAAGAAGCCAAACCGCTAAAGGTAGTCATCAAGGGCATCCCGCAAGACGACGAGATGCTGGACACCGTTAAGAACGATCTCAAATCCATGGGGTTTGACGTCCAGAGGGTTAGCCGGATGTTCGCCGGACGCGAACACCGGAAGACCGCCATGGCACTGGTCCACCTCGAGAGAAGCGAAAGGGCCAAGGAGATCTTTAGTATCACGACCATAGGATACTTGAGGGTGCGAGTGGAGTCGCCCCACAAGAAGAACGGGACAGGACAGTGTTACAACTGCCAGCGATACGGGCATACTACCAGCGGATGCCACGCACAGCCCCGATGTGTGAAGTGTGCGGGGACGCATCACACCAGGGATTGCCAGAAGACCCGAGAGACGGGAGAGCCAAAGTGCTGCAACTGCACCGGGTTGCACACCGCGAATTACGGAGGATGCCCCGCCCATCCAAGAAACATCAGGAAAGGGAACGCCCCCAGAACTGCAGAAGTCAGAAAACCGGCAAGGATGGCCGAAGCAGGGATAAGCTACGCCCAGATGGCAGCGGGCAACAAGAAACAGGCTCCTGAAGAATCAGAAGACGAGGACTTCGCGCTCATCATGAAGATCGTGAAGGCACTAAAAGCTACGAAGCAGATCAAAGGATAAACTCACAGATGAGTAAACGCAACCGCCGCACCATTTAAGCGGCCGACCCAATCAATGACAGGGAATAACGACACCGAGGTGACCGGAAGCATAAAAGCCGAAGTTCATCTCAGGAAAAGACAACAGAGGTATAGGTATATTTAATGTATTTATTTCAGGTACAGAAAATCTACTTATAACATCAGAAAAGCCAATAAGACGGAGGTATAGAGGGCAAAGAGCCCGTAATACCGAGAATAATTAATGATCACCGATCACCGACAGCGTCAGGAGGAGGACACAAGTCTGTGTTGAGCTCTTGAACAGAACGCACGCGTTTTGGGAGAGAGTTTGCTCAGATTTTTTCGATACGCCTATTGGCGCTATCTTTAAAAAAGAACGTACGACTAGTATCGTAACTAATCTTTAATTTCAGCAATCTTCGCACCGGAATTGTGTGGTTCAAGCCACATAGATCCGGTATTGAAGAACGCAAGATGTACGGGGACAGCGATTTCGAAGATGAGGCGCCGGCTGAAATCATCATCCAACAGCGGATACGCATCAATGAGTTGGTGCGGATGGTTGAAGGCCTACAAAGGAAGTACGCCAAACTAGAAGCGGAACTCGATCAAGCGAAGAAAGAAGTTAAGAAGCTTTCGACGAAGCCAAACGTAGAAAAGGCAAAAGAAGATAAGGCCAAGGACATTCGAGAACCTCCGAAGGAGAAGGTCAAGCCTACTGAAGAAGCTGCAAGCAAGAAGAGCCAAGCTGCAGCAGTACCGAAGAAGAAGGAAGAAACGATCAAGATGGAAGTAAGCGTCGAAGCATCTCCATCCAAGAAGAGCGAAGACACCTTTGCAGAAGAGGACGGTTTCCAAACCGTCGCAAAGAAGGGCGGAGTCAAGCGTCAACGGGTGGACGCAGGAACCTCTAGCAAGGACATGCCCGCACAAAAACCAGAAAGGATCTCGCCATTAATCCTCCACCGACAGGAGGATTACACAAAGGCGATGAAGAAATTAAAGATTGTCGGTATAACGCCGAAAACGACTAGAACCACCAAGGATGGTATCAGCGTGCTCCTCAGCTCCGCGGAGGAGTACAGAACGGCAACCACTGCACTAGACGACGCCGGCGTGCAGTTCAACGTTTACCTGCTAGAGGAGGCTAAACCGATCAAGGTCGTTATTAAGGGCATCCCCCAAGATGACGAGATGTTAGAAACCGTCAAGGAAGAACTCAAATCCGGGGGATTTGATGTACAGAAGGTTAGCCGCATGTTCGCCGGACGCGAACATAGAAAAACTGCGATGGTACTGGTCCACCTCGGAAGGAGTGAAGAGGCCAAAGAGGTCTTTAATATCAAGACGATAGGATACCTCAGAGTACGTGTGGAATCGCTCCACAAGAAGAATGGCATCGACCAGTGCTTCCAGTGCCAGCGTTTCGGACACACCTCCAACGGTTGCCATGCGCCTCCCAGATGTGTGAAGTGTGCGGGGGCACACAACACGAGGGAATGTAAGAAGACCCGTGAAGAGGGCGAAGCAAAGTGTTGCAACTGCACCGGGTTGCACACTGCGAACTACGGTGGATGCCCCGCCCACCCAAGAAATGTCAAGAAGGGTAACGCCCCCAAATTAACAACAGCTAGAAAACCGGCAAGAATTGCCGAACCCAGCATTAGTTACGCGCAGATGGCTGCAGGAAATGCAAAACAGACGCCAGAAGAACTGGAAGATGAAGACTTCACGCTCGTAATGAAGATCGTGAAGGCACTCCGAGCAACGAAAGGATAAGCACCCAAAGAGGGTACGCAAAAGCCGCAATCAACTAAGCGGCCGCCCCAACGAAGAAATGGGATTACGATACCGAGAAGACCTGAGGTTGAAAACTGAAGATCTTCTCCGAACAAACAAAGGTATCGGTATTTTAATGTATTTTTTACAGGTACATCAAAACTACGGATGCCATCAAGAATCACGATAAGATGAAGGTATAGAGGGCAAAGAGCCAGTAGTACCGAGAGTAATTAACGATCACCGATCACCGACAGCGTCAGTCGAACATTGCGCTTCGACCCAAACGAGCTGTAGTTGTAATAGTTTTCAATCTACCTAGCGGGCCGCTGAGACTGGCGGTTTGGCTTCAGCTCGCATCACTTCCTTCGGGTGTGGTAACTTAGTTTGTTACCCCAAAAGGCGATCCGTTTCGCCATCCGTACAACACTTCCTTCGGGTGTAGCAATTCCGGTTACTACCCCAAAGGCCATCCGTTTCGCCATCCGTACAACACTTCCTTTGGGTGTAGTAATTTAGGTTACTACCCCAAAGGCCATCCGACTCGCCACCACCAGGAGTAGGCAGGTTGAGACCTGGTGCGACCCCGACGACGAGTATCGTTACTTAGTGGTCTCCATAAACAATATTAGTTACTAGTTCGCACGGACGATTATTATTATTAGTACGTAGTTAGGGTTTGTATGTATTATATTGTTCTCTAGTTTAATTATAACTTGCATTATATTCGTTTATCATTAGCGTAGGGATTTGTCTTATATTCATTTGTTATTAGTTAGGGATTGTTTCTATATTGTTGTCATACTTATTTATTCATTTGTAGATATTGTTCATTGGTCAGTATTTATCAACAACCAATTGCGGTTGTTTATTTTTAATACACCACTACTCGTGTCTTGTGTTTACCATAGTATTTGTGCTGTATTTTACGAACCACCTAGTGATAAAACCATTATTGGACTTATAGTGTATCTTGGTGTTCAAACTAAAGCTAGTGTTGTGTTTTGTTTATTCGGAGTGCGCGTCCGTGTAACAGCACCATCCTCTGTAACAGACCGTCCATTAAAAATTAACAATGAAATTCCTCCTAATGATCTGCTAACCAGATCTGACGTACCTTCAGCACTCCAAGTTAAATCAAACACGCCAATCGACGATCTTCCAGCATCGAGTGATCAGCCCAAGATTTGCCGAATAGTGTTCACAAAAATGACTCACCAACATTTCCGCTTTTACCGACCACAATGACTAGTGAAGTTGATCTACTGTTAGATGTTTCAATTCCTGAGCTTATGCCTATTTTGCCACTACCAGGACCTAGTGGGCTACAAGCGAGTTCTTCTCAGCTAATTTCGTTCTCACCCCAAGATATTAGACCTTTACCACGAGCAAGTCCGAGAACTGTATTAAATAAAGGGCGTAACAAACGTAAGTCTGCGATATTGACTGACACACCCGAAAAACTGCAATCGAAGAAGAACACAAACAAAGAAAGACTGTCAAGAAAACAATTCTTCAATCTGATACTATAAAAGGCAAGACAAAATTCATGTCCACAAAAGTAAAAGGAAAGAAGATGAAGAAGACAACTAAAGGAAAGGAAAACCGTAAAAATAACAATTCATCTGACGAAGATGACTGCTTTTGTCTCGTTTGTTTAGAGTCTTTTAGTAACAGTCGGCGAAACGAGCAATGGATTCAGTGCATCGAGTGTAAAAATTGGTCACATGCTGCATGTACTAATGAGGATGAACATTATGTGTGCCATAATTGCGAGTCTGAACAGAAGACTGAATTTCATAAAAGTTGATCATTACTATCTACCCAAGTTAATAATGATTCTTGACCAGAAGTCCATAGTTTTGTTTATTTTTAATAAAGAAAGTAGGTACTATTAAAATGTTAAAAGTGCCTAAAAATGTTTATTTTTGTTACCAATACCTATATATGTTTGTAATAAATAATTGGTTGATTTGATACAGCATTTCATTTGATCACACACAACTTTATTAATTGTTACTTTCGATCCACGCCGTGTTACTTTCGCCCAACTTCGGGGTCATAAGAACAGCGAATAATGAGGTAAATTTAGGTACAAATTGGTAGAGCATATACGAAATTTATATAGGGCTATATTCATTTCATCAAAAATATGATAGTAAACCAGAAATCAGTGTAAAAGTACAAAGTGTTACTTTTGTACCCGGTCTCCCCTAGCAGTGATAACGGTCAACCTTGCGATGGTTCGTAATAAATTAAACATGCTCTCATCTCATGTATACAACATGCAGACAGTCAACGTGTTTCATTCCGTTCCCGTGGTCGTGTTGTTTGAGCTTTCTTCCTTCAACCACAGTGATGGATCCTCAACATACATACAATAAATATATACGTTTGGTGGGATTAAGCATTGTCGTGATCAGGATAAGATCGGAAGGAACAGTTAGGGTTCTGAGGGGAAGTTACCAACCTAGCATTCATACAGCGCAGAACCTCTTTTAAGCTAGCAAGACCAAATGAGCAGAATCAAACGAAACCTATCAGATTATTTAGTACATATTTTGTACTAATTTGTACCATTAATAAAAATTTTGCACCCCATCCCGTTTTTAAAAAACCCGTGGCGCTGCACACATTAAGGGAAGATAGCAGGGCCACAGTAAAAAAAAAAAAAACGATAAAAAGAAAATTAAGATCAGCAATAGAAAGAACTGAATTTGTACCATAAAAATAAATTAAATATTTTCATTTATTCCGTGAAAAACAACCCCCAATTGATTTCAGACATATTAGGCTCAAGAGTAAATTACTATATCCCATCAGCGGAATCAATCGCTACTTGCACATGCGACGCGGCATAGTATGTACCGACAAAATATATAGTTTTAGATTTTGTAACCCCGCCGTTCCTTCAAAAACTACCTTCGACCATTATTAGGCTCAAGAGTAAACTACTCTTTTTTATTGACATCTGATTCTGCCGATAAAAACAAGTACTTTACTCTAATAGGGGTCAGGGGTAGTTTCCGATGGAACGACAGAGAAATAAAATCTGAAATTTTATATATATATATATATATATATATATATATATATATATAAATATATATCACTATCTTGGAAATACCGTTCTCTACTAACATGTGGATTTTCATTAGACCAAAAATGGGAATTATGTCGATTAAATAATCCATTTTTGCTAAACTTTGTTTCATCACACCATATAACTTTTTTTATGAAGTTTTCATCCTCTTGGGTCTTCATTAAAAACCATTCACAGAATTCTACCCTTCGAGGAAGATCAAGATCAAGTGTTGCACCAAATGATATAAAAATGGTTTCCATTTGTGTTTTTTTAAAATGCGATGAATTGTTCTCGTCGACAAAGTAAGATCTCTCTCACAATCTCTAATGGAGGCATTTGGAGAGGCCGTAAAATAACTCAAAACATTAATTTCGTTTATGTCACTGTCCACTAGTGGTTTATTTTTATTAATGTTTGTCTTAAATTGACCAAACTGACGGCAGTTTTTAAGCAATCTTCTTACAATATCACCAGTTGATTTGGCTCCTCTAGATTTTGGTATTTGGGGTTACATTAAAAATCAGATATTTTTCAAACCTGTTACGACAAAGGAAGATATGATGCAGAGAGTCTTACTTGCTTTTAATTCTCTAACACCCGACCATATTTCCAGAATTACAAGACATAATCTAATGAAAAGGATTCATAAATGTTTAGAAGTAGATGGTGCTAATTTTGAACACTTATTATAAAACTTTATTTGTTTAATATTACATTTAGTTATTTTTGTTTGTAAGTTATCTAATTAAATTCATACAAAATGTAATAAAATACAGGTAAGTAAGCAACTTATAAATGATTTAAATTGTGCATGTTGGCGGCTAAGTTTAAAACACCCTGTATGAAATATCAATGAGATGGATATATGGAGTTAACGGGAAAGCGCTTGTTGTTTATTGGTTACAATTTCACGTCATTAGCTTCGTTATTAATGGAGATATCGTTATTCAATGTGGACTTGGATTTTTTCAAAATTTAAAAAAAAATCGAAATATCTCGAAAATACTTCATTTTTGGTATACATTGTGCACAAATTTTATCTCGAATTTCATGTAGAATTCGAAAATATGTCAGGGTATTTTGAACACCCTGTATACGTATTGGGTAATTTTGTTTGTAGTCTTATGCACTTAGTTAGATTCCGTATATACTTTTTTTTTTTGTTGTCAAATTATGTTTTATAGTAAATTTGTTTTAACGTGTGTAGCGACCTTTAGGGATGGCAGGTGTGTGGTGAGCTTTAGATTCTTTGTTTGTGAATTATTTTTTTTGTAATTTAGGTTGTTTTTCCTTATTATTTCCCGTTTATAGAAGTTTGATTAACGTTTATTTGTATATAGTTGTATATAAGTTTAATTACAGGTTCATTTCGTTTGTTTTCCGTAAAATATAATAGAAAGTTAAGTAATTTAAATAAGTAGTGTGGAATTATCGGCGTATGATGTCATGGTAGCGACATGAAGACGCTTAAGTATAGTTGTCCAGTTTATTATTAGGTATTTCGGTTTTGAGTCATAGAGATTGCATTTGGGCCTTATTGTTCGTACTTTAAGGTAAACATACAGAGGCTGTACAGGATACTTATGCTGACGTGTAGTTTTTGAAAATTTACCGAGTCCTTACGGACGGAAACGAATTTGTTTATCGGGGTACCTTATTTTCCCCTTCCGTTTTTTTAATTGGTGGAATTAACTTAGATAAGATTTTTTTATGAGTAGTGGGATGCAAAATCAAAGATGGAATTTGTTAATAATTTTTGGGATTCTAAAACTGACTGCGCTATCGAGTAGTAGTATACGTTGCCGTTGAGTGTTACGCTTTAAGAGGTGGTTTAGAACGTTGATATTTTGGGACCTTGTGGTGTTTAACGAACGTACTTTTTTGTGTAGTAAGGGTAGTTTAGCTACTCCTGAAAGATTACCTGTGAAAGGGATTTATTAAAATTGTTCATCACCAAAGGATTATACCTAGTGCCGATTTCGGTTTTACGTAAAGTTACCTAGAGGACATCGTCGTGTTGTATAGTGCTTCAGTGACCTCTTTGGTTTATATCGCTTCTGCGGATATTAACATCATCGTTCTTGCAGTGCCACCTATTTACCGTACAAAGCGTATTTAAAGATAAAGAAACTCGCAATATATTAAAAGTTATATTTAATTAAATCAAGTTATTAACATTTTGGATTATTAGTGGAAATAAAACCAATTAAAAGCTAAAAGTTATCAAGTAATTGTGAACGCTCACTTTATTATCACTTTAAAAAGAAGTTAGTAAGTAATACAGTAACATTCTAACGAGTTTAGTCAAGAAATTGTTTGTGTATCATAGAACAATAGTCAACATTTTATTCATCATTTTGCCAGAGCAGGGAGATTCCATTTCCGTCAGCCGTAACCGACCACCTGGTTATCTTCCACTTACATTGTAACACAGAAGAGGTGTAATTCTAGACCTTTAAGGTAACATAATATTGTTTTTTATTGAATATTTCAAGATTTTTTGTGTGTTTCGATTTATTTTTTTCTTATGTGTTTATGTAAGTTTGAACGCGGAGTCATCTTTTTTTGTTAAAGTAAGTTGTCGTTTAAATTTGTTTAGCGTAATTAATTATAGTTTTGACGCTCCGCCTTCACACTTTTTTATTTTAGTATTAAAGGGCAATCGACCCTATTGTAGTGTGGGTATATTATCCACGAATTATAAATATAGGTTAAACGATTTAGACTGGCGTAAGAGCAGTATTCTGATCAGACATCCTGTCGCCTTTTAAGTATTTTTTTTTTGTTTATACGCATTATCGTATGTTTACATTTTTTTATATTTATCATTTTTATTATTTTATTATAGTTTGTTAGGTTTTATAAATGTGTTTAATTTCTATGGAAACCCTTTTGTGTTACATAAGAGTTTTTTTTGCAAATTACAAATTACCGGCGTTTTAGTTTTTAACGTAACGAAGTTAGTTTTTTTGATTTTATTGAGTAATAGCGTTCTTAATATTTAGTATTTTATTTGATTTTTTTAGTTGAGTATTAATTCATTTAGAGTTCATTTTATAGATTTTTTTGTTTTGTTTTGATTATTATTTAATGCATTATTTACACGGAGGTGTATTAACGTAACGTTATTGAGTGTTTATCACGCTTTTATTTGACAACCGTGCAGTGTTTTTTGAAGCCCGATTTCAGGTAGTTTGCTGAGTTGCTGTCCAGCACACCTGGAATTGATTACGGATAGGTAAGCGTATGTTTTTTGTATGTTTAGACACGCTATGTACTCGTAATTTTGGCACGACAACCCTTATTTTGACTACCAAACATTCTGGCGCCCAAACCTTCGATTTTGTCTTCATCCCCTATTTTGACTTACGTACGATTTACTATTCTGGATGTGCAATTTTTTTTTTAACATCTGACCTACACCCATACGCTGGCTAGTCGGGGCAAAAAGGCCAATTTATCTGTAATCCCGTTCTACCACCCGTTTATACCGTTACAGGTAAAGTTGGCGCTTCAACGTGGGACATTTTAGGGTGGTTTTTTTTTCGTAGATTTTTATTTTTATCTATCTTAGGATAGTATTTCAGTATTTTCGCTTCAGGATTATTTTATTGTTGAATTAAGTTTTTTTAGATACGTATCGAAAGATTAAATATGGGTTATAAAATGAATGTAGAAAGGCTTACACCTAGTGAGGTAAGATATGAGATAGCGGTTAGAGGTGGTGATCTATCGTTAAAGGTAACTGCGTTACGAGCATTGTTACGGAATATTTTGAGTGAGGAAAGTAGTGGCAAAATTTCATCACGTTCCGATTATCCTTTCGATTTTGAAACAGATAAGAGTGCTATTGAGGAAACGAAATTAGAATTAGAAAAATTATTAGAGGAAGTCAAAATTAATCCGTCCACAAAAATTTTAACGACCATAGAAACCAAGCTCAAATATTTGTTAGGTAGAGTTAATAATTCAATTCCGAAAACCGATATCGACGTTAAGATTAAAGAAAGTTTGTTTGTTGAAATTGCGGTAGCTCAGTCTACGTACGAAATTTTGGATAAACGTGTAGTTTCAAAAAGTTCACCTTTGGAAATGTTAAGCAGTGTTTCGAATAATGACGATCAAAATTCAAAAACAGATATTTCAGTACCGATTGGTAATTTAAATTTAAGTACATCACCTGTTAGGAATGTAGTTGTAAAAAGTACACCGGTTTGCAAATGGAATTTATCATTTTGGGGAGATACTAAATCCTTATCGCCAAGTGCTTTTTTGGAACGCATTTCAGAATTACAGATTTCACGTAGAGTAGATGATGCGCAATTATTTTCGGAATGTTTAGATTTATTTACGGGTAACGCTTTAATTTACGTTCGTTCTGTTAGAAGGGAAGTTAGGACTTGGGGTGAGTTGGTGGAATTGTTGAAAATTCAATTCCAGCCAATAGATTATGACGATAGATTATTAGATGAGATTAAGCGTCGTACTCAGGGTACGGACGAGCCTATGGGAATTTATATCGCTGTTATGCGGACTTTATTTTCGCGATTGAACGAAACTTTGTCGGAGGATAAGCAATTACGTATTTTGGGGAAAAATATCGCGCCTTCTTATCAGGCACAATTGGGTTTAACGGAGGTTAGCTCGATTAACGAATTAATTAAGTATGGATAACTTACCGAAGAAAGAGTTCAAGCGATGAATAGTTATGTACCGCCTAGTCGGAAACGCTCCGACCTAGAAGTAGATTTAGCGTACGTGGGAGAAACCCCACCGATTGTCACGATCAAGAATCAGGAAGTACCGATACAAGAAGTAAAGATAACGCCGAGTAGAGTTGAGGGTAGGTCATGTTGGAATTGTCAGAAGACCGGGCATCTGGCGTCGCGTTGTAAGTATACCATTAGAAATCGTTATTGTTATCGTTGTGGAAAGAAGGATTTTACAGTAAAGAATTGTCCTAAGTGTTCGAATTCGGGAAACGGATTACGGAGACAATAAAGAGCCGCGTATTGTCTTCTAGAATTTTTGTTAAGTCGGCAGTGTATTATAATTCATTAAGAGCTAGGGATGACGCGAAATTTTTAAAGACTAAAGTTGTTTTGGATTACGTTTTTGATTCTAAAGATTCAGATGAAAGACCATTTGTGAACGTTAAAATTTATGGACAAGAGTTATTAGGTTTATTGGATAGTGGGTCAACGAAGACCATATTAGGAGAAAAAGGTTGGAAGAAATTAAGTCATTTGGGTGTTAAATTAGATAAACGATTTACGTCAACGTGTGTTGTAGCAAACGGTCAGTCAGTTAGGAGTATAGGTACCGCGACTGTACCTATCGAAATTAAAGGAAAGGTTGTCATTATCAGTGTTCTTGTTGTACCGGATATACCGCATCATCTTATTTTGGGAGTAGATTTTTGGAAACAAACTAACATCATACCGGATTTACGTAAAGGTGAATGGAGATTTGAAAATTTGGAGACAATTGAAGCTTTGGAGAATGGAGAGCATGGAATACAATCCCGATTAGATTTGAGTAGCGACCAATTACAGAAGTTAGACCAGTTGGTTACCGATTATTTCACGTCTATCGAAGGTAAAGAAATTGGATGTACTTCTTTAGTTCAACACCATATCAAGACCAATAGTGAACCGATTAAGCAACGTTATTATCGCGTATCGCCCTTTATACAACAACAGATTGATATCGAATTGGAGAAGATGCTGAAGTTGGACGTGGTGGAAAAATCCACGAGTGCGTGGTCCAGTCCGATCTTATTAGTGAAGAAGAAAGATAATAGTTACCGATTTTGTGTCGACTTTCGGAAAGTGAATAAGGTTACCGAGAAGGACGCGTATCCGTTACCTTACGTGTCCTCGATTTTGGACAGACTTCGTGACGCAAAATTTATTTCGTCTTTGACATCAAGTCCGCGTATTGGCAGATACCAATGGCGGAGGACTCTAAGCAATATACAGCTTTTACCGTACCCAACAGGGGATTATTTCAGTTTAAACGACTACCGTTCGGTTTGGCTAACGCACCAGCCAGTTGGCAACGATTTATTGACCGAGTTTTGGGACCGGAATTAGAACCTTATGTTTTCGTTTATCTTGATGATACGATTATTTGTACACCTACATATGAGAAACACCTAGAAGTTCTACAAGAAGTTTTTCGTCGATTTACGGAGGCAGGAATAACGTTAGGCAGGGACAAATGTACCTTTTGTCAATCGGAGTTACGATATTTAGGTTACGTAATTAACGCGGATGGGTTATCGGTAGATCCGGATAAAGTTAGCGCCATTTTAAAGATACCGACACCTAAGAGTGCTACGGAAGTAAAGCGAGTTATCGGAATAGCTAGTTGGTACCGTCGTTTTATTCAAAATTTTTCTACGATTATAGCGCCTTTAACGAAATTATTAAAGAAATTTGCAAAATTTGTTTGGGATGAAGATTGTGAAAGCTTTCGAATTATTAAGGATTGTTTAGTTACCGCACCCATATTATCGTGTCCAGATTTTTCGCTACCATTTACTGTGCAAACTGACGCTTCGGATTATGGCATTGGATCAGTACTAACGCAGACCATTGATGGTGAAGAAAGAGTTATTTGTTATAACAGCAGATCGTTGACGAAGAACGAAAGAAAGTTTTCGACTACCGAAAAAGAGTGTTTAGCCGTACTTTGGTCAGTAGAGAAATTACGTCCATATTTGGAGGGAGCAGAATTTACGGTTATTACCGATCACGCATCGTTAGTTTGGCTACATAATTTAAAGGAACCTACCGGTCGATTAGCGCGTTGGGCTATACGCCTTCAGCAGTATAGTTTCGAAATTATTCATCGGAAAGGAAAGGATCATGTCGTACCGGATACATTATCGCGTTCAGTACCAGTTATTGACGCACTTGAAGTGACGAGTAAACCCGATATTGACTTACCAGACGAGACTATAGTAGAAGATGTAAAAGATGACGATAACTGGTTGACACGGATGAAGAAGAATGTTAAGGCAAGACCTATCGCGTACCCGCAATGGCGGATAGAAAAGGGAAAGTTATTGAAGCATGCGAAGTGTAGTTATCCGAAGTTGAGAAACGATGAGGAACAGTGGAGAGTTGTAGTGCCGAAGGGAGAACGTTCCCAAATATTATCGCAGTGTCATGATGACCCTAGAGCAGGACATGCAGGTATTTTTAAGACTCATGAGAGAATTTCGCGACAGTATTATTGGCGGAAGTTAAAGGCAGACGTGGTACGTTCCGTTCGACATTGTGAGACTTGTATTAGACATAAACCGGAACAGAAGAAACCGGCCGGCCTTATGGCAAAACATCCCGTTATCGACAAGCCCTGGCAAATGATTGCCACGGATATTGTAGGACCATTACCGAGATCATTTCGAGGTTATTCATACGTTTTAGTAGTTGCCGATTATTTTTCGAAATTTGTACTTTTCTTCCCGTTACGTGCCGCTACCGCTGCAAGTGTAGTTAAGAATATCGAAGAAAATGTTTTTCTTATGTTTGGAGTACCGTTATACGTCTTGTGTGACAATGGATCACAATTTAGGAGCAAAGAATTTCAGAAAATGGTTACGTCTTATAACGCCAAAATTATATTTAACGCAAATTACCATCCTCAGGCGAATCCATCAGAACGTGTTAATAGAGTTATGAAGACAATGTTAGCGTCGTATATCGAAGATAATCAACGTAATTGGGATAAGTATTTAGCGCAAGTTGCCTGTGCCATTCGCACAGCGACTCATGAAGTTACCGGCCTGACGCCTTATTTCGCGAACTTTGGGAGAGAAATGATCATAAACGGATCACAGCAGGGAGTACCGACGAACAGTACCGATCTAGATAATGTAAATTTTGCCGACAGAACACCATTGTTAGAAAGAAGTGAAATTTTTCGCGTTGTTTATAACGATATTAAGAAAAGACTTAATGCCGCGTATATTAAGAGTAAACAAAATTATGATTTACGTAGACGTTTAGCTAATTTTGAGGTAGGGGATACCGTGTGGCGGAAAAATTATGTTTTATCGGACGCATCTCGTTATTTTGCAGCTAAGTTAGCGCCTAAATTTATCGGTCCATTTTATATTAAGAGAAAGGTTTCGTATCAGACTTACGAACTGTCTGACGCCTCAGGAGTTTCGAAGGGAGTGTGGAATGCTAAAGATCTTAAGCCAAATCCAAATGTCGATTAAGTCCTCTTGGACGTTTTCTCTGTGTAGGGACGGAGTAAGAATTTTCCTACAGCAGATGCCACTGCTTGTCGTAAGAGGCGACTAATCAAGTAGGCGTAGCGAGTTTGGTTGGAGGTGTTGCGATTTTGGGTCTTGCGTATACGGTTGTGGAATAACGGAAAGCGGAGATCTCGTGAACCGTGGCCCGGCCTCTTCCGTATGCTCTCGACGCGGAGTTTCAGTGCACCAGCCAAACGCGTGTACAAAACATCGTTGGTGTCGCGTGGAGTAGTTTGTGGGAGTTAACGTTTGTAGTTAGTGTTAGTTTTGTTTTTGTTCCTGGCGTAGGTTGCCTGTAGAGTTGACTTGTTTTTCGGATATATTTTCCGAAGGAAAATATTTTTGTAAGGGGAGTGTTAGGGTATTTTGAACACCCTGTATACGTATTGGGTAATTTTGTTTGTAGTCTTATGCACTTAGTTAGATTCCGTATATACTTTTTTTTTGTTGTCAAATTATGTTTTATAGTAAATTTGTTTTAACGTGTGTAGCGACCTTTAGGGATGGCAGGTGTGTGGTGAGCTTTAGATTCTTTGTTTGTGAATTATTTTTTTTGTAATTTAGGTTGTTTTTCCTTATTATTTCCCGTTTATAGAAGTTTGATTAACGTTTATTTGTATATAGTTGTATATAAGTTTAATTACAGGTTCATTTCGTTTGTTTTCCGTAAAATATAATAGAAAGTTAAGTAATTTAAATAAGTAGTGTGGAATTATCGGCGTATGATGTCATGGTAGCGACATGAAGACGCTTAAGTATAGTTGTCCAGTTAATTATTAGGTATTTTGGTTTTGAGTCATAGAGATTGCATGTGGGCCTTATTGTTCGTACGTTAAGGTAAACATACAGAGGCTGTACAGGATACTTATGCTGACGTGTAGTTTTTGAAAATTTACCGAGTCCTTACGGACGGAAACGAATTTGTTTATCGGGGTACCTTATTTTCCCCTTCCGTTTTTTTTAATTGGTGGAATTAACTTAGATAAGATTTTTTATGAGTAGTGGGATGCAAAATCAAAGATGGAATTTGTTAATAATTTTTGTGATTCTAAAACTGACTGCGCTATCGAGTAGTAGTATACGTTTCCGTTGAGTGTTACGCTTTAAGAGGTGGTTTAGAACGTTGATATTTTGGGACCTTGTGGTGTTTAACGAACGTACTTTTTTGTGTAGTAAGGGTAGTTTAGCTACTCCTGAAAGATTACCTGTGAAAGGGATTTATTAAAATTGTTCATCACCAAAGGATTATACCTAGTGCCGATTTCGGTTTTACGTAAAGTTACCTAGAGGACATCGTCGTGTTGTATAGTGCTTCAGTGACCTCTTTGGTTTATATCGCTTCTGCGGATATTAACATCATCGTTCTTGCAGTGCCACCTATTTACCGTACAAAGCGTATTTAAAGATAAAGAAACTCTCGCAATATATTAAAAGTTATATTTAATTAAATCAAGTTATAAACATTTTGGATTATTAGTGGAAATAAAACCAATTAAAAGCTAAAAGTTATCAAGTAATTGTGAACGCTCACTTTATTATCACTTTAAAAAGAAGTTAGTAAGTAATACAGTAACATTCTAACGAGTTTAGTCAAGAAATTGTTTGTGTATCATAGAACAATAGTCAACATTTTATTCATCATTTTGCCAGAGCAGGGAGATTCCATTTCCGTCAGCCGTAACCGACCACCTGGTTATCTTCCACTTACATTGTAACACAGAAGAGGTGTAATTCTAGACCTTTAAGGTAACATAATATTGTTTTTTATTGAATATTTCAAGATTTTTTGTGTGTTTCGATTTATTTTTTTCTTATGTGTTTATGTAAGTTTGAACGCGGAGTCATCTTTTTTTGTTAAAGTAAGTTGTCGTTTAAATTTGTTTAGCGTAATTAATTATAGTTTTGACGCTCCGCCTTCACACTTTTTTATTTTAGTATTAAAGGGCAATCGACCCTATTGTAGTGTGGGTATATTATCCACGAATTATAAATATAGGTTAAACGATTTAGACTGGCGTAAGAGCAGTATTCTGATCAGACATCCTGTCGCCTTTTAAGTATTTTTTTTGTTTATACGCATTATCGTATGTTTACATTTTTTTATATTTATCATTTTTATTATTTTATTATAGTTTGTTAGGTTTTATAAATGTGTTTAATTTCTATGGAAACCCTTTTGTGTTACATAAGAGTTTTTTTTTTGCAAATTACAAATTACCGGCGTTTTAGTTTTTAACGTAACGAAGTTAGTTTTTTTTGATTTTATTGAGTAATAGCGTTCTTAATATTTAGTATTTTATTTGATTTTTTTAGTTGAGTATTAATTCATTTAGAGTTCATTTTATAGATTTTTTTGTTTTGTTTTGATTATTATTTAATGCATTACTTACACGGAGGTGTATTAACGTAACGTTATTGAGTGTTTATCACGCTTTTATTTGACGAGCGTGTAGTGTTTTTTTGAAGCCCGATTTCAGGTAGTTTGCTGAGTTACTGTCCAGCACACCTGGAATTGATTACGGATAGGTAAGCGTATGTTTTTTGTATGTTTAGACACGCTATGTACTCGTAATTTTGGCACGACAACCCTTATTTTGACTACCAAACATTCTGGCGCCCAAACCTTCGATTTTGTCTTCATCCCCTATTTTGACTTACGTACGATTTACTATTCTGGATGTGCAATTTTTTTTTAACATCTGACCTACACCCATACGCTGGCTAGTCGGGGCAAAAAGGCCAATTTATCTGTAATCCCGTTCTACCACCCGTTTATACCGTTACAAATAAAATAAAAAATATTAGGTTCCATTTAAAATAACAAAGTTGACGTTTACTTCTGGAATAACCGTAAGTGCCACATTCAGAACAATATTATATTTGAACTCAGCGTCATCCAAAACCTACAGCTTCGTAATTTCAGATTTTTAACATAACTGTATCCGCCATTACTTTTAATCAAAGCTCTTCGCGCCACACCCTGTATAATCCTTGTGTTTCATCATTATTAACAAACCGCCATGCTGTGTATGTGTCCTACTAAATGAAGACGTCACAAACCAATTACCACATTTTAAATAGTCAATTTCAATGGCTTTCAGCTAATGTCCCTTATGCACACTACATTAAATTGTGGATTATGAATGTTTAGATAGCATTCCAGTTCCAGCACTTTGTTTCGTAAGCACTGAATATTAATGTGTAGAAGATTAAAAACAGAAATATGATGTGTTTCACTTAGGGTTAAGATTTTGGTACTATTTCTTCGGTCGGTTGCTTTGTGCAAATCAAAAAATATATCGATTTACCCGTACATGTTCAGGCCAATTGCTTGAATCAAAAAGCGAGCTAGCATTGTTTATATGTGTACCAACCCTAAAACACAAATTTTTTCCTTTACTTTCTAGCTGAACACATTCAGCCTGGTCATCTTTGGTAATTTCTTTGATATGATTTAACATATTTGTTACCGTAACTGTCGGAGATATTCTACCAAAAATGCACGTTTTTTTTTGGGAGCAGCAGATATAGAGAAAGTATTGCTGACATTTGAACCTGTTATTATGTTGGAATTCCCGTGTTTATTATTATTGACATTTGTTGGTAAATTTTGTACGACACTTGACTACTGTAAATTCACCCTCTGAGTCATTAATATTAGTAACACTTTTCTGCTCAGAATTAATTTTTTAATAATTATTTACATTAAAAATTATTATTAATTTTATTAAATACATAAGTAAAAAGTTTACCTCGAATAGGATTAGAACCTACGACCTATACTTTGCTAGAGTACCGCGATAGCCAACTGCGCCATCGAGATTCAAGCCCCAATCGATGCAAATTTTGTCTTTACTTTACTTTACTTTACTTTCATAACAATAATAATTATTTATATTGATTTATATTGATTCTCCAGTTTTTCCATTTGCGGACTGTTATTTAGATTAAATTCGTGTGACTGTATGATAGCCTCTTGATTAGATTGTTGTTGAACCTGAGTTGCATTTTTGGAATGAACATATTTGTCTTTTGAAACACGTTCTTGTTTAATAACTTCTGAATATGATTTAGGCAGATTTAATGTTTTTGTTATTAAATCATCTTTAGTAGATTGTAGGCGAACTTCCAATAAACTGATTTTGGATTCTAATTCCATGATATAATCATATTTACACTTAATTAGCTCGTTCTTTGTTCTATTAATATCTTCCTTACTAGTTATTAATTTAATTAAGGTGGAATTTAAAGAAAACATATTTAATTCTAGGCATTTTGTATCCACCGATAAAGTGTTGTCGCTTAGCATAATAGATAACGGTTGCTTCGTCTATTTCTACAAATTTTTTCTTATTTCCACATATGTATGATAATAACTTTCACAATTTACACATTTAACACGTGTATTAACTGCAGTCTTAAGACAAACTAGACATTTAATAAATTTCACGTTTTCATTTTCCGCCATTACGCGTTTAAGTACGACACGGTTTTGTCATTTATGACCAAAACGTAAAGAATAAAGTATCTAGTTCGACTGAACTTTTTGAAGAAAGGTGCACCGAATCGGCCTCATAACACTACAAATATTTCCCCATTTAACCGACATAGTAGTAGTAGACATAAAAAACACTCACCCTGTATAGCCACTGCTACAGGTGACATAATAATCTAATAATACTCCCATGTATTTAAGACATTAGGTCACACGCTCTGTAAAAACAATACTAGAATTCACATAATTAAGTTAACTAATTGTTTTAATCTCTAAACTAAAGCGTGTATTGAGGCAAGGTAATTAACAAACTAAAGCAAGAACATTTACGACTAAGAAACTAAATGCAGATCATTAACACATTTAATTAAATGCTACTGTCTTTAAATTCCAATTACTCTACTTTTAATCAAATTTAAGTAAAACTTAGATACTTTTCTACAAAATCAGGGCTTACAGAAAAAATTCCATGAAAGGGATTTGTCGTTTTGTGAACAAGACATGACACACATTAGATTTAAGTTGTTTTTCATGCTAAAAACTAAAAATATTTCATATGTAGTTAATCTCATGAGATCGTAAAATTACGAATTCGCACTTCACAGTAAAAATATAAAATGAATAATTTATGTAACATGATCGAAGTAGCATTAAATTTGTATTTACTATACACACCATCCCTATACATGAGTGTAGGAAACGATATAAATCTGGTGAAACGATCCGGAATCGAATAAACATTAAAGTTAGTAAAGGTACAAAGATAAAACATTAATTGTTATCTCTTTAGTTGCAAAGGATAATCGCATGGCGTTGATGATTACACTAGAAGAGTTCCGTCAATTATTAGTGCATATTTATCGCCCGAAACGAGTAGTAGCAGCAACTTTTAATTTAAAGTACGTCCGAGAATATCAGAGAGGTATAAATCATGTTAGTGAAATAGAGTCGTTTCTTTGCATGGAAGCGGCAAACAGAAATCAGTAGCAAACTGGGATAGTTTAAACGAGGTGCCACGTGTCTAATCACCATACGGACCAATACAGGAGAAATGGGTGAACTCGGCTAAAACCCAATCAAACGGTCTGAAGACCGCAGAAGACTCAGATTGCATGGGTGTTTTGGAGGTAACGATAACGTAGGTTAAATTAGAGTTTGGTTAGTGAGAACAGAACCGAAATAGACGCCACAAGCTTTAAAGAAAAAAGAAAGGAAAAGAAAATATATTCTTATTCCTTGGAAGAGGGAGAAAGCCTGTAAAGCTTAGGTGAAAAAATAATATGTGATAGAGCTGCCGTATAAGGGGGGTGAAGACCAACCCTTAATACTCGATCTCGTGTATCAAGTTGACATTTTCAGATTATATTACTAACTAACTAATAATAAAGATAAAAAAATATGTGATGGAGGTGCCGTCTAAGGGGGTGAAAATTGAAACCAACCCTTAATCTTCGATATCGAAAACCGTGCAAAGTATCAAGTTAACATTTTCAGATAAATACATTACCATCTAATTGACAATGAAGATATGTGATAGAGCTGCCGTATAGGGTGGGGGGTGGGGTGGGGGGGGGGGGATGGAGACCAATCCTTCATACTCGATCTCGAAAATCGTGCATAGTATCAAGTTGACATTTTCAGATTATATTACTAACTAATTAATAATAAAGATAAAGAAATAATGTGATGGAGGTGCCGTCTAAGGGGGTGAAAATTGAGACCAACCCTTAATCTTAAATTTCGAAAACCGTGCATAGTATCAAGTTAACATTTTCAGATAAATATATTACTATCTAATTAATAATGAAGGTGAAAAAATATGTGATAGAACTGCCGCCTAAGGGGTTAAAAATTAAGACCGTCTATTTAACCAGGATTTCGCAAATCGCACTTAGTATGGAATTTGAGAAAGTAACACCTGGTTAATTAATTATCTAGTTATATGAATTGAAGCTTTATCCATTTGACATTTATTTAAATCTTGAGAATAAATAAATATATAAATAATTACAGCAATGTTTCCCTAAATAAAGCGGTAATTATAACTATTTAGTTGATTATGTTATATATTGATTTTTTATCTATCTACCAACTGCTGTGTATTCTCAACTGCAAAATTTTGACAGTCGTCAACTAAAAGGGACGACTAACACAGTTTATATATTTAGTTATATTCCACTTTTTTGTTTATTTGTCTAAACATGGATTACAATAAATAATTTTGTAAGATCCATCTAGTTAAATAAAATTGCATAATCTTTGTACATTATACTTATGAAACGATAGACGCCGTTAGTTTATATTTGAGTTTTATTGATACACAGTAGTTATGATAAATCTAAAATTTGGAGACGCCTCATACATTTAGTTCTTTGAATAAAAAGAGAGTGCACTGTTATGCCAGATTTCTAAGAATGTACTCCATGTTTTTAAATGCTTTTATTGCTTAATAGTACTTTTATGGCGACAATCACATATCACATATTATTTTTTTATCTTTATTATAAATTTGTCGGTAATATTATCTGAGAATGTCAACTTGATACTTTTCGAGATCGAGATCGATGATAAGGGTTGGTCTTAATTTTCACCCTCTTAGACGGCAGCCCCATCACATATTATTGTATTATCTTCATTGTTAATTACTAGATAGTAATAAAATCTGAAATTGTCATCTTGATATTCTGCGTGGGCTGCAAATTACTTCATTTATAAGTTACTGTGACTTCGGTAATCATCGGAAAAACTAGCCGCTAGAACTGGCCGCTCATTTCACACCGGTCGCAATATAATGCTACGAGAGACATTAAATTATTTACTTCTTGTTTGATGTTATATAATTCATATATATTTATGTAACCAGTCAGTTTTGTAGCAAGGTACCTGCAAGATTGAATTTTTCAAGTTTCATACATATAAATTAAAGAGAAGAAGGTTAATTGCATCTAAGTGCTAATAATGACAGTCATAGTAATAAGTAAATTGTGAATTATTTAAACTTCCAACGTACATACAGTAAAAGATTGTTTCGAGTGAGACTCGAAACCACGACCACTATTTATGTGGAGTAGGGCTCGTAACCATCTGAGCTATCGAGGGAACTATACTCCGTTTAACGAACAGATTCAGTAAATGCTCCTCCTACAAATTTGTAGGTGCGTACTACTAACTGCGCATAGGCCTTGTTTACAACCATTAAAAAATTACTTTCTGGGTAATACAGTGGTTGAATTACATTCAACGGTTCTTTAATGTATGCATATGAATTATTGAGGAGGCGCTAAACAGAGGACAGAATAGGATGTGTGCCGATGTGTGACGTCACATATGGTTTAAATATCACTTTCAATGTCAAACTTCTAGAGCGCTGGTGGTATAGAGGTAGGAATCGTCTTCCACGCTGTTGGTGCGGGTTCGAATCCCGTCCCATGCAATTTTTTTTTGGGTTACTGTAGTTTTGTTTATCTAATCTACTTTTGTTAGGTTACAGTAGTTTTGTTTATCTAATCTAATTATGTTAGGTTATAGTAATTTTGTTTATCCGTAGGAGCGTTGAATGAATGACATAACAAGTACTCAATGGTAGGAGCAATGATGACGTCACATATTGTGACGTCACACATCGGCACACATCCTATTCTGTCCTCTGTTTAGCGCCTCCTAATTACTGTAGTCCCTAAAAACAAGCATCTTTAGTCTATGGGAATGTTGCCATGCTGTACATAACTCATTAATGTTTACCAATCTGTCAAATCTCATATGAAGTCAAGTCAAATTGTCAGGGCACGTATTTTGGAAATCGAAAATAACATTAATTTATTTGTTTGTAAAAGGCCATAAGTCGGGCAGGTAAATAGTAAATGAATAGAACTTTAAGCTTACATTTTATTTTTATAGGAATTTACAAGTCAACTCCTTGTTGATTTCACAAGTGTTTGTTAATCTAAACAAACTGCAAAATGCAATTATTATGTTACGGTTGAGAAAACCCCCTTTATCCTTTAATAATTGCTACAAAAACTGCAGCATAAGTAGTGCCTCAATTCAAAATTCTTCCTGTAGCTGCATTTGTTTTTTTTCTAAGTCTGTAAAAAAAGCACAACAGGTCAGTCTTGTTCGGAGTCTGACGAAGAAGAGTCATCGCCTAACTGGATGATCAACAGCTCCACTTGAACTTCTATAGTGATATCCAATTACCACATATTTTCTTCCACACTTTGCACGTGTCTAATGGCATTTTTCCAATTATCTGACGTTACGTTTGCAACAGCGGTGCAAAATAATTGGTGCACCTCTGAGATTTATATGTTTTATTGTTCTAGCAACTTCACCCTTGATTTGTGCCCATATCAGTTCGATTGGGTTTAATTCGCAATGATATGGAGGTTCAACGCAATACAGTATAATTCTGTGTTTTTGCTGTCTCATCGACAACTAATTTAGGAGCAATAGCAGGTTTTCTGACAAGGTCGAGAAGTTCGTCTTTGATCATATCTGGTTCGCAATCAATGGATTTGCTGGTTAGCCATGCCTGAATGTCAGCTTTGTTGATCCTGAATTTGAATTTTTGTCGATCTTTCTGCTATGATAGTATAACCTTAACTTAAGCCGCTGCCAAAGTATAACAACAATTATTAAAAGGCGTCAAATTGTAACATTAATAGCGGCTCCAAGTGTATAAACACTAAAACAGGGCCAACTTATAACATTAAATAAAAAAAGCGATGATGTAATATACCATTCGTAATTGATCAAACAATTTAATTAATATAAAAAATTACCTTTAATAATCGCTACTGACGTCGGCTCATCGGTAGATGAATATAAGGTGGGTTCTAATTTAGAGTTTAATTAACCTACCTGAAATGCTAGTTGCTTCTTTTCTGCTTGATTATTTTCACTTAATTCCAAAATGTTATCAAAAAAATTATGAAAAATAATAAATTCTCGAGCGCTATGTTGTCTTTCTTTTTTTTATATGTCTATCTAGGAACAACAAAACCTAGTTATTGAATACTATAAACAAATTAACACAAATGAAAATAAAATAACAAGTTATACATAAGTTTATTTAATATGTTTGAAAAAAAAAATCCAGAAGTCATAAACTAAACTAAATTATAAAAAAACTTTATCTTTTAACGGTTCTGTACATACACTGTTACAGGTACTATGAAGCAGAATGGTTCATATGGTGAGGTCAATGTCCTGCTTAGTTATCCTTAAAATATGGAATTTCCTTGAAGTTTAATTCGCCAAATTTATTTGTAAAAGAATGTAGAACTTGCGTTGTAAAGGTAACTCAAGTAAAACTTGCCATTTAAAATAATAGTACAGTAAAATATTGACTTATACGTGCCATTAAAGATTATTAAGTATCAAATTAAGTGATTAAAAAGGCGTACTTAAAAATAAGTACGTAAAAAAGTACTTAATAAAAAAAAGTGCCTAAAAAAAGCAAAGGCTTTAGTTTAAATATAATGAGAAAAAAATAACTTACCACCAAAATTTGATGGCACCAAAATATAAAAATTAAGTAAAATCATGCTTATTGCTGTTAACATTCAGCATTAATGAATTACAAAAAGCTTTCAGAATAACTGAAGTGTATTTCCCTAAAATCTTCACGCTTGCGCGAATACAATGATATAAATCCAAGTTTTAAGAAAGGAACTAAAACTATTTAAGTAATATTACACCCAAAAGATTTGTTCTAGGAAATGCCAATTAAATTGCCATTCTCAATTCTACATATTAATAATTAAAAACTTTTCTAATAATATGCCAAATAGATGAACGATTCTTAAATTAATGTACTTTTTAATACAACCACAAAAAAAGGTTGTTACAATAGGAAGCGTTATCTAACACTATAACAGCGTTTTTGTGTAAACGTCCAAGAACGTTGCGAAACCATTATTCAAAAACAGCAGCTGTCATTTCTTCATGATAATCACCAGACTTCTTGGACTCGAACAACAGTAAACCATCATCAACAAAACCGTCCTCGGAACCAACGCGGAGAACGATAAGGCGTTTTACTTTTCCCGATGGATCCCGTAACCCCCTTGTTAATCCATTAACAAACGGTTGCCTCGGACTCAAGATGGTTATATCTTCCCATACTTTGCTTACTGCATGGCCAGCATTAACCCAAGTCTCGTCTAAGAAATATACTTTTTTCCTTCTTCTCTGTATTTTCTAATTTGTCGTAGATAACGTCGCCTCCACGCAACTATCTCGGATTTTTCTTTAAGGAAACTATTTCTTAGCCTCTTGGAATACCCATATTTTAAAATAAAGTATAATTTATGTTAGAGATAATTTATTCTTTTACTCACTTAAAGCCAATTTCATTCAACAAGGTTCTTAATGTGTTCCTTTTTAATTGGAGAATCTCATTGTGCTCACCAATAGCGGCCACAATTTTATTTAGAGTAGATGTAACGTTTTGTTCATTGAAGGAATGGACTACACCCCTAAGATTACTCTTAGTTTCGTCGTCAATGTTGTCCAAAATTGCTCGCTGTCGGTGGTACACAGTCGGAGGATGTAATACTGGTGTTTGCTTGTACTCACGTAGAATGTTGTACACACTTATATCTGTAATACCTAAAATGATAAAGTAATGAATGTTTTTATAAAGTTATTATGTTACCTGCTGCTTTTGCTGTAGCTGCAACATTTTCAGTCTTGTCGTTGTTCGGGTTTTCTTCAACGCAAACTTTAAAAATGTTTAATATTCGCTCTTTTTCGTCAATGAAAAAATGCCTGGCCGGGCGTTTTTTCCGGAGGCGAAAGATTTCGTTGATCCATAATAAATGTAATTATTTGCTAAAAGGCTACAAAATTGTAGCTAGTATTGAAAAATACTGTTTTTGAAAATGAAAAGTACTAGAGCAAAAGCTTTAACCAAAATAAAGAATGAAAACCCAAATGCTAAATGACAAATTAGTTTGACATTTATAGGTTAATATAATACAAAATTTTTCGTAGTTGTGTGAACCCGGCTAACGAATAGAAATGTGTCATTTAAATTTGACGCTAACTCGTGGGAGGAGCACTTACTGAATCTGTTCATTAAGCGAAGAATAGTTTCACCCGATTCAATCTTAAACTGTATGTACCTTATAAGTTTGGTGTTGTATAATTCATATATATGTATGTAATCACTCACTATTGTCGTATGGTGTCTGCAAGATTGAATTTTTCAAGTTTGATACAGATCCACAAGACTGGAATATAGAAAAGTTGCTTTTCAGGCAGTTAAATTAATGTAAATCAAAGAGGAGGTTAATTGCTAATAATGGCAAAGCCATAGTAATAAGTAAATTGTGAATTATTTAAACTTCCAACGTACATACGGTAAAAGATTGCTTCGAGTGGGACTCGAACCCACGACCACTGCTTATGTAGAGTAGGGCTCTTAACCAACTGAGCTATCGAGGGATTCAATCTGATGTTGAAATTATCGTATGTAAATTTTATTTAACAAGTGCGATTAATGGATTTTTCTGGAAGGTATTTAATTTGTTAATTCAAAAAATGTTCAAAATTTCCACCATTTCCTGCATGCACAAGTTAATTCTTTTTAAAAAATTACATTGTACTCTGGAAAAAAAAAAGGAAAAGGCCACGTATTTCATTCCCTCTCCAAGGGGGAGGGCGGGCTGTTCGAGCTTTCCGAGCTCCTTCAGCCAGAATCATGGATTCCCAGCAAACATATATTACGTATATATGCATGGTGGGATTAAGGATGGGTGTGATAGGATAGTATCGGAAGGAACGGAGTTAGGGTTCTGAGGGGGAAATACTACCCCAGCATTCGCCTAAGCAGCCGCACATGGTGTGCATATACGCAGTGACCATGCCGCTACATGTGTATGAGGAAAACCCCTGAAAAAACCTCATACAAGGTAGATGGTAACGGGAATCGAACCCATTACCTCGAATGCTAAGCAGGCCGTGTCACCACTACGCTACCAGCTCGGTTGTACTCTGGACACTTAGTCCTTGAAATTAATTCTGCTTAAAAAATGCATTTCGGACTTTTTCGATCTGACGCACCGCTTTTGAAATAAGAATTATTTTATTAATCAGTACAATACGCTGATATCGGAATCGTAATTAAAAATAATAATCTAGTTGGCATTGTTTGTAAACGTCATAAATTTCTTGTCAAACTAAAACAAAGGAATAACATAAAGTGCATAGCGATTTGAATTTGTGTTGTTTCAGTTAATGTTTAATAAGTTCTTTACCACACAAGTACTTATTTTTAGATGTAGAACTTGCCCTTAAATTTTCTTCACTACATTCTATAATACTCTGTATAGTAGTACTTATTTAATATATGGTGCTTTGATTACATCCCAAATTAATTTGGGTTGTTTATAATTAATCTTAAACGTAGAAACGCACGTGTTTTTAATTAATTCTTTTGGAAAACCTCTTAACAGAAATTAGATTCTACTTTTTACCGCTACATGGAGTAATAATGAAATTTAAAGTAGAAGTTATATATTTATGTCGTTAAGTTAATTTCAGTGTAAGTAAACAAAGGTATATAACGACGAGTTAAATAATTATTTATACTCATCGACAAATCGTCCATTTTTACTAAAATTAAAACCTTTACCTCAACCAAGTATTAGATTTCCATGAACTTAAACTTAAATTAACAAGCAAGAAATGTATAGCCTCTTTAAAAACTTTCTTTGTAATAAAACATTCTAATATACCTCACCGTTATTGTTAAGCTCACTTACTTACTTTGGTGTAAATTATCAGACCAAAATTGTGAATCCTTTGTGTAAAATGAAGACCATTATATCGTGTACATATTCAAAGATAAATAGAAGTTAAAAGGCATAACGAAAGAGACTTACCTAACATTTGAATATTCAACCACCCTTACTTTTTAGTAAGTTTAAAGTTAAAATTAAATAATTAAATTAACAATCGACATAACAATTTTGCAGGCGATTAAATTATAGCGGTTTCAGATTTCCATTGGATTGATTTCGATAAGTTCAAGTGCCATTTACAAACTCTATCTTTTAATCTAAACGCCGAGAATCTAACCCGTTGAAGTATGTAGTGGACAATTACGATCGTAAAAAGATTTTTTAAAGAGACGTAAAAACATAAGGGAGTTAAGAGATTAAATCTTTATAAAAAAAATAGCAGCAAAACACGTCTTTCTTGACCGTTAATAATTTTTACTTTTTCTTTTTCGTTTGTTCTTTACATCTTGAATTTATTTTATAGTGCAGCAGCTTATTATTTTTATTTTGTACAATGCCATAGTTATGTTTTCTTTTAACTTTATTACACAATTGCGCTTTTTTAAGCAAACATTTCAACGTCTTCTGTTTATTAAAATGAAAAAATACATCCACTGTAGGCTTAATTTTCAGATATTTTAATCGACAGTGTTAAATAATTTATTATCGAAACAACGTCAAGTAGGGATGTACTAATTTGAATACAACTAGAGCAAATGTAAACATTTACAATACTAAAGATTAATTATTGGTGTAATTAAAATATAGTAGTGCTTGTAAAAATTGAATCTTACGAAAATACAATGTTAATTAACTTAGTTGAACAGACGTTTTCTCCTCTCAGCCCTCTCCAAGCTAACCATTTACTTTCGTAGTCTCTTTTCGATTAGTTTTAAGGTACAAAGGTCTGGTTTCTTAAGATAAGAGTTTCACTAAAGATAATAGCGTAAATGAGTTAAAATTTTTCAAAGCATCCTTTACTTCATAAAGATTTTTTTTAATAATTGTGGTCCTGATCAGGCTACATTTGGCCTAACGTGCTAAATAACCCAGGAACACTTAGGAGGATGGATCGGAGAATATTGAATTGTCAAGAGATTGCTATGAACAGCTACCTTAAATTATTTCATATTATAAACGAGAGGTAAACAGGAAGATCATTCCAGAGTTTAGAAGCCGTGTAGCAAAATGTGGATTACGCCCGTTTGGTACGATAAGTGGAGATCTGTACCACATATAGATGATGTGAATGATCGAACCGAGTATTCCTACCAAAGGTGGCCCAAAATGTTATCAAAGAACGTAATTCAGCAGAGCAATAGCCATTATAATACCGATAATACAAAAAAAAAAACTGAAACGGTTCTTCTATGCTCAAGGGACTGTATGTCAGAAGTTAAGCCTAATCGTTCTGAAATACCTAAGATCTGAGCTATTCATGCTTACAACAGGAAATGATCGATCTTTTTTGGCAGATACGAGGCAATACTGACTCTTAGAATGTCCTTGTTGATTGAAATTGCCGTTTCAGTTTTACGGTCTTGATTTGAGATAGAAGGTGGATTACCATTATGAATAGACTGAGATGAACTACAATGAAGAGTGAGCTGTGTGAAACTGGCCCCCCAAGTTGCATATTTTGTAATTAATTAATGGCGTTCGATTGACCACTTATTAACCACTAATGACCACTAACAACTTTCATTGACCACCCTCTGTTAAAAAGTTATTGCAAAAATAAGATTGAGGGGGGTCCACTTCACACTTGCCCCCCGACACCGAAAATCGTCAATTTTTATTACTCTATCTGAGTGACCATCGTTTGGCCATAATTGACCATGAATTCGATTTGTTTGACCACTCTTCAAAAAAAAAAAAACTAAAATACACTTTTATATTCATTATAAGACAAGGTCAATCCTCGAATATGCTTTTTCAGGATTAACCACCCTTCATCTCCTATTAATAATCATCCAGAAGAACAATTAGTGCATTTTGTTTAATAATGTACTATTTCGAATTTTGAGACATGGTCAATCCTCGAATATGCATTTTGAGACATGGTCAATGCTTGTATATGCATTTTGAGGATTAACCATCTTTTATTTCCTATGAATAATCATCCAGAAGAACACGTAGTGCATTTTGAATAATAATGTATTATTTCGAATTTTAAGACATGGTCAATCCTAGAATATGATTTTGAAGATTGACCATGTTTTATTTCTTATGAAGTCAAGTAGTACTTGAATAATGTATTCCTATTTTAAGACATGGTGAATACACGAATATGTGAAACATGGTCAATCCTCGAATACATGGGACATGATCAATCCTCATGCATGCTTTTTGAAGATTGACCATCTTTTATTTTCTATGTATACTCATCCAGAAGAATACAAAATTACATTTTGTTTAATAATAATGTACTATTTCGAATATTGAGACATGGTCAATCCTCGAATATGCTTTTTCAGAGATGGCCAATCCTTGATTATGATTTTTGAGGCATGGTCAATCCTCGAATATGCTTTTTGAGACATGACCAATGCTTGTATATGCATTTTGAGGATTAACCATCTTTTATTTCCTATGAATAATCATCCAGAAGAACACGTAGTGCATTTTGAATAATAATGTATTATTTCGAATTTTAAGACATGGTCAATCCTAGAATATGATTTTTCAGGATTGACCATGTTTTATTTCTTATGAATAATCATCCAGAAGAACAAGTAGTGGACTTAGATTAATAATGTATTATTTCCTATTTTAAGACATGGTGAATACCCGAATATGCTTTTTGAAACATGGTCAATCCTCGAATAAGCGTTTTGGGACATGACCAATCCTCATGTATGCTTTTTAAAGATTGACCATCTATTATTTTCTATGTATACTCATCCAGAAGAATACAAAATTTCATTTTGTTTAATAATAATGTACTATTTCGAATATTGAGACATGGTCAATCCTCGAATATGCTTTTTCAGAGATGGCCAATCCTTGATTATAATTTTTGAGGCATCGTCAATCCTCGAATATGCTTTTTGAGACATGGTCAATCCTCGAATATGCTTTTTGAGAATTGACCATCTTTTATTTCCTATGAACATTCATACCAGAAGAACACGAAGTGCATTTTGATTAAAAATATATTATTTCGAATTTTAGGACACGGTCAATCCTCGGATATGCTTTTTGAAGCATGGCCAATCCTCCAATATGTTTTTTGAGGATTGACCATCTTTTATTTCCAGTGAATATTCATCCATAAGAACACGTAGTGCAGTATGATTAATAATGTATTATTTGGAATTTTGAGACATGGCCAATTCTCGAATATGCATTTTGAGACATGACTAATCCTGGAATATGCTTTTTGAGGATTAACCATCTTTAATTTCCTATGTATAGTCATGCAGAAGAACTAGTAGTGCATTTTGAATAATAATGTATTATTTCGAATTTTAAGACAAATACAATATAATACATTTGATTTTAAACCGTTACGAAACAAAGCTTTTCCAATTATGTGTATGAAGATGAGTAAGTAATGTAAGTAAATAGTATTATATCCCAGTTGCCCAAGACGCAAAATAACGTATTCGAAGATTTACCACGTCTCAAAAAGCATATTCGAGAATTGACCAAGTCTTAAAATTCGAAATAATACATTATTAATCAAAATGCAGTACGTGTTCTTCTGGATGAAAATTCATAGGAAATAAAAGACAGTCAATTCTCAAAAAGCATATTCGAGGATTGACCATGTCTCAATATTCGAAATAGTACATTATTATTAAACAAAATGCAATTTTGTATTCTTCTGGATGACTATACATAGGAAATAAAAGATATTCAATCTTCAAAAAGCATATACGATAGGTCATGTCCCAAAATGCTTATTCGAGGATTGACCATGTCTCAAAAAGCATAATTGGGCATTGACCATGTCTTAAAACAGGAAATAATACATTATTAATCAAAATGCACGACTTATTCTTCGGACTGACTATTCATAAGAAATAAAACATGGGCAATCCTCAAAAAGCATATTCTAGGATTGACCATGTCTAAAAATTCGAAATAATACATTATTATTCAAAATGCACTACGTGTTCTTCTGGATAATTATTCATAGGAAATAAAAGATGGTTAATGCTCAAAATGCATATACAAGCATTGATCATGTCTGAAAATGCATATTCGAGGATTGACCATGTCTCAAAGTTCGAAATGGTACATTATTAAACAAAATGCACTAATTGTTCTTCTGGATGATTATTCATAGGAAATAAAGGGTGGTCAATCCTCAAAAAACATACTCGAAAATTGACCATGCCTTATAATGAATACAAAAGTATATATATTTTTTTAAGGGTGTTCAAACAATTGGAATTCATGGTCAATCATGGTCAAACGATGGTCAGTCAGGTAATTGGCGATTTTCGATTTCGGGGAGCAAGTGAGAAGTTGGCCCCTCAAATCTTATCTTTGCAGTAACAGAGGGAGGCAAATGAAAGTTGTTGGTGGTCATTTGTGGTCAATAAGTGGTCAATCGAATGCCATTAATTATTTACGAAATATGCAACTCAATGGGTCAGCTTCACACAGCTTTAAGAGTGTTGTCGTCAGCAAAGCAATCGACCGGAATAGTCGTTGAAGATCACCTATGTATAGCAGAAAACGTGTAACTGATCCCTGTGGCACGTACATCTTAATGCCAACTTCTTTTGAAAAGAAGCCATCAATTATGACAAGTATTCGTCTTTTATCAAGGAAATTAGAAACACAATTTGATGGGCGTATCATTGAACCCAAACGATGTGAGTTTGGCAAGTAAAACAATTATCCCAAACTTCGCTTTTAAGATATCAAAGTGACCGCACCTGTTTCACCGGATTATTCTAATGTATTGTTCCAAACTTAGATCACATATGAAATAAGGTCACCTATTGAACGATTGTGCCTAAAATCATATCGGTGATCACTAAGGAGTTTGTTAGTTTCAAAGACTTTCAAACCGATAGGAAGACAGTGACAGCGAGAGGAAGAATAGGATGAGAATAGATTATGGATAAGAAAAAAGGTAGCCCACAACCCTTACAGAGCTCACAAAATAGGAGCCGATGGTATGGGTACCTCTCCGGCTGGCACAGGATACATATGCCTCCCAGGATTGATGGGGAGACCACCAAAAACTATCTATTTACCACCCAATTTTCCGTTAATTTTATATTTCATCCTTCTCCCCACGTTGCTCTACCAACAATACAAACTACACTTCATAAGTTAAAAGAAACTACGTTTAAGATCTGGAAGACCTTGCAGCGGTCATTAACTTTAAAATGTGTGTTCCCGAAAGACCTTATTGTTGCCCATTTATTTCAAACTTCGTATGACAACGGTATTATCACACCATTCGAAAGCTGCTAGATTCCAACAGATACCCAAACATTATTACAAAACTCTTCCTGTTTAGTAAGATGATAAAGATGTGAATTAATTCTGACCTCATGAAGTACCGGAAAGTACTAAACGACACGCAAGTTGGATTCTGATAAGGATGATCAACAGGCGACCTTACCTACGTCACCCATATCTGGAACAGACCCTAAACTAAACTTTCTAACATGGTCTACCCCAAAAACCATGAGCATAGACCGTATGAAGGAGTCGCTATTAATACCTAGTTTACTCTTCCTTCACATAAATGACCTCTTCCGCGAACAATTCCATTCACAGGTATGCAGATCTCAGCACATTGTAAGCCAGCCATATAACGTAATTTAGAAGAACCGAAAAATTTCGTATTCGATGAATATGTTCGACTAATTAGTTCTAAGTCAGTTGGCAAACCTAATTCAAGAACATAAAAGAACAGGTGGTTATTGTTTGATTTTTTTAAATAAAATTTGAAGAAGAAGAATATAAAGTATGTTAATCGTTTCGACATATTTGATTGTCGCTGTCAATATATACAGCGTGTCTTTGGCTACACACTCCGGAATAGGAATAACGAGTGAAAAACTTGATCGTACGCAACAATGCGTTCTTTACAGAGGTTCACTCCTGTTTAAAAATTAAAATGTCGAGTTAATAATACTTATTATAACGGTGTTACGTGTATAACAAAAAACATAAAGGACCCAAGTGTCAAACATGCTTGTTTTACAAATTACAAAAATTTTTTTATTAAACAACATTGTTTAGATTAACACAATAAACTCATATATAATAAAAACTATAAAATTATAGTACAAACAACTTTCCTTTTCTATTGAAGAAAATAACTCTTAACCCCAGTTAATCAATTTGCGGATATCTTTTAAACGGTCAACTTTAGCAATGTTCATTAAGTATACCTTTTTTTAGCGGTAAGGTCTATTTAATATATTTTTACTAAAACTAGTGTACGAGGAATGGTCAAAAAACTTCGGCGTTGTAATTACACGAAACTTCCGATAGGTGGCGCCCCCTATACGGTACGTGAAAACCAAATTACAATTTCTCCTCTTCCAAACCTCGCTATGCAAATCTTCAAAGAAATACGATCAAAACTTACGTTAACACCCTGTAACTTTTTGACCATTCAATTTCGAGCTAAGACATGTTAGGTTATATTGAGTTATTTTTAATCTGAAGTGTCTTTAGTCTTACGTAGTACAAGCAAATCATATGGATGGAAATCATAATGGTGCTGACACTTAATGATAGTTATGGTCACCTGCTACAACTGCACGTTTTATATCGTAAAAGGTTAGTGAAAATTTGAATTAATTCCATTTGCCGATTGTCAAGTCTTTCACATTGCTCCCATCAAACTGTATCTGATGACTTATTTCTTACTCGAACAAATATAAAATTTACTGGAAACTAATTGAAACGTTCTATATACATATACAAATTTAATTATTTGCATATTCTGTATTCTTTTGTTGTGTCTATAATTTAAACTAATAGAACCCAAATATTTTAACCGTTAAAACACTGTTACTGAATTAAAAATTATGGGATAACTGTAACGTGTTAAAGTAACAATCAGGTCTTTCGTGCGAGTTTGAGAATTTCTTATTAGTGGTAATCACAACATACCTTACGTTAGGTACTAACGAGAAATCTGACATTGCGCGTGACAATTGAATATTAAAATAATTCAAAATTTGATAAATAAAAAAAATTTTGATTGATAAAAGTGAATCAGGTGACCTTCTTGCGTTCGTTTTTGGTGAAAACGCCATTTTTGGACTGAACAGCATTGTTAAGAAATCAGACATCTTGGGAAAAACTCTGTAATTTTCACAAGTGGGAAATTATTTTACAGTGATACGCTGGTTTATTGTCAAGATTTATATTGCAAAACTTCTACTAACTACAGATATTAGTTTCGTTTTATACGGATTTAAAAGGTTTATTAATAACTACATGTTTTCGTCGTGCCAGTCATAACCTTTTGTTTTAACAATTAGTCAAATAAATACACTTTTACAATTTAGAGTCAATGAAATACACTTGTACAATTTAGTGGTCAACTTGTATAACATTTTGGTTCTCTAGGTTTCTTCGATTGGGGTTGTCGTCCTTCTTATGTGCTTATGAGAAACGCAATGGTAGATACATGGCTGAAATACTTTGGTTAATTATATCGGGTTTAAGTTACTATTCGGTTGAATTAAAACTGATATGCCAGTTTTAAGGAGAGCTCTTCCTAAAACCAGAGTTTTATTATTTATTTGATTTTGATTGTGTTGTGTCTTTACTTTCTAGGGTCAACGGTGGATGCCGAACAGTCCATAAAATTTGTGTTTTAATACGATAGTTTTCGTTCATTGATTTGATTGTTTTGTACTATAGGTATAGCACTATAAAGAAAGGTGAATACTATCACAACGAATGGGTAAATCAGTATGTACTGATAAGAATTCTCGTTTGTTCACTAATATCGTAGCTATCCAAATTTACGATATCGATTGTTCAGATACTTATTAGTTACTATTTATAAGTGATACAATTTTCTACCTAGATTATTGGGATTTTATAAAGGTTCAGTTACTTACATTTTGAACAGATTTAAAAAAAAGGGTTGGGGATATTACTGTATTGCAATAATTTAAACCGATTTGTGTTAAACAACCAGTAGTTGTTCCTTTATTACTACCGTGTAGTATTTAATTCCTAACCGGGCCTATTCTTTTCCTGGGCAGTGTCCGCCATTTTTTAACTACAACGTACTTCTTATTTTGTCGTAACCCTTTTCTTGGTTTAGGGCGATAAGAATTTAGATGACGTGCCTAACCGACCGACTGAGCTTCCGGCCTAATCCTTACTCGCTGTTACGGCGCACCTTTTACTTTTGGCACAGCTATACCTGTATGCACGTAACATAATTATACGATTGCCAGAGTTTACTCTTCCCGTTTTAATAGTTTTAGAAAATTATTTTGTTTTATATATGAATTGCATTTAATGTATTTAATAAGGTACATCAGTTTTTATTAACGGTTATGGAAAAATATTTTATTTCTATTAACCATTAAGTTTGGGAAGCTTTTAAAACTATTTTGATTTTGTATTTATACATATTTTGACAGACAATAAAATTTGCCCAAACGTGTAACATACTTTATAAATTAAATCCTTATTTTCTTATAATTTTATTTATATTTACGCGATTTAGAGAAAATCAACTTAAATTATCAATATACTTCTTCCACTTCTAAATACATTCAGAGAAATTAGTCACGATAAAATATATAAATTCCTTTACTTACATTTTGGCTAATTTCGCACTCCAACCTCTTTCTAACTTAAATTGTTTAAGTTAAGTAATTATAAATGACTCCTTTGGGTTTTGTGTATACCTACATGTTATTTGTAAATATTCTGTCAGTGTTAGCTTAGTATTAATTTCAGTTGCAGTCATGTGAATGTTTGAGAAACCTATTAAATACATTTTCTGTTAAGTGTTAGAATAATTTAAGTATATAATCTTTTACTCACTCACAGGCTTAGAACAGGCATTTTTGTATTACAATCCATTTTTCAAGATGCTTAACGATTCCTTATAATAACTGAAGAACTTTCTCAATATATTTAAAAGGAAAATACATTTTTTATCAGCATCATTTTGTAAATTGAGCTCATTTGCCTCCAGAGGACGTGCCGTTGAAGACCCGACTAAATTTGACATTTTAGCATGAAGGGTGCAGCACATTATATTTAGAAAAAATATCCAGGAAGGTTAATTGGCAAGGAAAGTATATTTGCATAGTCCGCCAGATCTCTACCTTTAACTTATTTAGGTTTTCATTTATGGGGAAGGTCAAAAGATCTTATTTTCCAAACACAATATACAATCCTAAAAAATACAGTAAAAAGAATCGGTTGACTTCGTGTATTGAAAACCACACAAAGCAGTTTGAACATTTAAGAAAATATTAGTTAGGATCTGTGTGTGAAAAAAATGAAATAAATATTTATGGTTCATACGGTTTCTTAGTTCTTGCTTTTTTGCCATTTGGTATAAAAACAGTTACATAGGACAAGCAAGACGTAATTTAGACTTAAGAATCAATTTATATAAAAGTGATTGCAAACTTAAAAAAATTCTAACTTCGATGCTAAACATCCTCAAGATTTCTGTAATAATTTTTTTTTTAAATAAAAGAATAATTTTAGAAATAATTAAAATGTATAGTGAAGATTTGGCTGTTAATAAAAAAACCGACATTGAAGCTTTGAATAGGCATATTTCTAAGAAAATGTATGTATGTTCGTACAGCACAATCTAACGGTCGACTTAAGAACAATTAAATTTTAATCATGACAAAACATACGAATTTCATTTACATTCTAGCTAACCTCACACTCAAACATCGACAATTTCTAATTTAAATTGTTTAACCTGTGTAATTAAATAAACTTGATTTTGGGTTATAATTTAGCAACGTGTTGCGATCAAGCATACCCACTAGTTACCCGGTGGTTTCCTGAAGATATCGTTAACGAAGTTACGTTGTTACTGCTTGCGAATTTATATAAAAATCAATCGCCGCGTAAAAACTTTCGTGTTTGTTTTTCGTCCAGTGTTCTTAACATTACCGTTTTTCTTCGATAAGAGAAAGTGTTTATCTTTAGTACTTCTCTATAGTAGAGCTAATTTAAGGCTTGAGACGTATTTATATGCGTGTTATTTTTGGTATTTTGCTTTTTGGAAAATCTTGCGCCTAGCTGTTACTGTCAGTCATAATGATGGACTCACAATTGCTTAAAAATACACAATCATTGCTTGTGTATAGATACATTCTACATAAAAAAGATGTTTAACTAACTTGTGTTAACGCAACCAGGTGACAGCAAATAAAGGACACCTGGACTAGAATTAAATATTTCGCAGTTAGTTTGCGAGTGTACTTAAGAGACTTCCGTTATTTCATCTATCGTAATTGAAAGTTTACGTTTACTGTTGGGGTTCGTATACAAAGAGGGAATTGAAGATTTCAACCGAATATTGTTCCCAATCGATAATATGGATGAATTGAACGAGAGTAGCAAAATTCCCGTGTCCTGCAGCCACGACTTGGGAAGAAAATAATTCTGTTTAATCTTAATGAAATAAGAACTATTTACAGTAGAGTTGTGTTTACCTGGGTCTAGTAGCTTCTTGTATCTGGTACTATATTCATGGTCCGACTTCAAGGTTTCAAGAATGTACACATCAATAACTAAATCTTTAGTTTATTCAAACATGACAAGGCGTTTCAGAGGGAAGGTTACATATTCATCCTCACAGTCCACTTTTGCAGTCTTAAGATTTGTTCACAATGAGAGCTTCCTCCCTAGTTCACAATATTGTAGACTAAATTTGAATGAAAGTTAGCGTAGTATAGTAAAAGTAAAGTATTTTGGTTGCATAAGGTTTTAGAGTGCAAAGTTTTGTGCAAATCTGATCAATATGCAAGGACCAATAAAGATCTGACCTAATCCTTAATCCAAGAATTTTGGTTGATTTTGAAATTGTAAAACCAGCCACAGTCTCGAAGCTCACAGAAATGCGTAACTTCCCAAATGTAAATTAACGTAGTTTTTGTAGGATTTATTGTTAAACTGTTGTCACACTAAGTCAACAGTTTATCAAACTGTTTTTCTATCCCATGCTTCCTTAGATCTAATTAAAATATCTGTATCGTTTCCGTGACAGGTAACAAAGATATTGTCATACTTACCTTTGTCCTTAAGTTAAGTAACTATGCCATTAGCAAAGCTTAAAAATAGAGATGGGTCTAGGTTAGATCCTTCAGGAACGCCTGATAAGGCTGGAGAGCTGCTACTTTGATGACCGTTTGGCATTTCCACTATTTGAGATATATTTGATAGATAGGATTCAAATAATATTTCCACGAATTCCATACCTATTTAACTTTTGTAATAGGCAGAGGAAAAATCATTCCTATCGTGAGAAGACGCTTGTCCACAGAAGTGAACAATTCACAAACAAAATCAGACAGCGTAATATTGGGTGATTTATGTTATCTTAAACTTTAGTAAGTGCTTAACTAACTGTTCGTTAATGGCATATCCAATGACTTTCAAAAACGATGAGATTACGCTATTTGGTCTGTAATTACATATTTCGTGTGGATTTCCTTTTCTAAAATGTGGCTTAATGTTTGACGTTTTGAGACTATATGCCTGTTTGAAAGATCAAGTTAATTATAAAACAAAAAGGACTGATAACGGAGGGCCCCGGTAACCTCAAGATCTTGAAATCAATTTGATATGTTCCATGCGAAGACGACTTTGTTAGAGAGCTGTAGTAGTTTAGAAAACATTGGAACAAAATTAAGGTACACGATTATTTAGATTTTGGGCTGCAATACTTTGCCTAATTATTATTTTGATTTTTCAAGATTCAATGAAAATTAAAATTAGAAATTTTATGGAAGGATTTTGCATACAAAATTTTAAATTTAAACCAATTCTTCAAGGTATTTTAAGTGTAATATAGGAGTGTTAGAACTTTTCAGCGTATTATTTTGAAAGTTTAATTGTGTGATTTCCGCCCAACTCACAGTGATAAAGTTATTTAACGAGTCAGACAGTTCGTTTGTTTCGTTTATAATTTCGCAATTGCACAGTCTTTGCAGTAACGACGTTTTTTTCTTTTGTTTCCGTTCACTATTTAGACAAAGCATTAAATCTTTGTTTTCTGTTTTACGATATTATTGAACACGTGCATTTATTGCAGATATGAAAATTAATAGCTAAAATTAAGATTTATGAATATAGTTTTATAAATAAGTTTTACACCAAGAGAAGTAATATTTTGTAAATTAAGTTTGATGAGCTCTACATTTGACCTCACCGCACGTTGACCTTAACTAATTATTGCGTGCGATTAGTTTCAAGCCTTCTCCTATATAGTACCAGTCCAGGAACACTTTTACTGGTCCATCTGGTTGAATTAAACTTTGCCGTGGAGTACTAGCGTTTATTTGGGTGCTAAATTAAATTAATTTGATTTGATTAATGACTCTTCCGATATTAATTAATTTCACTATCATTCACTCCGCACGCAGATCAACGCAAATCTTACTGCCATTTTCACCTGTAACAACAGATATATAGTAAATAGGCATATTTCTAAGAACATGTATGTATGTTCGTACCGCACAATCTAACGGTCGACTTAAGAACTCGAAAATAACTTTCAACTATTTCTGTTGGCCCCTATTACTACAAACATTATTTGCAAATATTGTGTGATGCGCGAATTCTCGTATACAACCTGTAGACACCTCGTACCGTTTTCCATTTTTGATCATTTTTCGAGTTTAGGGCATTACGCTTGATTACCAAAACGCCCACTGGAGATTTTAATGGTCCAAAACGTCAAACTCGGCCAAAATGTCGACCACCATTTCGCCGACTATGCCCATTCTACCAAATATTGAACCATTACCCTGAATGTGACAAAAACGCAAAAATTATTCCGCCGACTACACTCATTCTGTCGAACTTAAAATATTGCACCATTACGCTGACAATTTGACCAAACTCCCGAATGACCAAAGCGCCGAATTCGAAAAGCGTAACGTAAAATATATTAAACCAAATGGGGCATTTGGGCACTTTGGGTTTATAAAATTATCGTGTCGGCGTTTCGGATCATTAAAATATATTTTAGAAATTCAGCGAAATGTTCAGGTTTTGAGCTTTCAAGTGAAAAATGAGAAATCCGGTTTTCCGCAATACCGTGATACTGTTTTGTGAAACAAATGATGTCTTTTTCATAAATATCATAGCTTGCGTCGGTTTTAGTTATAGGGATCTAAAATTCGGCGTTTTAGTTAAGTTCAGCGTTTTGGACCATGAAAATATAGAGTCGGAAATTTGGGAGCTTTCAGGGTATTTCGGTTATGAGTGAAGAATGAGAAATGAGATTTTCGCGATACCGTGATACTTTTCTGTCAAATGAATGATGTTGTTTCAATACTTGTCATAGCTTGTCGTTTTTAAGTTATAGGTGTCTAAAATTCGGCGAAATGTTCGTCAGCGTTTTGGTCAAGGTCAGTGCTTTGGTTCCGAGAGTATTTCGGTTATGAGTGAAGATTGAGAAATCCGGTTTTCGCAATACCGTGTTACTCCTTTGTCAAACGAATGATGTCGTTTTTATAAATGTCACAGCCTACGTCGTTTTTAAGTTATAGAGATCTAAAATTTCCAGAATGGGCGTATTTGAGGAAACAGTTGTAGGCGTTTTGGACATGTTCAGCGTTTGGACTATTAAAATCGATGCTTTGACAATTCGGCGGAATGTCCAGGTTTCGAGATTTCAAGGTATTTCGGTAATAAGTGAAGCTTAATAAATGCGATTTTCGCGTGTGATAATCTTTTGCCAAACGAATGATGTCGTTTCCATGATTCTCATAGCTTACTTCGTTTTTAATTTATAAGGATCTAAAATTCAGCAGAATGGGCGTATTTGACTAAATGGTCGTCGGGGTTTTAGTCAAGTTCGGCATTTTGGACCATTATAATGTAGAGTCGGTGATTTGGGAATTCAGCGAAATGTCTAACTTCAGAGTTTTTGAGTGAATAATGAGAAATGCGATTTTCGCGACACCGTGATACTATTCTGTCAAATGAGTGATGTTTTTTCCATAATTGTAATAGCTTACGTCGTTTTTAAGTTACAGGTATCTAAAATTGGGTGAAATAGTCGTCACCGTTTTGGTTAAGTTCAGTCTTTTGGACTGTTTTCAAGGATTTCGGTTATGAGTGAAGATTGAGAAATTCGATTTTCGCAATACCGTTTCATTCTTTTGTCAAACGAATGATGTCGTTTTTATAAATGTCACAGCCTACGTCATTTTTAAGCTATAGTGATTTAAAATTCCCAGAATGGACGTATTCGAGGAAGCAGTTGAATGCGTTTTAGACATGTTCAGCGTTTTGGACTATTAAAATATAGAGCCGGCGGTTTGGGAATTCGGCGGAATGTCCAGGTTTCGAACTTCCAAGGTATTTCGGTAATAAGTGAAGCTTGATAAACGTGATTTTCGCGATACTGTGATAATCTTTTGTCAAACGAATGATGTTGTTTCCATCATTCTCATAGCTTACTTCGTTCTTAATTTATAAGGATCTAAAATTCAGCAGAATGGGCGTATTTGATGACATGGTCGTCGGCGTTTTGGACCATTAAAATATGGAATCGGCGTTTTGGGAACTTGGCGGAATGTCCAGGTTCCGAGCTTTCAAGGTATTTCGGTTACGAGTAAAGATTGAGAAATGAAGTTTTCGCAATACCGCAATATTATTTTGTGAAACGAATGATATCGTTTCCATAATTGTTATAGTTTACTTCGTTATAGGGTTAGAGGGATAAATTGATGTTCTTCAATGTTGTCACATCCTCTGTATTTCTGTTAAAAGATCAGAATTGGTATCGATAGAACTTTTAAGTTATAAAATATAAGCCATGTTTTAATGGGATACTACGGATTTTTAGCTAAGTAAACACGTTTGTTTTAATATCTGTTTTTAAACCATTCAGAAACCTGAATTTTTCTGAAAATATTGTGATGTTTATCAAGTTGGCTTTGAATTCAAAGACGTCCCATACCTCAACAACGAAGGTTATGAGAACTATGGAAGCGGGGTCGCTGCTGAAAAAGAATAATATCATATTTTTATAAGGATTAGTAAATGTTGCAACTCTGTTAAGTAATTTAAATTTGGACAAGTTTTTCTATTTCGGTGTTACAATGATAATTGTGTGCAAATGTTTTTATTAAAAACAGTGTTACAATAAAACATTTTGTGACACCGAACATTGGAACTTATGGTGAGCTGTAGTTGGCATTATCTGATGTCTTAGTTCCGATTTTAGGTTATATTTTAGTAATATTTTATAGTTTACACTGTTGCCAACCAATAAATTCAAAATAACTAGTATTTTCAATTTGTACAAATAAAGGAAATTAAATTAAACTCCGAAATAGAAAAATAGTATAAAATACGCGTGCTACAATACGATATTGTAATAATAAGTTGTAGAGACTCCTGGCTTAGCTACTCTTGTCAGAACATACTCATATTACAATAACGTTCATTGTAACACCTGTTTTTCAATTTACTAGTTTAATTCAATAAAAATTATATAATAAAATTATTTATTTTTGTGCTCAATCCGATAAATTTGCATCAATGAAGCTTTAAAGTGATAGTATACATAAAGATCCAACTTTTCTCCATACGGAGATACAAAATATACCAATAAAATGAAAATACCCTTAAAGACATCAACTTGAGTATATCATCTTTATATCCACTTAATCTTAACAAATTTGAATTTTTATTTTACGGAATAGGTAGTATAAACAATATAATCCTATTACAAACGTATATAATAAAGTGAAGAACACACGAAAAAATATTGCGGTAATTTACTATACTCCGAAACAGCTGCGAAATATGAAATCTTTCGGCAATATGTTTATAACTCATTCCAACACACTGAGAGGAAGAGCGAATTGTGTTTAGAATAACTTCACATTAAATTTTGAAGTAGTGTTTAGGTCTAATTAATGTTCAGCATTTCTGAAATACTCTGAACAATTTTATTAAAATATATATTATACAATTACCAATAAATCGGACTTGTTGATTTTCAAATAATTTATAGCCTTAATAAAGCATAATTGCAACTTTCCATGAAATATATTATTAATAAATAAGAGAGGAGGTAAAATGTCCTAAATGTTTGAAATTCTTTACTTTATTAATCTTCTATACTCTGCTCCTACTGGATATACTTCATAATGTACAAAGAATGCCATCACGTTTATTTCGTCGTTTCTGTATTATTGACGTTTATTTTGAACTTAACAAACGAGACGAATTTTCGCGCACTTAAACCCGGAAAACCAATCTTGAGCTCGAATAACGACGTCTGCTCGCCTCGACAGTTTGCGCGAAACTGATGTGATGTGGGGGCGGTGAACTAAAACCACCCCGCATAGACTCGTGAATACATCAGCCATCACCACGATAACGTTAAAGCATTCTTATCTAAATTGTTGTAACTACAGTTCACGCCTAGAAGAGAGATCTACATACACATTTTTTCCACTTTATTTAACAGAATGGTGCAGAGAAAAACTAAAACTCTTTTCGATATCTCTATTACATAAATCTCTAAAAATAGCAAGCTGATTGTACAATTGCTCTGAAGAAACACGTTTTCACTGAAAGCACTTGCGCAAGAAGCATTTTATCTTTTTGTACATAATACACATATTTATCCCCCCCGAGCTGTTTTAATAGCTTCGTGGGTAATTTTAAAAGTGGAATGCTTCATTAGTTAAGTAAAATATAAAAAAAGTAACCATATTTCCGGTAAGAGCTTTAATTTCGAAAGTAGATCCTTGTTTGTATCAAAGAAAATCGTTTCGTGGTTACTTTATTATACAAACTTCATCCATGTTATAAGTTAACTGTAGACTTTGCGTGGGTTGATTTTCAAGTGTAAAAGTTAGTTCTAGAAAAAAAATAAGAAATAGTATGGTTCTATTAGAAACAGAAGTAGTAAAAGTGTTTTTGTATCAGTTAAGATTGGCCATAAACGTTTTATAGCTTATACAGCTTCTAATAAAAATCAGTCGATTTGAAATTATATCGAAAAGCAAAAAAGAACTACAGCCATAAACGTTAACACTTTACTTCTAGCTTAGACAAAATCACGACGCCATGTCTAAATATTGATTAACTTTAGAGTATATAGAGTAATTGGATACAAAATGAGTGGGTTCAGGCCTATAATAAAGAGAATAAATAGTTCTTGTAACCCTCAAAGCTGAGATTATCAATGAATAATAATGGATTTAGGTTCTAGAGCAGCTTTCCAGTTAACAAAACAAAAAAAAAAACTGGTAGTATAGCATATTAAACAGCGTGAAATATTAGCTTCCCTGTTAATTTTGGAGAAATAGAAGCGAGAAGCGAGGTATACGCTAGAAATAGAAGAGATATATCGTCTAGCTCAACAGACCATTTGAGGATCACTATGTGTATGGTGTGACGATACAGTACATAAATACTCCAGGTAGTTTAATATAACACAACCTGTGGCTTGCATAAATGATTTCGCGTATTTTAGTCCACATTCGTAATTTGTTTAGCAAATTTTCTGCGAATATACATAATAATTTTACCCGTAAGTAAAACCCCGATGCTACGCCATTGACTATTATTATTCTCTATATGATGAGTATAAATAATTATTTGTACTCATCGTTACATATCTTTATTTGCTTACTTCTACACTGAAATTAATAGAGCGTGTTCCTTAAAGGCATGCTAATATTTAAGGGGGCGATTTTTGGACCCATTTTAAAGGTGCGTATACATCTGAGCACGAACGCGTACGAGGCAAGGCGAGGTAGAATGAATGCCTCCTCGTATTGCGTATTGCCTCGTAGCTGCGAACGAAGTCAGCCGAGGCAACGAACGAGGCAACCATCCGTCCATGCGCCGATTTTGTACAGAAAAGAAACAGTACCAACAATACGGTGAGCGACGACGATTTGATAGTGGCTAGTAGTGCATTTATAATTATATGTAGTTTATTAAAAAAGAAGAGAAAGAAACGGCGTTGTTGGGGAAGTAGAATATATCAAAATAGATTGATTACTCGAGGAAAATCATTTTTAAACGATATATTAGAAGACAACAGTGGTCATTTTAAAATTGTCTACCAACGACTTCATATTTTTGCTGGAATCAATTCACAATAAAATTTCCAAGAACGATACAAACTTTCGAAAAGCCGTTACCGCTGAGGAAAGACTAGCTATAACGTTAAGATATTTGGCAACTGGTGATTCATTTACTAGCTTGCAATATCTTTTCAATGTAGGTATCAAAGCAGTTAATTTCAAGAATTATAACGGAAGTTTGTAGGGCAATAATTGACGTATTAATTAAACATGTGAAGGTAAGTGCATAATTACTTTATTATCAGTTCTAATTGTGATCTACATTGGTAAATGAGGAAAAATATCCCTGCAAGTTGTTGAAACCTTCATTTCTTACTGCCTGTTGTGTGAGCTCGTCGTATTGCAGTTGTGAGGTGTGTTCAAAATCTTCAGGTAACTGAAGTGGTATTGCAGTGTATGAAGCTGCTGGCGATGACGACGACGTCGGAGAATTAAATGAAGTAAGAGAGTTTGACACATATTAGATGTATTACTACGAGTTGAGGTTTAACGTTGCATTGGCGGCTGCGTTGAAATTTTCAGGGTACCGTGTTGTGAGGTTTGCTAATTATTTTGAGAAACTTGAAATTGATGTTCTGGTGCAGAGTAAACAGGCGGTGATGGCGACGAATACGAAGGAGAAGAAGTGCCTATTTCTGTTTGCAGTACCAAACCATGTATCTGATGCTGCAAAATTGCACGTGTTCGGTTATCAAGTTTTCGCAATTTTTCTGCATAGTAATCTCCAAATATTACGCAGCCATCTTTTTTTCCAGTTGTCAATTTGGTTTTTAAACTATTATAAGCCTCATTAACACGGGGATCTTCGCCACGCTTCTTTGTTCGTACAGAAGACTTTGATGCCATCAAAGTTTTCGTTTCAGAGGTAACTAAAGAATCATTACGGGAATCTACTTGCAGAGTTTCCTCGTTGCCCCCATCAACTTCTTCATTTTCCGATAAGGAATTATTCTAAAAAGTAAAACAACATATTATTTCAGGTACCTTCGACAGTAGAAGAGTGGATGGAAATATCGGAAAAGTTTAACAAGATTTGTAATTTTCCGAATTGTTTAGGGAAACACGTTTTGTTGCAATCTCCAATTAATAGTAGCAGTACATACTACAATTACAAATCAAACTTTAGCATAATATTAATGGACTTGGAGAGAAAAAAATTAAACATTTCAATGCCCTTAACTTTACCTGACAGAACCGAAAAGATACCGTTTGTCTTTGTTGCAGATGAGGCGTTTGCACTATCAACTAATATCATGAAACCTTATTCTGGAATACATCGGAAAGGTTCTTAAGAACGAATTTTTAATTACCGATTGAGCAGAGCTCGTCGGGTGATCGAAAACGCTTTTGGTATTATTTCAACTGTATTTAGAGTTTTAAGAACACCAATGTTTGTAACACTGCCCTACTTTTAACTTTAGATGCTATAGGTATTGCGTCCTATTAAGTAAATGATTATTATGACGCGCCTTTCTGGTTTGGTAACCCAACGCGGTTTTATTTTGCCTCGGTTTTGCTCAATCGCGTTTATATTTTAATTTATAAACGGGGTGTGGTTCGTCTTACTGGATAGGCTTAACACTGTCACCTTAAATAAATACCTTAAAGCGTTTTTAAAACGTATATTAAATAAATTTAACAATAAAACAAACTGTTATTAATAACAACTCTAAATGTATTTTTATTTCTTGGTCCAGGCGGCTCCTCACACTTGTTCTCCTGGTTGGCGGCTGTTTATTGAGTGCGTCGTCGTTTCTATGAACAGAGATATTATTTTAATCTATTCCTTACCTAAGAGGTAAGAGGTAAAATTTAGGTTACGGTCCTGTATTTACAGAAGCTGGTACCGTTGCTTTAAGTAGTTTTGTTCATCGGCGCCAGTGTAACGACCTCGGACGGAGAAAATCGATATCGTTCTCGGTCTATACGTATGGCATAACTATCTACTCTTCAGTAACGCTGGAGCGCTGAAGCGAGTATGTCGGACTCCCGCCCAATAATACACGCGAAATGCGCGTATGCAAATGCGAGATCTCGGTACTGTCTTTCTTTAATTATAACCGGTTGGATTAGACAATTAGATTATTTATCTAACGGAATTAATTACGGATTTCTATACTAAGTCTAATTATCTACATTCAATCACTGAAACAAAATACTTGGTATTACAAATACTCTAAAATGACTTTAATAGGTTTACGTAAATATAGAATAATCTACGTACTATCTAATTTATTTACAATCGATTTCGGGGGTACTCTCCTGCGATCAAAGACACCGTGTACGGTTATTGTGTTTGTCTGTATGTATTGTATGTATGAGTTTCGAGCGAGATCTTAGTAACGCCCAGAAGACTCAGGCGATGGCCTGTCTTAACCGGATGGACTAAGAGAAAGGTCGTAGGTCTTTACAGCCCTGTAACAACCCTTCACCCTCAATTAGTTGCAAGTTACGTCGGGGGTTACCCCTGCGTGACTCTAGGTGTTAGTGTGCTTGGTATTTGCGAGTTACGTCGGGATCTACCCTGCGTGACTCTAGGTGTTAGTGTATTTTGTATAACTCCTGGAGGCTCAGCCCGGAGTTATTTACGATCTGTAGTGTTTGATTGTAACTTGTCAGATTTTATAACTTTACAACTTACGTGTCTATCAATGGCAGTACAGGATTAAACTTTAGGTTGCCCGGTGCGAAGTGGTGCGCGTTATCACACGGTCGCGATGGACTCTTCGACGGTGAATAGCAGGTCGGTGCTTACACACAGCAAACAGTACGGTGGCGGCTGCTGGATATCGGCTTAACTGGAATCTACTTCGACTCATCGATTTCTCTATTTCTCCATCGCTCATCGCGTGCGTCGCGGGTTTATAAAGGTGCATCTGTGGGCGGCTTCGCGGCTACCGTGCGGGGGATGCCGTTATGCGATTGGTTGTAATCGTTCTGACGTGCAAAAACTTACGGGTTTTTAAAAATACACGTCAGCGGTGATGAATAAATTATTCGTTGTGCAATATCGCGTAAACTTTTGAAATCTTAAATATAGGATGGTCCGCAAATAATTTATTCTAAAAAGCATACGTAAAGGACGCTGGTTCTTTAGAGCCGGAAAAAGCTGAGATTATAGTAATGGCGATAATTTGTTCACACAATTTTTTGAGAAAAAGTAATTCATCACAAAAAATTTATACACCTGATGGGACTTTCGATAAGGATGAAAATGGACGGTTTATTCCCGGTACCTGGAGGACTGAAACTGAAAATAACGTATCATCCACGTAAATCGTCGCTTTCTGCAAATAACATCAGAGCTGAATTCACCGAATATTTCTATACCAATGGTTCCGTGCCCAGGCAAAATGATACCTCTTAAAGTATTTCTAGTAAATTAAAATTTAAATTATTAATATTATTATTATTATTACTATTATTTTTGTAATTGATCAGGTAACTAAATAAAATAATAAAGAATAATTAAGTATAATATTACTTTTTTGTGATGAAGCAAACAGTTTTTGAGCTTTTGTATTATTAATGGCTGGAATAAGACCTAAGGTTACATTAGGAATACCAACGAAAACTTCACATTTATATCGTTTTCAATATACAGGGTGATTCGCGAGGAAGTGGCAATATTTTAAAGATATGTCGAGGAAGCCAAAATAAGTAAAATAAACTCATATGTTTAAGTCCGATTTTCATTTGTTTCAGGGATAATTGACTTTTTCTTAAAATGTCAAATCTCATCAATTTTTTGCCTATTACGAAGTACGTTGATGTATTGACCTTCTGCACGTAATTATGAGAGCGAAATCCAGAAAGGAAACTCTTAAAATAATTATTGCCCTTTTAGTAACTTTAAATTTGGCGGCTAATAAATTCTCACCTAGAACGTTCTCACTATCGCCAATATTTGCAAAATTCCCTAACAGGGTATTTATTTTTAAGAGTTGACTTTCTGGATTACGCAACCAGAACTTATGTGTAATTAGGTGAAAGTAGGCAACTGAAATGAAAACTGACAGTTAGTTGTTAAAGTGACAGTTGTTCAACATTAGTTTTATGAAGTTGTAAAAATGCCCCACAAATTTAGTCATAAAGAATATGCCGATATGATATTTGTTTATGGGTTCTGTAATGGTAGTAATGTTCGTGCAGTGGAGGAGTATCGACGTCGTTTTCCGAATGGGAGAGTTCCCAACAAGCGAGTATTTCAAACTGTTTTTACACATGCCGGCGAAACTGGGACATTTCCAAGTGCAAGTATTGTTTCTGAAAGAGAACACGGAATCGCTGTTGGACTTATGAAGATATTCTGGATGTGGTAGACGAAAATCCAGAGATAAGTACAAGGCGCATCGCAATCCAATTTGAAATACCACAAACAATGGCTTGGAAAACACTTAAGCAACAAGGTTTGAACGCTTATCATTTGCAAAAAGTACAAAATCTCCACGAAGGCGATTATCCTTTAAGGCTACAATTTTGTCATTGGATTCGGGAAAACAGAAGATTGTGTAAAGACATTTTGTGGTCGGATGAAGCTCAATTTACGCGAGATGGAATTAACAATTGCCACAATAATCATCGATGGTCGGACGAAAATCCCCATGCTACGATAGAACACAATTTCCAACATCGATTTAGCATTAACGTTTGGTGCGGTAGTAGTAATACTACTGCACTTCTGATCCACTTTTGTCACTAGATTTGTCACCAGATCTAGAAAAAGTCACCAGAAAAGTCACTAGATTTCTAGGTTGGTAACATTGCCTATTTGAAGGGGTGCTAAGTGAAGGCCACGTTGTTGGTAACGGTCCCTGCTAAGGCCACGTGTTAGGTTGGTAACCCTGCTAAGTCAAGGTCAAAGGTAAAAATAGAAGTTGCAAGGTAATCAAAAATAGTATTCAAGGTCGAAGACTTACGGTGGTGTCATATTTCTTATAGTATGCCGATCCTGGACCAGTTCAAGGTCACCCATGTAAATCTTATGGGGATTTATTTCAAGGTCAGTGAGTTTTCTCGTTATGCCAGAACGCGCTCCACGCATGTTTTTGGCGGGGGATTTAAATTTAACTCGCCCTCTCGCGGGAGATTTAAAATGTAGTTGTTCAAGGTCAAAGCTAAAAAGTTGCAAGGTAATCATAAATCAAAAATAGTTTTGAAGGTTATTGACTTGCGGTGGTGTCATAACATTTCTTAGAAATATAAAAAGGCTAAAATAGAAGTTGCAAGGTAATCATAAATCTAAAAATAGTTTTAAAGGTCAAAGGTTATTGACCTATGGTGGTGTCATATTACATTTCTTAGAAATATAAAAAGGTCAAGGTGAAAAGCTAAAAATAGAAGTTGCAAGGTAATCATAAATCTAAAAATAGTTTTGAAGGTCAAAGGTTATTGACTTGCGGTGGTGTCATATAACATTTCTTAGAAATATAAAAAGGCTAAAAATAGAAGTTGCAAGGTAATCATAAATCTAAAAATAGTTTTAAAGGTCAAAGGTTATTGACCTATGGTGGTGTCATATTACATTTCTTAGAAATATAAAAAGGTCAAGGTGAAAAGCTAAAAATAGAAGTTGCAAGGTAATCATAAATCTAAAAATAGTTTTGAAGGTCAAAGGTTATTGACTTGCGGTGGTGTCATATAACATTTCTTAGAAATATAAAAAGGTCAAGGTGAAAAGCTAAAAATAGAAGTTGCAAGGTAATCATAAATCTAAAACTAGTTTTCAAGGTCAAGGGTTATTGACCTACGGTGGTGTCATATTTCTTAGAAATATAAAAAGGTCAAGGTGAAAAGCTAAAAATAGAAATTGCAAGGTAATCATAAATCTAAGAATAGAATTTTCGAGGTCGACGACGACGATGACGATCTCATAAGCTATGCATAAAAAGTAGGTCATGAGTTCATTGAAGGTGAATACTCCACTTCAAGCTAAAAATAGAAATTGCAATGTCACCATCCTCATCATCATCATATTACAAGGTCAAGGTCCGAAGCTAAAAATAGAAACTGTAATGTCATCATCATCATCATCATCATCATATTACAATTCTTAGAAGTCTAAAAAATAGTGTGTTCAAAGGTTATTGATCTGTATATCATAGCTAAAAATGGCCGGTTCAAGTCCTCACTAAAAAAGTTGATCGCGTTACAGCTAAAAAGTATAGTGACAGCATGATCGTTGAAAGTAGCTTATGCGCGTAACCAGATATGTATGGTAATCAAAGAGATGGTTCATATCTGCACTAATGTAACATAGTGGGGTCGTTTAGAGTAACAATATAAGGAAATAGTGTAATGGGTAGTGAGTGTTGTGTCAAACATGTGGATGGCATACGCTCAAGAGCAATGGACCAAAGCAACTGACCTGAGAACAGCGGTGGAACGCTTGAAGCAAGAATTTTCAGCATTAGTATTCGATGCCGAACATGAGGCGGTTTACGGGCGAGGTGATTATAGTGAAGCGGAGTGTAACGTCCTAGTGAAAAGTATGAAAAAGGAGTAAAGATATGTGAAAAGTTTTTAAATTTAAAGGAAATATGTAGAACATGTTTTGTAGAAGAACTGAAAGCTGCGCAATTGCATCAGTTTTGCAATGATGTAAAAAAATGGAGGCATCTCTTGATGGTAGTAGTTCATCCTCATCAGATGCAGATTAGCCTATCGATACAATTATCAAAGTGCACTCTCCCCTCTAACATCATGATGCAGTAATATATAGGACAGTTCCGGTGTCAACTATAATTCATAAGCGTTCTCGAATCAATAAAGATGGATCTATCTGCATTGAACAGTAGCACTTTCTGTAAATCCTTCACGAACGTAAAAGACGCAAAATATAAAGTGATTGATATGAATACTATCAACACAAAGTATGGGAAACATATTATCATTGAAACCCAGAACTTTAAGTGCATACTTACCTTAGGATTTTATGAATAGTTCAAAAAGAATTTATATTTCTAAGAAATGTTATATGACACCACCGCAAGTCAATAACCTTTGACCTTCAAAACTATTTTTAGATTTATGATTACCTTGCAACTTCTATTTTAGCTTTTCACCTTGACCTTTTATATTTCTAAGAAATGTAATATGACACCACCATGAGGTCAATAACCTTTGACCTTTAAAACTATTTTCAGATTTATGATTACCTTGCAACTATTTAGCCTTTTATATTTCTAAGAAATGTTATATGACACCACCGCAAGTCAATAACCTTTCAAAACTATTTTTGATTTATGATTACCTTGCAACTTTTAGCTTTGACCTTGAACAACTAATTTTAAATCTCGCGAGAGGCGAGTTAAATTTAAATCCGCAAAACATGCGATGGAGCGCTTCTGGCATAACGAGAAAACACTGACCTTGAAATAAATCATAAGATTTACAGGGTGACCTTGAACTGGTCCAGGATCGGCATACTTAAGAAATATGACACCACCGTAAGTCTTCGACCTTGAATACTATTTTGATTACCTTGCAACTCATTTTACCTTTGACCTTGACTTAGCAGGGTTACCAACCTAACACGTGGCCTTAGCAGGGACCGTTACCAACAACGTGGCCTTCGATAGCACTTCAAATAGGCAATGATTACCAACCTAGATAATCTAGTGACTTCTGGTGACTTTTCTAGATCCTGGTGACAAATCTAGTGACAAAAGTGGATCAGAAGTGCAGTAGTATTACTACTTGCGGTATTCTAAATGATCAATTAATCGGTCCTTTCGTATTGGATGCGCGCCTTACTGGACAAGGATATTTACGTTTTTAGAAGACCATTTAGAAGAAATATTGGACGAAGCACCTTTAAATATTCGACAACGAATTATCTTCCAACATGATGGAGCGCCTCCTCACTATTCAATAATGTACGAAATTTTCTGAATACCACTTTCGGCGATCTTTGGATTGGCAGAGGCGGTCCGCTTCCTTGGCAACCGAGATCACCGGATCTCACTCCCCTCGATTTTTGCCTTTGGGGATGGATGAAGTCGTTAGTTTATGCTACCAAAGTGGAAACGAGGGAAGCGTTACTAGATCGCATTCTTAATGCAGCAGCTATCATTAGAGCGAACAATCGTTCATTGAAACTCGCTACTAGTGCAGTTTATAAACGCGCAAATAAGTGTGCGGTGGTGTTCTCGAAAATTTTTCGTAAATTAATGCTTCGAACATTTTTCGTAAATTAATGCTATTTTGTAATAAATTTTTGTTTGCTTTTTAAATATCTCTGAAACAAATGAAAATCGGACTTGAACATATGAGTTTATTTTACTTATTTTGGCTTCCTCGACATATTTTTAAAATATTGCCACTTCCTCGCGAATCACCCTGTATGTGTAGACAAATATTCTGGGACACTGTGTTTGTGCAATTATTTGTTGCATTTGTGTTTTATTTCTAATTTAGTTGAACACCAAATTTAGTATTATTATTAAATTGTACTTGCAGATAATGTTGGGCGAATCTCTTCTGGATCATCTACAAAAATATAAATAGTTTGATGTATTTCTTCCATAAAGTAAGTAAATGAGATATATTCTTCAAAATATTACGGAGTAAAAAACAACGATGAAGCAACCAAACACTTCGAAAAGTTCTTTTACTACGTTACTTAAAGAATGTCACAGTTCACAAAAATTATGTTTTCTTTCAGTTAGTTTTTTACTTTTCATATTAACTTACCTTTACCGGTTTCTCTGCTTTTACGCACTTGATTTTTTCTCTCCTACGCGAACCTCGAAGACTTTCAATTTTTTTCTTAAGAAAGTCAATTTCTTCATCAAAGATTTCACTTATTTCGCGCCATGCATCCTCTTTTGTTCACAACATTGTAATATAATTTGTGATCTTTCTTCCACAGGATGGGACAATTTTCATATTCTTTAATAAAACTCAGGGTTTTCTCGTTATCCCAACTCATAGTTGTAACCACGAACACCTTCATACGCAATGGAAATGAAAAGAATACCCACAGGTTGTCGTATGCACGCTCCAAACTAAATTAACAACCGAATATGAACGAGGCATTTCACAGACCACAAATACCGTCCAGTTTTTATAGTACCGACTCGTGACCGATGGCGTACGAACTGCTTCGGTCGTCCGACGTATAGACCGAGGCTGATTGCCGCGCCTCGCTTTACACGTCCACATGGAAACATCCATTCTGCCTCGCCTTACCTCGTACGCGTTCGTGCTCAGATGTGTACGCGCCTTAAGAAAAAACTTCATATGTACGAATGTCGTAAACGTCATAACTTTTGAAATACAGGGTGATAAAGGTTGCAGAGAAAAATCTTTTTTTTCTGTAACGACTGTGATACTACTGTAGATATCTTTATAAAATTTGGAACACGTCTTCAATGCATCAAGATGCATTTCTGAGTACAAACAATTTTGTTATTTTTACCAGTGTCGTCCGTACTGGTTTTGCATTGAATATTTTTGGAGAAAAAATGGTACGCCAATGCTTTCTCTTAAAATAAAAATTATTTTTTGAATTCTCATTGATTTATGAGCAAATTTGATCTCTTGATTTTATTTTGTCCGATGCATGGTTTTCCCTTAAAGAAATAAAAATCGTTTTAGAGTATAATTTTTCTGAGAACGACATGACATTGCTAATAATTTCCTGACCTTGACTGAATTATTTTACCTTTCACACCGTAAGTGGACTTGGATGTTAATGATTCGGCAGGATTCATATCTGCAGGTTTTAACGTACTAATAATATTTGCATTATCGTTATAAAAACAATTCTTATCTTACGTAGCAAATAAATTATTGTTTGTAGTTTTAAAAAGACTTTGTTTATTATAAATCGGTAAAAACTAACAATAATCACAAAAACTTCGTACGCGCGAAAACAAACTAAATTTGTCAAATTATTGTACTCCCCTACAATTTTAAAAATGAGATCGTCGAACGAATATTGGCATCTGCGCATTATGACTTACAGTAAGTTGTTGGTGTTCAAAACCAGTGCGCATTTCTTTGATTTTTAGTGTGTCATATATAGCCTCGCAGATGGTAATGTAACAGAAGCCAGACGCATTTATTGTGAAAAATATCCTAATCGTGCCTTGCCAGATAGTCGAACCTTTCCAAATATTCATCGCCGACTTAGCGAAACTGGTAGTTTCAAAAAAGATACTCCGGAAGGTAGACCTCGAATTATCAGAACACCTGAAATTAAGGAAACGGTGATGCAAGAAATCGAGGAACATCCTGAGACGAGTAGGAGAAAGATCGCCAGAGTTCTAAATATGTGTCACCAAATGGTTTGGCGTATTTTATTTGACTTTTTGTTATATCCATACCATATTCTAAGAATACAGGCATAACACCCCAGGGATTTCCCACAGCGTGTGAACTTCTTCAGAGTATTACACTAAATCCGCAGTTTGTGTCACAAATTTTGTTCACAAATAAAGCAAATTTTTCTCGGAATGCTATTCAGAATTTCCATAACAACCATGTGTGGGCGGAAGAAAACCCGCATACCATAACTGAAACCCATTTTCAAGAACAGTTTTGGTTAATGAATGGGCAGGAATTATTGGTAATCATGTAATAAGCCTATTATTCCTACCAGGATGCCTTAATGGACGGTCTTATTTGCATTTTCTCGAAAAAGAACTACCTGGGTTGCTTAAAGATGCACCAATTGCGTTAAGGAATCGAATGTGGTACATGCAAGATGGAGCTTCTGCTCATTTTAGTGTAATTGTCCGAAATCATTTAGATACTGTTTATCCTGATCTCAGCAATGGCCAGCAATGATCCCCCGATCTCAATAGTTTGGATTACTTTTTATGGGGACACCTTAAGGCTGTAGTGTATAAACCTCTCGTTAACACTTTAGAAGATTTAAGATAGCGAATAGTTACCTCGTGTGAAACTATACGGAATACGCCGGGAATATTTGAACGAGTGCGCAATTCTAAGCGAAGACGGCGTAAGAATGCCTATTAAGTGAAGGCTCCACTTTCAACAATTTTTATAATCAATGTTAGTATTGTTAATAATTAATAATTAATAAACTTAAGCCTTTCATGTAAACTTACTTTATCAAAATAAAATAAAGCTCGTTTTTCCACAAGGTGAAAACCCTGCTAAACTTCTAATGTAATTATTTTAATATTAAACGAACTCAATAGCATGAAAAAAGAAAAAAAAACGATTTCCATACAACAGCCACTTTAGCTTGAAATAAAACGATTTTTATTATTTTAAGCGAAAACCATGCATCGGACGACAAATCAAATTTGCTCACCAATGAATGAGAATTCAAAAAATAGTTTTTATTTTAAGAGAAAGCAGTGGCGTACCATTTTTTCTGCAAAAATATTCAATGCAAAACCCGTACGGACGCCACTGGTAAAAATAATAAAATTGTTTGTACATCAGAAAATGCATCTTGATGCATTGAAGACGTGTACCAAATTTTATAAAGATATCTACAATAGTATCATAGTCGTTATAAAAAAAAGATTTTTTCTGGAAACTTTATAACCATGTATTTCAAAAGTTAGGACGTTCGTTCATATGAAATTTTATTCTTAAAATGGGTCCAAGAATCGCCCCCTTAAATATCAGTATGTCTTTAAGGAACACCCTGTATAGCCAACGCCTTAAGAAACTATTTTACAACTTCCTTTGTTATCTCATTTCAATATTGTTAACAGATGTTTGTTTTCAAAAATAAAGCATGATAAGTAAGATGCAGTTTTGTAAAGGGTATCACCATCTAGTGGTGATTTAGCAAAGTGACAGGTACCTATAAAATGTGAGAATGTTGAAAATAACCAGAACCTACGCTATAGGTATTAATTAAAGTTAAATTTTGTAAAAACGAGTAAACTTTTAAAATACAGAAGTAGATACGAGAGAGAAATAATTGTCGTAAAATGTAGAAGCGTACGTCATACAAGGAAATCATATGTGAAGTAGCAATTAGCTATAGTACAGGAATAATTTTGTACATCATTTAATCCATCATACTCATTAGTAAAATCGTAAATACAGAAATTTTAACTCATTATAGGAAAAAATAGATACTAGTAAGCTTAAAGCACATTACTAAATGTTTAAGTCACAGATACTTATTTAAGGTATCTTTTAGAAACAGTAATCAGATAAAATGATGCAATCGATCCTATATCGATTTTTGCACGTTACATGGTTGATGTTCGACTTCAACGCAGTCGTTTTGAAATTTAAGAGAATTAGTTCGGGTTAAAATGGTATCCTCGTGAAAGAAAAAGAAAAGTTTTGTATTTTCTAGTTTTAAAAACTGTAACAAGAATTTTAAAATTTGAAAGATTGATTTAAGGGGTTTATCTTGACTTTATGTTTACTTTCATATTAATACGTTGTAAACGGATTTTCGGCACAGAATAGTTTACCTAATGCATTTTTAATTTCGCTCGTTTAGCCATTTACCATTAAAAATTATAAATAATTTCTAGAGAACCAAATTATAAAGTATATTCGAAAACACCTAAATTATACGGTGGTTCTAAAAAATATCACTAGTATTTCCTCACGTTTAGGGTAGAGGCACCAGTTATGGCCACTGCACGACTTATGGCCACCTCCGACAAAAAAGCTATATAATAAGGTTAATATAAGTCTTAAATGAAAAGTTACAGATTCGCATGACTGCTTATAATCCGGGTTTAAGTATATTCACCGTTAGATGGCACCAAATTAGCTGTACGCAATTTCTAATGACTGACACGTTTTAGATTTGGTATTGCCGTTTGAACTGTTAATAAGTCAGGTAAGAGCAGTAAACATTTCATCTTGCATAGTAATTAAAATATAAGTATCCTGGATCAGGAAACTTTCAAATGATGTTTTTAAATTACGGTTATGATTTTTAAGTTAAGAGTTTATGACTATTCATGTGTGATTTAGGCATTTGAAAAATTACATACCCTAAATGTGGCCATCACTGGTGCCTCCACCCTAATTAATTTAATATTAAAAACAAAAGGGCTTTTTATCGCCTACTGAAGGTAATGTGATAATCACTATTTGGCCAATAAAATTTTTGTGCATATCTAGTTATAATATTTGCGCCGATGAATTGGCGCAGACATATTATACTTTCATCTTACTTTAGCGGAATAATGTGAGGTGGATTGTATAATTTTTATTTAATAATTGTGGTCCAGAACAGACTAAGTGCTAAAGCACCAGGGACGTTTAAGAGGTACATGGAGAGATTTGAACTTCCAAGAGATGCCTATGAACGGCTACCTTAAATTTGTTCATATCATGATAGGAAAATAAGAAGTAGGAAGATCATTCCAAAGTTTAAAGCCGTAAATGAGAATTGATACGATTCTTCTAGGCTCAAGGGACTGTATGTCAGAAGTTAAGGACGGGTGATTTACAAGCATAATCGCTTTTATTTGACTACAGTGAACGCTATCGAGAGTGAATTGGGAAGTACCAATCCAGACGTGAGAATTATATTCTAGATGAGGTCGTATGCACCTTATACAGCAGAAGGGATTGTCGGAAGATAAGTATTTCTTAAATCTGTACAACAAGCCTATTTTACGAACAGGTGCTTTAGTAGTAGCTGGCACAAAGTGTTCAACCCATGATAGATTTGACCAGTCATTCCTAACATAGTAATAGAGCCTGAAAACGATAACTGATCCCTGCGCACGTTCACATTCATTCCAACTTCTTTTGAAAAGAAGCCATTCGAGGTTTATCAAAAACACTGAAAATCTAATTGACGAGCTTCTCAGTTAAGGCAAACGACGTGAGTTTAGTAAGTAAACACTTATGCCAAACTTGGCGAAATGCTTTTGAAACATCTCAAGTCACTACAACTGCTTCGCCGAAATGTTCTAATATATTGTTCCAAATTTAAGTCACATATGAAAGATCAGCTGTTGAACAACTATGCCTAAGCCATATTGGTGATGACTACAAAGTTTGTTAGATATAAGGAAAGGAAGTAATTGCTGATTGATGGCTTCTTCCATGACTTTAGGCTTTCTTCGCTTGTTATAGCACACAAAAATTATATTATTTCCATGAGCTTCTAGATTTGTGCTCTAGCTGGATCTTTATAATTAATGATTACTAATTATAGCCTTTTAGACTGGTTGATTATCAATTAAGCTGATTTTTTAATGGTTAATTAATATTTAATTTAAACTCATGCGGATTTTGCGGTAAAAAATGTAATACTACTTCAAACTGCTCCTTCATTTGTTTCTTTAATGGCATGAAACATTTTATTACTGCAAGTAGTTGCGGAATACACGTTGTATTTCTAATCGAAGTTACGTTTCGCTCGTAAATAATAATTAAGTTTCACAGAATTGTCTTTTATTTAGTTCCTGTGTATTTATGTATATATTGTCCTCGCCAGGAATGTTTACCGCTACGTCATCATATACAATCATATGGTGTAATATGAAAAACATGAGTCAAAATTATTTTCATTACAATAAATTCTGATTAGAAAGTATACCCCGAGATGGCAGAATTTAAAGCTGTAGTATTCCAAAATACCATTATTTAGTTATTGTGATTTATTTTGTAAAAATTTGAGAACGTTGATTATCGTAATGATAACGGTTGAAAAACAATATTCTTGAAATCTAACAGATGTTTGGTACGTTATTTTACAGCCTCAAGGTTATGTAGGTTATAACCTACAAACAATGCAATTTTCAACAAAATGTAGACATTTAATAATTGCAGCGGAATTATAAACACATGAGAATGGTTGAGTTGTAAGTTGCTGATATACAATCATACAATTGATTAGAGATTCAATTTATAGGTTAAAGAACAACTTGGCGAGCTGCACTATTTACACCTCGCAAGGATACTACGTTGCCTAATCATAATTTCTTATTATTGATACAAATTCAGTAGCAATGATGGCCCGCAATTAGATGGTAACATTAATACACAAAACGGATGTTAAGTTACGTGCCTAGCCGTTTGCACCGTATCAGTTCAGCAATGCTTAAGTAACAACACATACTTAAGTTGTTAAATAACTTTGCACCGTCGTCCACAACATTAATTCTGCTTGAGAACAACTTAAAAATAAGTCGCCGAAGCTGGAGACTACAGTCCTTGCTTAAAACAGTTTTCAATTAGGAAAAGCGTATTTGCATAATTTTAAACCTTTGCGCATTTGTGGATGTGTTTAGTTTAAAAATGGCGGAAATTGAAGAAGTTGATGATTTAGGACGATTTAGACATTTTAGAAATAATAGATTTTTGATTTCCTTGTCGAATCTATCTCAGATCAAGTTATTTTGAAGATTTGGATGAGTTAGGATTTTACAGAAGATTTCGGTATTTACATTTTCTAATCTCATGGGCGACTGCGAACTGCCCCACGATACCTAGATTTTATTGGGTTCAGTTTTAAAGTAAGATTAAGAGCGACTACGAACTGCCCCACTCTATGTGGATTTTATCGGGTTTTAAAGCCGAAAATTTGAAATTATTAAATAATGAAACTATCACAATTTAATCGAATAAATTTTATTTATAAATCTGCATTAACTTATATACAATAACAATAACACCACTACAATAAGTACTTAAACAATAACAATGCTTAATTCTAATGTCTGACTAGTGATTAAAATAAGTAAGTGTGAATACAGTATACAGTGAACACTATATTTTTGTTTATTAAAAGTTAGCTGCATAATAATTGCAAACTGACTTAATGAAGTCTAATTTAGTAATGTTTTGATTAACGTAATATTCAATTAGCCTATTTTCAATAATCCTGCCGGACACGATACTTCACTTCATCATCCAATCCAGCGTCCAGAGAACCATACATTTAAAAATTCTCTGACGTTTTGTGTAGAATGTGGTGGTGCACCATCATGCATGAAATACATGTTCTAAGGGTACGTCGTCAAACAATTCTGGCAAATCTTCTCTTAAAAAATTTAAATACAATTCGCAAGTAAGTCTTTGAGGAAAACGGATAACTCCGATTAGGTGATCGTCTAGTATACCTATCCAAATATTTTCGTTAAATCTATGTTGGTGAGCACAGTTGGATGCTGATTTTCATCTAACCATTTGTGGGAATTATGCAAGTTTATTATTCCATTTCGGGAAAAATACACTCATCAGTGGCCAATAAGTTCCTAACAAATTGTACATCTTCAGCATTTTTATTTAAAAACCATTCGCAAAAATTCATTCGACGAGGATGGTCAGCTGGCAATAATGCATGCACTTTTTGTAGGTGAAAGGGATGTAAATTTTGTTCTCGTAAAACTTTCCAAGACTTCCTTTTAAACTACCATACTCTAACAAGTTACGATGAACGGTTCTAAACGTAGTATGATGTGGTTGTCTTCTATTTGGAAATCATTGTTCATAAAGTCGAGCAGCTGCATAAGCATTGCAATTAGTATTACCATAACATACACGCATATCGACCAGTTCTCGTTTGGAATAATTCATTTTTTCACAGTAATTAGACACAAACAATGAATTACAAAACACGCGTAAATGCAACTATTTTAGCAAACACAAGATACGTAACTGTCAAATGCAAAGCAATCTTTGATTTATTTAATTCGGTTATTACTGAATAATGTAGTCGTTTATGTTAATGCAAAATATTTCAAAAACGGGTGCCGAATGGAAAAAATACTAAGTATAATTTTATTTGCAGAATTAAATGTTGAATTTAACAAAAAAATATTTCTTCAAAAAAAGCAGGGACGTGCGTTTTTTTTTAATTAAAGTGATTAACAACATATTCTACGCCACTGGATGGAGCCATTTGACTCAAACTCTCCTGATTAATTGTACTTATTTAGACATTTAGGTGTACCAAATCTCAGTGTAATATCTTTTGTAGTTTTTGAGGAATCTTATAAAAATCTTAAAAAAATTATTTTTTAATCAACCTGTATCTCCGTTAAGGAGCATTTTCGGAAAAGCGTTTATGATAATTTTTGTCAGATTTTGAATCATAGAATCTCCAGTTTTCGTTTGTCGCTGATTTTAAAATACACCCTGCATAAGAACAGCTTAAACTAAGCAATACTTAATTGGAATCGGTTCAAACGGGCATAAATAAATTGGAACTATTATTCGTAGGAAGATGACATTTAATGTGGAACATAAATTCTATGGGAAATGTGTGAATTAACATATTGAGAAGAATTTTATCACATAATATATTGTACTTATTTTTTATTTTTATTAAATACATAAATAAAAAGTTCGCCTCGAATAGGATTTGAACCTAAGACCTGTACTTTGCTAGAGTATTATTTTTTATATTTTTATATTTGAACTTTTGGTTTGCATTCAACGTTTAATTGTAAATGTACATATCTGTATATAAATTTAACTTGTATGTTTGTGTACGTGATAATCCATGATAATCTATTCACCTTTCACCTTATACTATCTAATTCCTTGTTTACTAACAAATGTTGCTGTTATTTGACATAATAATATTTTAATTATGTCATTGCATTTTCCAACTTCCACCTTCTGACAACAGGGGCGTTCGCAAAGTTCTAATTTAATGGTACCTAATGATAAAAGTACCTAATCAAAACACTTTAAGATCCTTTTCGAATGTTGTATTAGCGTCTACATTTCCTAAAAAGGAACAAGCAATAATTTTCAGGCAATTGATGGTTTAGTGGTTAAATTATGTAATAGCCAGGTAAAACTATTGGCCCTAAAAATATTTTATTTGCCTCTAGGATGAGTAATAATAGATTATGTATATACCTAACGAATAAAGAATTAGTGCACAAATTCGTTAATGAAGAAGGAATAATTTAATGAAACATTTGTACCAGCTAGAAAATTAATCTTACCTGCAAGACGTATTATACTTTCTAATGTGTCTCCCTGCATACCTCATTTCATTATTGAGGAAGAACTCAAAAGCGTAATTGGAAACTTTTGTTCCGTTGTCCTTTATTGGTGCAGGTACTGGATTGGAAGAATACGCGCACGTGTATAGCTTCCGTAGGCAAGTTTTCGTTACCAGTGACACAGATAATTCTGTTAGTTTACCTACGACAATGGTGATTAATTACGATAATGAGGAATACAGGATTTTCATATCTGATGACAAAGTTAAATGCTATAAATGTAAGCAATTTGGTCATATAGCCTCAAAATTATTTTGAAAATAACGAAATTGGATCTTCAGCTGCGGGAGAAACACAGGTTGAAGATTTTAACAGAAAAAACGACCTCATCCACCTACCGAAGCGACTTCCTTAACTACTCACACTGCAGAAATGGATGAGGTAAAATCACTAACAGAAGATAGTCACACAGATACAGAAAACAAAGAAACAACGGAAGGCCTTTTGACAACTTAATTACAGATATTGACTTTACAAAACCGACGAATTCTGATAACAAAATATCAAGTAAGAAACGTAAAGTAAATCAATCATCTTCAATGGAAAGCTTTGATGATATTAAGCAAGTGTGGAAAGACAATAATAATACTTGGGTATTAGATTATACAACTTTTTCAAATTTTTTGCAAAATGTGAAAGGTAGTGAAAACCCCCTTTAAGTAGCCCAAAGATACACAGATAATGTGGAGAGGCTTACAGAACATATAAAATACGTCATTCCCTTTTTATCCCAAAGAGCTGCAAAGGAACGTTGTAAAGGCTATTGAAAAATATAAAAGAGACTTGAGTAGAGAATAAAAAACTTCACTCTCTAATCCTTGCCAGGTTATTCCAATGACCGCAAATCTTCTAGAGAAAGTATCGATAGCATAGATAGTACATATTAATTTATGGCAGTTAGCAATATAAAATTATATCCCTTAAACTAAAAGTTTAAGAACTGAGTTTAAATGTTTCGAATTGATTTCTTTCCTGGATATGAACTCACCAGATATTATTTTATTACAAGAATCAAATTTTGAAGTTTTACCGAATGCACTAGAAAGGTGCGCATACAATTTTTCATTAATCCGCGGTACACTAATTACAGCGGAACGTTAATTGGTATTAAAAGAACCTATGTGTGAATAAATTGAACATGTGATAGTATTTAACTCATATCTTCACAAATTCACATTTTCTGTCAACAACTGTAATTGGTCGATTTTCAATATCTACATCCCTCACAATATCAGCGTCGCTAACGAAATGCTGTCGTGTTTACAAGAGTCTCTAAGCAATATTCAAGACGGATATAATATAATCCTGGGTGGTGACTTCAACTGTACAGAGAACCCAATGCAAGACCGTAGTGGTTCAGTGGAAAAATATCCCAAGTTATCAAATACTTTATCAAACATTTTAACAGCACAATCTCGTTGATTCGTGGAGGTTTTTCAATAAGGGCAAAGGCGGTTTTACTTACTATGCGAGAGGACCGGACGTGACAGCATCTAGATTAGATAGGTTGTACTGCTCCAATAATCTTATTCAGTCGCTAAAATCAACATGCTCTTTCTCTGATCATTTAGCCATATCAGTATCTTTCTACATGTATAAAGTAGTCAATCTCACCCCTTATTGGAAATTTGATAACTCTTTATTAAACGACAAAGATTTTATAAGAAATATGAATACTTTTCTTTCTGCTGAAGCACTAAATGAGACCGAAAATGACGAATTCTGGTGGGATAATTATAAACACGAGATCAGACAAATAATAATTCTTTATCAAAGACAAAGAAAGCAAAAAAAGCGTCAAGACATTTGTAATCTACATACTCAAATACATAGGATTGTGCAGAATGAAGAAGATGATATCAGAAAGCAAGAGGTGCGGATATTATTGGATAAAACCAAAGATGCATATTTTAAGGAAAGTGAAAGGAAGCTAATGAATACTAAATATAGCAAACTAGTGCAAGCGGATCGTCCTACTGTAGATAAAAAGCTTCAAACCTGCTTTAAACCTTTGTCTAGGCTAAATTACAACGACGAGATAATAGAGGATCCGTTCAAGGTATGCAAAATTGTGGGAGATCATTTCAGTAAAATGTATAGAAATGAAGGAATCGACATAAATGAATCCAGCCCTCTATACAAACATCTAGTATCTTTAACTCCCGGCGATAACAATTTTTTGGATCAACCAGTCACGCTTGAAGAGTTAACAACAGCACTGGCCTCTCTTAATGAAAATAGCACCCCTGGAATGGATGGTTTAACGGTGCAATTCTCACTGGTTTTTTGGGATAAATTAAAATACAAGTATTTTACTATGTTACACCAAGCCCTCGAAATGAACAACTTCCTCCATCAGTAAGGAAAGCAGCAATAGCTCTTTTACCGAAGAAAGGTGATCTATTGAACATAGATAACTGGCGCCCCATTTCTTTGATGTCTACTGACTATAAAATTTTTTCGAAAGTTCTGTCTGTACGACTATCTAACATCATCTACAAAATTATTTTACCGGACCAAAGTTATGCCGTGCCTGATAGGTCTATGTATGACACTATACACTTACATAGGGAATTAATAAATTACGCTAATCAAAATAAAGTTCCACTAGCAATAATTAACCTCGATCAAAAGCAGCGTTTGATAAAATTTGTCACAAATACTTGTTTCATGTGCTAAAGGTTATGAATTTTGGAAACAACTTTATCAATGCCATAAAACTGTTGTACACAAATGCTATGAGTTATGTGAGATTAGGTTCACTGCTAACAAGAGCGGTTAAGTTCGAGCGTGGAATTAGACAGGGATGCCCATTGTCAGATCCTTTATTTACCATCGCTATCGAACCTTTCTTAGCCTTATCCAGACATTTCCTGGCAGGATTCACTGTGACAAAATTACCTGCACCTATTAAGATAACCGTTAAGTGCGTACGCGGATGATGTGTCGGTATTCATCGCAAGAAATGAAGACTTCAACATTCTAAACAACTGTTATACCAAATACGCGGAACAATCTGGATCAGAACTAAATTTAGCTAAGTGTAAAGGGTTTTGGTGTGGTAGTTGGAAAGAGGAAGGAAACTGCACTTGGAATCACTTGGTCTCTAAAAATGAGTGTTAGGAATTTATTTTCTAATGACCAGAAGCAAGACTCGATGAAGCATTCACGGATTTAGTCCAAGCGGTTGATGCCTCAATGAAGAGATGGAGATGGAAGTTGCCATCTTTATCGATGTTAGGCCGAAGAACGGTAGTCAAAATACATCGCACCAAAGTTGTGGCACATTCTTCACTGTCTTCCAATTACCGTGCAGCAGCAACTGTATCTGAGGAGTAAGATAACAGGATACATTTGGAGAGGAAAGCACTGGACAAGTCATCGTCATGTATGCCTTCCTGTTTGTCACGGAGGTTTGGGTTTGGTTCACATACCATCTAAAATCAAAACTTTCCGGATCAAGCTGGCACAAAGAATTCTTAAAGATAAAGAAAAGCATTGGATTACTATTGTAAACTTAAATTTGCAAGCAGATTCGTTAGGTTTAACGTGGCAGTGGATGTTTCTGAACAGCAAAACACCCAAAAAACATCAACTATCGAACTTAATTGTTCAAGTAATAAAAACTGTACAAAGTGTTGATGTGATTTTGGAAAATTTTGATCCACTTATGATTCCAACAATAGAGTCGAGATTATCTCCTGCGACAATCCCACCCATTTTCTCGACGAACTGGGAAAAGTTAGGTTTTATACGTTAGCAGACTTAAGAATAAATAATTCATGGTTACAAAGAAAACAATAGAAGCACGATTGCAAACAACCTGTTTGGTAGTAAAGAATGACGTTAAAGAACATTATAGAAGAATAAAACTAATCTTCGGTGATAAATTCGGTGCAGAAAATTATAAAACTTCACAACAAAGCAATGTAATAACGTTTAAGTGTGAAAATCAATACTGCAAGTTAACTTCCAAGTCCATCAATAAATTACAGCAGACCATAACAGCGGGCTACTTTAACATAAAGGAGAATTGTAGTATGGAGAACAATTGGAACGAAAAGAAGACGTATTGGAAATCATTTTCAATTCACTTACCAGTGGGTATATTTCAGAGGTTGCTTGAGGTTAGCAAAGAACCGATTGGCAGATCCAATTTATTTGAGGCGCGCAAACCTAAGGAAACATGATTCATGCCAATTTTGCGGAAACCAAACTGTGATGTGGTACACATGATATTTTTATGCCAACATGCGTAAGACACCTGGAGACTAGTGGTTACACAAGTAAAGAAAACCCTACAAATCAACGATAAAAAAATATCTACCTCTTATGTGGAATAAATGGAAATGCATACACAATTTGTAGCCAACTACTTAATCAATTTAGCAAAAGCCACTTATACAACATCACAATAGGCGCCATGAAAAACAATAACTTTACCCATAATTTTAAATCGACTCACATTAGTAGGTTAAAAAGCAGAATACTGCAAGATTTCTACTGGCACCTGGAAAAGGATGCTATCGGCCTCTTCGAAAGTAAATGGTGCATAAACAATGTGTTGTGTAGAATTGATGTAAACCAATCAATAACATGGAACACTGAAATGTAATGGTATGGACCATAAGTTTACATCCGAAACTAGAATTACAATTACATTTCGATTTAAGTTGATTATGTATCAAAAAATTTTAATTTTGTAAGAACAAAAATTAACAGTTGTAATAAAATAATAATAATAAAACTCCCACACACACACAACCACACCAACACACGCCCCAAACGCCCCACACAGACACACAGACGCAACACACTATGTCTACGTATGTGTATGTAGGTGGAAGGTAAAAATTATACGATTTGCTGTTCTTTTGAACAGGATAACCTACTTCAACTATTTCAAATTTCAATTGGTTTTATAATTTCAAATGGAAACAAAATTTCACATTCTTTCCCTTTGATTTAAAATTCAATTTTGTTTTAAACATAAAATGCCTTGTAAATAAGAGTCAAATGAAAATATCGTTATACATTACCATATTTTTCTATTTATTACTTATAATATTTAACCCCATAAATATTTTGTGTATAAATAGCAAGTGTTTATAGTATACAAAATAAGTACGCATTTCCATATTCATGCATTTCACCCCAAGATAATTGTCTTTATAACAACGTTTACAAGATAATGTTCTCACTGTATTGTTAAGACTTCGAAAATAAGTTAACAATCCCATTTAAAATATACTAAATTTTGTAAACAAATTACTTGTGCTGCATCGTGATATTCTTCATAAAATATGTGTATAGCGTCACTTTAAAACAGAACGTATACTACCATGAATTATACAAAAGGTTGTTTAAAATTATTTACTAGAATACGAATAAAATTAGTATACATAAAATATTGTGTTTACACAGGTTGTTAGCTAACTGCCTTTACAATTATACTATTTGCAGTTTCTATCAAAGTTCAAACATAAGGTTAAAGGATGTACCTATTAGTAGATGCAAGAGTATTAATATTCATTCATTTTTTAATGAGCATCGCTAATTATGACATAATTCCTCCCCGGTAGATGCGACTACAGCTGGATCTCTCGATTACTGAGCTTGGCGTCTTCAGTATTCATCTTTTACCGCAATTAATCAATAATTTTAACATAACAAGAGTACATAAATATCACATTTAACAAAACATAGACTAGTATAGTCCAAACACTAGGTGTTTCAGGTATTTTAAAAGTTAGATTAGGATGTGATAAATCTGAAATACTAGATTTGTGACAGGATCCGTAACAAACACCCACTTACTACACAAAATTACAAAATACCGAACGCGTTGCAACCGCTCAGTAATCATCGTCAGCGGTCGAACTAAAGGACATTTCTAATCTTCAGATAATACATTGCAGGCTCTTTTAGGCAATCCAAAGGGTCAAGTGGACAAGCAAGATAGGTCAGGAATGTATAAAATTGACTGTTAAAACTGTAAACAAATATAAGTAGGGCAAACTAAATGACATCAAAATTCGCTTTAAAGAACATTTAGTTCATATCAAAAGCAATCGTTGGGACAGTCTTCCGAAGTTCTAAATATGTTTGATAAAAATCGTGTAATAGATAAGGTATTTTAGTCAAACATGTTAGTAATAATACAAACCTGATTGATAAGCAACGCTGATGTGTATATAGATAAGAAATTTCTTTAGTTCGTCCTAGTCGACCGCTGATGATGACAAGGGCTATTGAAATGCGTTCGGTATTTTTAATTTTTGTGGTACGTGGATGAATTTTCGTTGTTACAGGTCCAGCCTCAGTTCCAGTGTTCCAGATTTTTCAAATAACTAATTCATCTTCATTTTATTGGTGCTTTTAAGTAGCCGTTGATATTAAGTAGCAGGACAGTTAAAGTCAAATGAAGGCTTTTACTACTCCGTTAAATTTGACCCATTTATATTTAAAATCAATTATACATTTTGCTGGGTTTTATGTTTTAGTAACTTGGGTGGTTTGATAAACAGAAGGAAACCTGTTTTCAGGAGCTCTGAAATAAAAAAACTCGAATCCCTTATCAACTATAATTCGATTCGGAACACCCTGGTGTGAAAAAAAAAATGAAATAATTTTCCGTGGAATTTAACTAAATCCGGTATGAGGCATATCAATGGTAATTTAACGTTGTAGTGATGTCCATCTTTATATTAACTAGGTTTATTTCTTTTATAGAGGCCAGCACAGTTTTAATTCTTTGTTCAATTTTGTCTATACCACGATGGGTGGTTTTGCTTTCGTGGTAATTCTTTATGATTTCATTAGTATCGATTTACATCAAGTAATTTCATTTTGCACCTTTTCAATGTGGAGATGGCCATTTAAAGTAGTTTACTAAACAAAAGGTTCACAATCGTTGAGATTTTCAAAATATACGTGACACTTGCATTTGGGAAGGCTAAAACGTTTAAATTTAAAAGTATTGTTCCAATTGATTTGGAATATTTGGACAGTTAACCACCTTTTCCTTTCAAATAAAATAGAAGCTTAGGTTTACCAGTGAATGTAAAACTGAACTATTTATGATTTGATTTTGCCTGTAATTAAGTTGGTTTATTTTTTTAATAACGCCAGAGTAATCGATTTTATTAAATTTCTGTTAATAGCATATAACGAATATATTAAGAAAGCTTAAAGCCTTTCACGAACTAAATACAGTTTCATGTAAACTATTTTAAAATAAATTTTCAGATCAAATCCGACTAAACAGTTGCACTCCTGATTACGAAAACAATATATCGTGTTCATAACTTTTTCAATGTTTTCAGCAGGTAACGACTATTTTCCGACTTTACCAAGTGTCCTAATCGTTTGTTTGTTCCGAGGTTATTTAAATAAAGGATAGCAAAAAACCGTTACCTTGAGTTACTTGTGCTGCAAAACACGCTAAAGTATCTAAATGTCTGACTCAGCTTCTGAAAGAACACGCCGCTTAGACGACAGCCAACACGCTGTAGGAATGGTACTAATACAAAAAGATATACCAGAAAAACGTATAAAATATTACAAATGCCCATTACTCAATGAAAAACAAAACTACTCAATTACGCAACAAGAAACCTTGACCGATGTTAAGTTGAATAAATAATTAAGATTAACACTAAAATCACAAAAGGAGGACAAGTCTAGTAGGCCTTGATTACTGACGCCTACATACTAAGTTCACCACCACGTCGGTAAAAGCCAACGTCATAAAGAATGATGACACAGTTTTCAAATAAAGTAAGAAAGAGCCAACTTTAGCATCTCGAAGTGTTAAAGACAATAAATCACTTCTATAACGTCACAAACAGACACAGATTGTCGCTAGACTGTGCCAAAGCTAGTGATCCCAAAAAAAAATGAAGTGATACTATGAATGCATCATAACAGCAACACCGTATAGCAAAAGAAGGGCCAGTTATAAGAAGTATAAAAGCTGGTATAAGTAAACCCTATCAGCTTAATATTTAAAACACTAGCTATCTACGTATTTGTCGTATCTACCTAAAACTATATCATGAAGACGGATTCTTAACGTCAAAGTCATTGCTTCCCAATAAATAATTACGAGCATTCATCAAACACTAGAAACATTCAAACCCGTCCGCTCTATCACAAGTCAGTTCAGATCACAAAAGCAACCAATATCTAGACGGATGTCTTCCAGTCCAGAAAACGAAAGATATAACAAATGTATCAAACACCTATGAATCATAAGATACTTCTGATTAATATAAAAAAAACATACTTTTTAATACCATGCGGAATAAAAATAATGTTACGCTTGATTGAACAGCTGATTTCAAACTCAATATATGTAGGATGCTTGTTTTATTTTTTCAATTCTATATTAGATTCAATTTGTTAGCGACGTCCAGGTTTACTAAAATACCTATCCTTTAAATAGATGTCACTTGGGAAAATTCGTAACTAGGTTCTTGTTTAGGGTACCGTTATTGATACATAATAACACTAAATTGTCGATTTCATTACGTTAATAAATAAACGATAATCATATAACAGTAATGGTGATAAAGAAAGCAAGGATAAATGCGAATCATATAAAAGTATATCCTTTAGCATTCAGTTCTACGTACGCTGATGGTTTACACATATAAGACTTACAGAACATTACTAACTAAAGTGATACCATGTGCAACCATGTTAATTGAAAAATCAAATTCAACAGTAACTATTAATGAAATCCAAGAGTTGTATATGTAGTAAACCATTTTTAAAAACTACTCTCAGTTTATAAATACTTACAAAATATTGGAGCAGCACATCAAGCGAATATTTCCAAATCGGTGTCTTCCATACTCTCAGAGGATATGATTATTATTTTATAATTCACAAATTAAGACAATACTACAGTAACAATGCATTTATTGCCCTGCAATAAAAAGATTTTTAAATTTATGTTTATGGGTTGTAGAATACACAAATTAGAGCTTCATTTAGGAAGGTCAAGCTGGCTATAGGTACTCCAATAACGATAGAATATAATTTGGAAGTGAAATTGTTTATTTAATGTACTTCGATATAAACAATTTTGTGAAAACATGAAATTGAATGGCAGGTTACCATTCACTGAAAAACGATTCTTCCAACTTCGAAACTAATATCAAACCTTGAGTATTCACATATGTACGTTAACAAGTGAGTTACAGAATATTGTTGTGACCAACAATATCAATTAAAAAACTAATTCACAGTAATTTTTAATGCAGTCCAAGTGTTATATATGTAACCAATTTTAGAAACTACTAGTATAATGACTTAATAGGAAAATATTGAGGAGCAGCACAAAAAGTTGTTTCAAAGATTTTTTTATACCCACTGTCTTTTATAACCTCAGTGGATTTTATTCAGATTTTATCATTCATACATTAGAATATACTACAGGTAGAAACATTTATTACCATTTAATAAAAAAATTCTATTTAGGTTTATGGTTAGTAGAATTCACAAATTAGAGCTTCATTTATGGAGATATCAAGCTGACTAGTCAAGGTCAAAAGTAGGTATTTAACAAGTTTAAGCAAGGTCAAAGCTAAAAATAGAAGTTGCAAGGTAATCATAAATCTAAAATAGTTTTCAAGGTCAAAGGTTATTGACCTACGCTGGTGTCATATTTCTTGAAATATAAAAGGTCAAGGTGAAAAGCTAAAAATAGAAGGTTGAACTTTTAGCGAAATATATTTCTTATATAAATTACGCGTATAGGTATACGGATCCTAACTCACCGTGCACGTACGTTCCCGTTTCAAGGTCACAGGTTAGTAACATTGCCTATTTCAAGGGTAGCAACCCTGCCAAGTCCTCCGCTTCAAGGTCACTAGAAAAGTTACTAGGTTTTGATTATCCTGAAGGTCATTGCCCTCAGTCTCAAGCAAGTCTATGCATGTTTCAAGGCACGCCCTATTCTGAGAAATCAAGAACAAAGGGGTTGTTTAAAGTCTATGCTTTCAAGGCCACATGAGAGAACAAAGACGATCTATTGTTTTGGCTGAGTCATAGCTTCTGAAGTTCTAGGAAATCAAGAACAAAGACGATGCATTGTCGACGGTTCAAAGTCTATGCTTTCAAGGCCACATGAAAGAACAAAGACTATCTATTGTTCCGTTATTCTAAAAATAGATTGTTATCTCAATTCTAGGAAATCAATAACAAAGGCGACCCATTGTCAACGCTTCAAAGTCTATGCTATTTTCAAGGTAACAGAACAAAAGCGATTCATTCTTCTGGTCGAGTTATAAAAATAAATTGTTATCTCAATTCTGAGAAATCATGAACAAAGACGATGTATTGTTCAAAGTCTATGCTTATAATTTTCAAAGGTAAATGAACAAAGACGATTCATTGTTCTGGTTGATTTATAAAAATAGATTGTTATCTAAATACATCTCTTTCAAGAACAAAGGCAATCCATTGTCAACGATTTAAAGTTTATGCTTATAAGGTCACACCTCTGATAACAAAGACGATCCATTATTCAGTTATTTTAAAAATAGATTGCTATCTCAATTCTAGGAAATCAAGAGCCCTGAGGTGCATGTTTCAAGCAATGTCACGCCCTCAAGTGAGCTAAACAGGTGGCCGTTCCTAAACAGGTAGCCGTTTCCTAAAACAGGTAGCCGTTTCCTAAAACAGGTAGCCGTTTCCTTAAACAGGGGGTCCGTTTCCCAAAACAGATAGCTGTTTCGCAACATTTCTTAGAAATGGTCAGGGCGAAAAGCTATAAATAGAAATTGCAAGGTAATCATAAATCTAAGAATAGAATTTTCAAGATCTACTCCACTTGAAGGTCACGACGATGATCTCATAAGCTACGCATAAAAAGTAGGTCATGAGTTCATTGAAGGTGAATACTCCACTTCAAGCTAAAAATAGAAATTGCAATGTCACCATCCTCATCATATTACAAGGTCAAGGTCCGAAGCTAAAAAATAGAAACTGTAATGTCATCATCATCATCATCATCATCATCATCATCATATTACAATTCTTAGAAGTCTAAAAAATAGTGTGTTCAAAGGTTATTGATCTGTATATCATAGCTAAAAATGGCCGGTTCAAGTCCTCACTAAAAGTTGATCGCGTTACAGCTAAAAAGTATAGTGACAGCATGATCGTTGAAAGTAGCTTATGCGCGTAACCAGATATGTATGGTAATCAAAGAGATGGTTCATATCTGCACTAATGTAACATAGTGGGGGTCGTTTAGAGTAACAATATAAGGAAATAGTGTAATGGGTAGTGAGTGTTGTGTCAAACATGTGGATGGCATACGCTCAAGAGCAATGGACCAAAGCAACTGACCTGAGAACAGCGGTGGAACGCTTGAAGCAAGAATTTTCAGCATTAGTATTCGATGCCGAACATGAGGCGGTTTACGGGCGAGGTGATTATAGTGAAGCGGAGTGTAACGTCCTAGTGAAAAAGTATGAAAAAGGAGTAAAGATATGTGAAAAGTTTTAAATTTAAAGGAAATATGTAGAACATGTTTTGTAGAAGAACTGAAAGCTGCGCAATTGCATCAGTTTTGCAATGATGTAAAAATGGACGGCATCTCTTGATGGTAGTAGTTCATCCTCATCAGATGCAGATTAGCCTATCGATACAATTATCAAAGTGCACTCTCCTCTAACATCATGATGCAGTAATATATAGGACAGTTCCGGTGTCAACTATAATTCATAAGCGTTCTCGAATCAATAAAGATGGATCTATCTGCATTGAACAGTAGCACTTTCTGTAAATCCTTCACGAACGTAAAAGACGCAAAATATAAAGTGATTGATATGAATACTATCAACACAAAGTATGGGAAACATATTATCATTGAAACCTAGAACTTTAAGTGCATACTTACCTTAATTCATAAGCGTTCTCGAATCAATAAAGATGGATCTATCTGCATTGAACAGTAGCACTTTCTGTAAATCCTTCACGAACGTAAAAGACGCAAAATATAAAGTGATTGATATGAATACTATCAGTATGGGAAACATATTATCATTGAAACCCAGAACTTTAAGTGCATACTTACCTTAGGATTTTATGAATAGTTCAAAAAGAAGATCGCATTGAAAAGTTTAAGCAATATCTGGTTGAGAATGACGCATTACCAGCACCGGAACTGTAGGAAAGATGACTAATTTAACATTTATGTAAAAAAATAATAACATATATATCTATGTATAATTGTTTGGAAATAAATTATATATTTTTGTTGCAAAAAAGAATGTCTTCTATTTTTGATTAAATGAAGGGTATATCATAATGAAGAGAGCTGCTATTGATGAGACTAAAAAATGTAGCGTATAATAATATGGTGTCTGCAGCTATATTGGCTAAGCTGTTCAAGGTTAAAATTTATTGGTATCATATTACAATTCATACCAACTAAAGCAATATCTGGTTGAGAATGACGCATTACCAGCGCCGGAACTGTAGGAAAGATTGCATTAGCGCATATACAACACGCTAACGAAGACAACCAGACAAATATAGAAAAGTAATGATTGTTATAATTGATGTGCAAGGATTCAAAACAGCAAGAAATATATTTACACCTAAGGAACTAGCGATATATAATGGAGGCAAATTGCTCATTACGTATTCAAACCCCATTTCCATGGCACACCTTGGATAGTGAATTTCAAAAGCAAGCTAATTGGTTAATTCACAACCACCACTTCATCAAGTGGGAATATGGATATACTTTCCATGTCTATTCCTAGTATACTTAGTGATTGCATATCAACAACAGATGAGGTGTACGTTAAAGGACGGAGAAAGCCACATTTTCGGTGTTTACAAAATTTTAAAGAATATTTGATAAAGGTTATATACCAAATTGGTCTAGTGAACTTTTCAAGATTGTTAAAGTGCGTAAGGAATCCGGTCACGTACTTACTACAAGACAGGGACACCTATTTATAGACAGGAACTGCAAAAGGTTAAATATCCGATGTGTATTTGGTGGAAAAGGTCATTTGACGTAAAAAGAATAAAGTGTACGTAAAGTGGTTGGGATTAAAATAATATTCATGGATCGATGATGATGATGATGATAATGTAGTTTATAAGCATATTATTGTAAGGCAATAATCTCATTATAATTCAATGATGCCGGTAAGAACAACAAGCACTTTGGAACACTTAAATTACTGTAGAAAGCATTACTATTGGTTTAATAACGGATATAAATGTCCTGCTTGTATAGGTACCGACTAGTATGAATATAACTTATTGTAATATATGTGTATAGGAACTAACGTAGAATGTAATTTCTGTAAGAATAATAATAAAAGACCAATTGTAATTTGTATTATTTATTAATAATAAAACATACTGATACATAAATATTAGGCTAAAGTGTTTTGTGTCCTCAAATGGTCAACCTAAACTGCTTTCAGTCTACAGGAAACAGGACAGAATTCGTCAAAAATAAATGGATCTATCTGCATTGAATGGTAGCACTTTCTGTAAATCCATCACGAACGTAAAAGACTTGGAGGTGTGTAAAACATAAAGTGATTATATGAATACCATCGACATAAAAGTATGGTAAACATATTATCATTGAAACCCAGAACTTTAAGTCCATACTTCCACAATTTATGAATACTTCAAAAGAAGATCGCATTGAAAAGTTTAAACAATATCTGTCTGAGAATGACATTAGATTACCAGCTCAGGAAAGGCAACTAATTTAACATTTCTGTAAAAAAATTATAATAACATATGTCTATGTATAATTGTTTGGAAATAAACTATGTATTTTTTTTACAAAAATAAAATGTCTTCTATGTTTTGATTAAATGAAGAGTAGGTACATCGTAATGAAGAGAGTTGCTTGGGTAAAGGACTGCCGAGTTATGATTTATTAATGGAAGCAATTGACAACGTTTACGTTACTATAATTGTACCATTGGCAAGATACAATTTTTTCATGCAAAACTTTTATTTTCAAGAGACACCATCGTTCCTCGAGACTAGCGTGATTAAAAATTACACCTCAAGTGGAAGAAGAAGAACATGTAGCGACTAACCGATTATTTTGAAAGAGGATGCATGTTTATAATAAAAAGGCTTTCCGGGATTGCATGATTCAGTAAACTTTTTATTGCTAGAAATGGTGAAAGTAATAAGAATGATAAGAAGAGAAAAGAATTATTAAGTATTGACGAGAGGAAGAAAAGACTCGAGGTGTTAATTAAGGAAATAAAAAATTGAGGATAGATTTAGAGCTGTATGAGGTAAAAAGAAAATGATGCAACTTTGAGTGAATGTGCCATGAAATAAAGGTGCTTTAGTAAATAAATAATTACAGTAGTGTATGTTATATTGCATAAGGAAAAGGCACTTCATTTGATAAAAGAAAGTGTGTGTACATAGAAGAAAGAAAAAAGTGAAATTTAAAATGTTTATATGGTTTTAATTGAATTTAATATATATATATATATATATATATATATATATATATATATATATATATATATTAAACGAGTTTTTATCATGATTTATTAAATTATACAAATTATGTAGGAAGAAATGACACATAAAGCTTATATATTTATATTTATTTATAAATCACTAGTCCTTTAAAAATTCCAATTTTGACATGTAGATAAACAAGTAAGAGCGCAATAGATAGCAATCCAAAAATTCTCAAAACTAAAAGAATGTGAAAAAATTTTCAAGTATTAATGATAAATTTGTTTATATGTACAGAAAAGTTGAAACTTGTACAAATGAATAAATCATAACACTTTAGTCCTTTACCCAAAAATTTTAATTTTTGGTATGTAAATAAACATGTAACAACGCAAAATAGATTTCAAATTCCAAAAATGTGGAAAAACTTCCAACTATTTAAAATAAGTTTCCATATGGTTTTAATTGAATTTATATAGATATATATATATTAAACGAGTTTCTTATCATGATTTATTAAATTATCAAATTATGTAGGAAGAAATGACCATAAAACTTATATTACAAAGAAAGAAAGAAAAGGTCAATAACATTATCCTGTTATATGAAATGTATGTCAGCATTTCTGTATGTGTCTATTTTAAAATAAATAAATACACTCTTTTATAATATCAGATTAATTTTTAACTCAAAATTTTGAATTTTTGTATATAGGTTGAATAAATAACAGCGCAAGGTTAGCATTAAAATAAATTCAGAATATAAAAATTTCAAAACAGTCTTGTGAATATAGTACATAAAGGTTGAAACTTGCGTACATTTATATTTATATTTATTTATAAATCAGTAGTCCTTTACCCAAAATTCCAATTTTCGGCATGTAGACTAAACAAGCATGAGCGCAAAAGATAGCACTCCAAAATTCTCAAAACTAAAAGAATGTGAAAAAAAAATTTTCAATTATTAATGATAAAGTTTGTAGTTTTGATATGTAAGTGAAGGTTGTTAAGGCTTAATAAATCATAACTCCAATGTCCTTTGCCCAAAAATTCTGAATTTTCGTATATTCAATAAGTAAGAGCGCCAAGATAGTAGTTTCAAAATTTGTAAAACAAAATGTGATAAAAATGTATGTTACCAATGATATGTAAATATGGTTTTAATCGTTAATAAATCAAAACTCAATGTCCTTTACCCAAAAATTCTGAAATTTCGTATACAGGTTCAATAAATTAGAGCGCCAATGATAGAACTAAAAAATTTAAAACTTGAAGGTCGTCTTTTACTATTGAATATTAAACATACATTTTACTCAATAAATTAGGCACCAATATGAAATATGATATAATAAAACATTAATGTAACTAATTTGTATACAATATAAAAAAAAAAAATATGAAATATTAAAATTAAAATTGTAACTAAAAAAAACAAAATTTTTAATGTGATCTGAAAAAATCATTTAAATAAAAAATAAATAATGTTAGAAATACATACTCATCAAACATTGTTTCAGGTATGTCTTCATGAACAATATATATTTTAATGCACCACATTTTATGTAACCCAAAATGGGTCCTGCTAATGTTCCATCCCATGTAGTAGGACTATATCATGCTAAAACAAATACTTAAAACTGAAACAACAACAAACATTACTCACATTAGAAATATTTTTAATTTATTTATAACCATTTTATCTGAAAAATCAAAAGTTAAAACATAAGTTACATATAAATCCTACATACCCTCCTCTCTGACAAAATTTAAGTTTTCTACTACAGCTATAATGAAAACGTTAACTTTCAATAAAATTTGCATGAAATGTACTTACCAGTCATTACTTTAATTTTTTTTTTTTAACTTTTTTATGCGTTATGAAAAAGATAGATGAATGAGACAGCTTTGAGTTTGAAAAAAAAAAAAAAAACGTTTAAACATGGCAAGAGCATCATAAATATGATAAGAAGAGAAAGAAAGAACAGTTATTAAGTATTGATGAGAGAAAGAAAAGACTGAAGGTGTTAATCAAGAAAGTAAAGCATTGAGGATAGATTTCAAATTATGTACCAGAAATAACATTATAACCTTATCACATAAAAGTATGTTTAATAGTATCAAATAAAACCATATCAAATTATTTTCTTGTAAATTCAACAACTGTTGATATCACTAAACAGATCCAACTGTCAATTTTACGTTTCTTGTGAATACTTTATTTCATAAAATAAAATCATTAGTTTTAGTATTTAAAAATTTTGGAACTGTTATATCTTTTAACCTGTTATTTGTTCAGTCTATCTACAATAAATTCTAATTTTTCACTCTTAATGATTAAACTGCTATGTAATTATCAATATAAAACTGTTACAAAAAAGAGGTGAACAACATTATGAAATGTAGTAGTAAACAATAAATTATATGTTAATAAATATACTCTTTTTATCATAATTATATGTTAATAAATATACTCTTTATCATAATAGCTTAATGGTTAAGTTAAAATCCTCAATTTTTGCGTGTAGAAAATAAATAACAGCGCAAAGGATACCAGTTAAATGAATTCAATTTTAAAATCTACAAATGATGTATTCAAACATTTACAAACTGTTTCAAATTGTAATGTAAACTGATGACATAGAAATAGAATGTTCGCTAAATGCTTTCACAGCAAAATAACTGCGTTCATTATCCTACAATGATTATTAACGCTGCACGAAAATTACAAGTCATGTTTTAAGTGTTGTTTTAAAATTGAATTGGGCAATTTAAAACATTTAGATACATTAAATGGATAAATTGCATGCATATGTTTCTTCTGAGCTTACGTAAGTACAAAAGGTGTGTTTAAGTGCTTTTTGTTGTTTCAAAATGGAATTGGCTAATTTAAGTGTAATTTTTCATATTTCGAAAAATTTATACGTAAAATGATAGATTACCACTTCTAAACACAACTGCGCTGAAAAAATTTTTTTGCTCAATTAGGCGAAAAATTTAAATTTTACACATTTTCTAGGACTTTAGTTTTTGAAACTACTATCTTTGGCGCTCTTATTATTGATATATATACGAAAATTCAGAATTTTTGGGCAAAGGACATTGGTTATGATTTATTAAGCCTTAACAACGTTCACTTACATATCAAAACTACAAACTTTATCATTAATAATTGAAAATTTTTTTTCACATTCTTTTAGTTTTGAGAATTTTGAGTGCTATCTTTGCGCTCATGTGTTTAGTCTACATGCCGAAAATTGGAATTTTTGGGTAAAGGACTACTGATTTATAAATAAATATAAATATAAATGTACGCAAGTTTCAACCTTTATGTACTATATTCACAAGACTGTTTTGAAATTTTTATATTCTGAATTTATTTTAATGCTAACCTTTGCGCTGTTATTTATTCAACCTATATACAAAAATTCAAAATTTTTGAGTTAAAATTAATCTGATATTATAAAAAGAGTGTATTTATTTATTTTAAAATAGACACATACAGAAATGCTGACTACATTTCATATAACAGGATAATGTTATTGACCTTTTCTTTCTTTCTTTGTAATATAAGTTTTATGGATCATTTCTTCCTACATAATTTGGATAATTTAATAAATCATGATAAGAAACTCGTTTATATATATATATATATATATATATATATATATATCTATATAAATTCAATTAAAACCATATGGAAACTTATTTTAAAGCGCTAGTTGGAAGTTTTTCCACATTTTGAATTTGAAACTCCTATTTTTGCGTTGTTACATGTTTATTACATACCAAAATTAAAATTTTTGGGTAAAGGACTAAAGTGTTATGATTTATTCATTTGTACAAGTTTCAACTTTTCTGTACATACTAAACTAAAAATTTATCATTAATACTTGAAAATTTTTTTCACATTCTTTTAGTTTTGAGAATTTTGGATTGCTATCTATTGCGCTCTTACTTGTTTACTCTACATGTCAAAAATTGGAATTTTAAAGGACTAGTGATTTATAAATAAATATAAATATAAGCTTTATGTGTCATTTCTTCCTACATAATTTGTATAATTTAATAAATCATGATAAGAAACTCGTTTAATATATATATATATATATATATATATATATATATATATATATATATATATATATATATAAAATTCAATTAAAACCATATGGAAACATTTTAAATTTCACTTTTTTTCTTTCTTCTATGCCTACACACTTTCTTTTATCAAATGAAGTGCCTTTTCCTTATGCAATATAACATACACTACTGTAATTATTTATTTACTAAAGCACCTTTATTTCATGGCACATTCACTCAAAGTTGCATCATTTTCTTTTTTACCTCATACAGCTCTAAATCTATCCTCAATTTTTTATTTCTTAATTAACACCTCGAGTCTTTTCTTCCTCTCGTCAATACTTAATAATTCTTTTTCTCTTCTTATCATTCTTATTACTTTCACCATTTCTAGCAATAAAAGTTTACTGAATCATGCAATCCCGGAGAAGCCTTTTTATTATAAACATGCATCCTCTTTCAAAATAAGTCGGTCGTAGTGCTACATGTTCTTCTTCTTCCACTTGAGGTGTAATTTCTCTAATCACGCTAGTCTCGAGGAACGATGGTGTCTCTTGAAAATACAAAAGTTTGCATGAAAATTGTATCTTGCCAATGGTACAATTATATGTAACGTAAACGTTGTCAATTGCTTCCATTAATAAATCATAACTCGGCAGTCCTTTAAGCAACTCTCTTCATTACGATGTACCTCTTCATTTAATCAAACATAGAAGACATTTTATTTTTTGTAATAAAAAATACATAGTTTATTTCCAAACAATTATACATAGACGTATGTTATTATAATTTTTTTTTACAGAAATGTTAAATTAGTTGCCTTTCCTGAGCTGGTAATCTACATGTCATTCTCAGACAGATATTGTTTAAACTTTTCAATGCGATCTTCTTTTGAAGTATTCATAAATTGTAGGAAGTATGGACTTAAAGTTCTGGGTTTCAATGATAATATGTTTACCATACTTTATGTCGATGGTATTCATATAATCACTTTATGTTTTGCACACACCTCCAAGTCTTTTACGTTCGTGATGGATTTACAGAAAGTGCTACCATTCAATGCAGATAGATCCATTTATTTTTGACGAATTCTGTCCTGTTTCCTGTAGACTGAAAGCAGTTTAGGTTGACCATTTGAGGACTACATAAACACTTTAGGCCTAATATTTATGTATCAGTATGTTTTATTATTAATAAATAATACAAATTACAATTGGTCTTTTATTATTATTCTTACAGAAATTACATTCTACGTTAGTTCCTTAAGTACACTATATTACAATAAGTTATATTCATACTAGTCGGTACCTATACAACAGGACATTTATATCCGTTATTAAACCAATAGTAATGCTTTCTACAGTAATTTAAGTGTTCCAAAGTGCTTTTGTTCTTACCGGCATCATTGAATTATAAATGAGATTATTGCCTTACAATAATATGCTTATAAACTACATTATCATCATCATCATCATCGATCCATGAATATTATTTTAATCCCAACCACTTTACGTACACTTTATTCTTTTACGTCAAATGACCTTTTCCACCAAATACACATCGGATATTTAACCTTTGCAGTTCCTGTCTATAAATAGGTGTCCCTGTCTTGTAGTAAGTACGTGACCGGATTTTACACGCACTTTAACAATCTTGAAAAGTTCACTAGACCAATTTGGATATAACCTTTATCAAATATTCTTTTAAAATTTTGTAAACACCGAAAATGTGGCTTTCTGTCCTTTAACGTACACCTCATCTGTTGTTGATATGCAATCACTAAGTATACTAGGAATAGACATGGAGAAGTATATCCATATTCCCACTTGATGAAGTGGTGGTTGTGAATTAACCAATTAGCTTGCTTTTGAAATTCACTATCAAGGTGTGCCATGAAATGTTTGAATACGTAATGAGCAATTTGCTCTCCATTATATATCGCTAGTTCCTTAGGTGTAAATATATTTTTGCTGTTTTGAATCCTTGCACATCAATTATAACAATCATTACTTTTCTATATTTGTCTGGTTGTCTTCGTTAGCGTGTTGTATATGCGCTAATGCAATCTTTCCTACAGTTCCGGCGCTGGTAATGCGTCATTCTCAACCAGATATTGCTTTAGTTGGTATGAATTGTAATATGATACCAATAAATTTTAACCTTGAACAGCTTAGCCAATATAGCTGCAGACACCATATTATTATACGCTACATTTTTTTAGTCTCATCAATAGCAGCTCTCTTCATTATGATATACCCTTCATTTAATCAAAAAATAGAAGACATTCTTTTTTTGCAACAAAAAATATATAATTTATTTCCAAACAATTATACATAGATATATATGTTATTATTTTTTTTACATAAATGTTAAATTAGTCATCTTTCCTACAGTTCCGGTGCTGGTAATGCGTCATTCTCAACCAGATATTGCTTAAACTTTTCAATGCGATCTTCTTTTTGAACTATTCATAAAATCCTAAGGTAAGTATGCACTTCAAGTTCTGGGTTTCAATGATAATATGTTTCATACTGATAGTATTCATATCAATCACTTTATATTTGCGTCTTTACGTTCGTGAAGGATTTACAGAAAGTGCTACTGTTCAATGCAGATAGATCCATCTTTATTGATTCGAGAACTATGAATTAAGGTAAGTATGCACTTAAAGTTCTGGTTTCAATGATAATATGTTTCCCATACTTTGTGTTGATAGTATTCATATCAATCACTTTATATTTTGCGTCTTTTACGTTCGTGAAGGATTTACAGAAAGTGCTACTGTTCAATGCAGATAGATCCATCTTTATTGATTCGAGAACGCTTATGAATTATAGTTGACACCGGAACTGTCCTATATATTACTGCATCATGATGTTAGAGGGGAGAGTGCACTTTGATAATTGTATCGATAGGCTAATCTGCATCTGATGAGGATGAACTACTACCATCAAGAGATGCCGTCCATTTTTTTTACATCATTGCAAAACTGATGCAATTGCGCAGCTTTCAGTTCTTCTACAAAACATGTTCTACATATTTCCTTTAAATTTAAAAACTTTTCACATATCTTTACTCCTTTTTCATACTTTTTCACTAGGACGTTACACTCCGCTTCACTATAATCACCTCGCCCGTAAACCGCCTCATGTTCGGCATCGAATACTAATGCTGAAAATTCTTGCTTCAAGCGTTCCACCGCTGTTCTCAGGTCAGTTGCTTTGGTCCATTGCTCTTGAGCGTATGCCATCCACATGTTTGACACAACACTCACTACCCATTACACTATTTCCTTATATTGTTACTCTAAACGACCCCCACTATGTTACATTAGTGCAGATATGAACCATCTCTTTGATTACCATACATATCTGGTTACGCGCATAAGCTACTTTCAACGATCATGCTGTCACTATACTTTTTAGCTGTAACGCGATCAACTTTTAGTGAGGACTTGAACCGGCCATTTTTAGCTATGATATACAGATCAATAACCTTTGAACACACTATTTTTTAGACTTCTAAGAATTGTAATATGATGATGATGATGATGATGATGATGATGATGATGATGACATTACAGTTTCTATTTTTAGCTTCGGACCTTGACCTTGTAATATGATGAGGATGGTGACATTGCAATTTCTATTTTAGCTTGAAGTGGAGTATTCACCTTCAATGAACTCATGACCTACTTTTTATGCGTAGCTTATGATCATCGTCGTGACCTTCAAGTGGAGTAGATCTTGAAAATTCTATTCTTAGATTTATGATTACCTTGCAATTTCTATTTATAGCTTTTCGCCCTGACCATTTCTAAGAAATGTTGCGAAACAGCTATCTGTTTTAAACGGATGTTTAAGGAAACGGCTACCTGTTTTAGGAAACCTACCTGTTTTAGAAACGGCTACCTGTTTAGACGGCCACCTGTTTAGCTCACTTGAGGGCGTGACATTGCTTGAAACATGCACCTCAGGGCTCTTGATTTCCTAGAATTGAGATAGCAATCTATTTTAAAATAACTGAATAATGGATCGTCTTTGTTATCAGAGGTGTGACCTTATAAGCATAAACTTTAAATCGTTGACAATGGATTGCCTTTGTTCTTGAAAGAGATGTATTTAGATAACAATCTATTTTTATAAATCAACCAGAACAATGAATCGTCTTTGTTCATTTACCTTGAAAATTATAAGCATAGACTTTGAACAATACATCGTCTTTGTTCATGATTTCTCAGAATTGAGATAACAATTTATTTTTATAACTCGACCAGAAGAATGAATCGCTTTTGTTCTTTACCTTGAAAATAGCATAGACTTTGAAGCGTTGACAATGGGTCGCCTTTGTTATTGATTTCCTAGAATTGAGATAACAATCTATTTTTAGAATAACGGAACAATAGATAGTCTTTGTTCTTTCATGTGGCCTTGAAAGCATAGACTTTGAACGTCGACAATGCATCGTCTTTGTTCTTGATTTCCTAGAATTCAAGCTATGACTCAGCCAAAACAATAGATCGTCTTTGTTCTCTCATGTGCCTTGAAAGCATAGACTTTAAACAACCCTTTGTTCTTGATTTCTCAGAATAGGGCGTGCCTTGAAACATGCATAGACTTGTTGAGACTGAGGCAATGACCTTCAGGATAATCAAAACCTAGTAACTTTTCTAGTGACCTTGAAGCAGGACTTGGCAGTTGCTACCTTGAAATAGGCAATGTTACTAACCTGTGACCTTGAAACGGAGAAGCTACGTGCAGTGAGTTAGGATCCGTATACCTATACGCGTAATTTATATAGAAATATATTTGCAAAAGTTCAACCTTCTATTTTAGCTTTTCACCTTGACCTTTTATATTTCTAAGAAATATGACACCAGCGTAGGTCAATAACCTTGACCTTGAAAACTATTTTTAGATTTATGATTACCTTGCAACTTCTATTTTAGCTTGACCTTGCTTAAACTTAAATACCTACTTTGACCTTGACTAGAAATATGATGATCAGCTCCAAAATTTATATTTCACTAAAAAGTCTGACCTTGAAAATTATATTCTTAGATTTATGATTACCTTGCAATTTCTATTTTAGCTTTCACCTTGACCATGCTTGACATGCTTAAACTTGTTAAATACCTACTGTTGACCTTGACTATAAATATGATGATCAGCTCAAAAATTTATATTTCCGCTAAAAGTTTGACCTTGAAAATTATTTATGATTACCTGGCAATTTCTATTTTAGCTTTTCACCTTTTATATTTCTAAGAAATATGACACCACCGTAAGTCTTCGACCTTGAATACTATTTTGATTACCTTGCAACTTTTACCTTTGACCTTGACTTAGCAGGGTTACCAACCTAACACGTATAGCATTGCTGTTACCAACAACGTGGCCTTGACTTAGCATTGAAATAGCAATGTACCAACCTAGAAATCTAGTGACTTTTCTGGTGACAAATCTAGTGACAAAAGTGGGACAGGAATGGGGTAGTATATCTACTCATCATACTCATTAGTAAAATCGTAAATACAGAAATTTTAACTCATTATAGGAAAAAATAGATACTAGTAAGCTTAAAGCACATTACTAAATGTTTAAGTCACAGATACTTATTTAAGGTATCTTTTAGAAACAGTAATCAGATAAAATGATGCAATCGATCCTATATCGATTTTTGCACGTTACATAGTTGATGTTCGACTTCAACGCAGTCGTTTTGAAATTTAAGAGAATTAGTTCGGGTTAAAATGGTATCCTCGTGAAAGAAAAAGAAAAGTTTTGTATTTTCTAGTTTTAAAAACTGTAACAAGAATTTTAAAATTTGAAAGATTGACAATTTTAAGGGGTTTATCTTGACTTTATGTTTACTTTCATATTAATACGTTGTAAACGGATTTTCGGCACAGAATAGTTTACCTAATGCATTTTTAATTTCGCTCGTTTAGCCATTTACCATTAAAAATTATAAATAATTTCTAGAGAACCAAATTATAAAGTATATTCGAAAACACCTAAATTATACGGTGGTTCTAAAAAATATCACTAGTATTTCCTCACGTTTAGTAGAGGCACCAGTTATGGCACTGCACGACTTATGACCATCCGACAAAAAAGCTATATAATAAGGTTAATATAAGTCTTAAATGAAAAGTTACAGATTCGCATGACTGCTTATAATCCGGGTTTAAGTATATTCACCGTTAGATGGCACCAAATTAGCTGTACGCAATTTCTAATGACTGACACGTTTTAGATTTGGTATTGCCGCTTGAACTGTTAATAAGTCAGGTAAGAGCAGTAAACATTTCATCTTGCATAGTATTTAAAATATAAGTATCCTGGATCAGGAAACTTTCAAATGATGTTTTTAAATTACGGTTATGATTTTTAAGTTAAGAGTTTATGACTATTCATGTGTGATTTAGGCATTTGAAAAATTACATACCCTAAATGTGGCCATTACTGGTGCCTCCACCCTAATTAATTTAATATTAAAAACAAAAGGGCTTTTTATCGCCTACTGAAGGTAATGTGATAATCACTATTTGGCCAATAAAATTTTTGTGCATATCTAGTTATAATATTTGCGCCGATGAATTGGCGCAGATATATTATACTTTCATCTTACTTTAGCGGAATAATGTGAGGTGGATTGTATAATTTTTATTTAATAATTGTAGTCCAGAACAGACTAAGTGCTAAAGCACCAGGGACGTACAAGAGGTACATGGAGAGATTTGAACTTCCAAGAGATGTCTATGAACGGCTACCTTAAATTTGTTCATATCATGATAGGAAAATAAGGATCATTCCAAGTTTAAAGCCGTAAATGAGAATTGATACGATTCTTCTAGGCTCAAGGGACTGTATGTCAGAAGTTAAGGACGGGTGATTTACAAGCATAATCGCTTTTATTTGACTACAGTCAACGCTATCGAGAGCGAATTGGGAAGTACCAATCCAGACGTGAGAATTATATTCTAGATAAGGTCGTTTGCACCTTATAAAGCAGAAGGGATTGTCGGAAGATAAGTATGTCTTAAATCGGTACAACAAGCCTATTTTACGAACAGGTGCTTTAGTAGCTGGCACAAAGTGATCAACCCATGATAGATTTGAACAGTCATTCCTAACATAGTAATAGAGCCTGAAAACGATAACTGATCCCTGCGCACGTTCACATTCATTCCAACTTCTTTTGAAAAGAAGCCATTCGTCGTTTATCAAAAAAACTGAAAATCTAATTGACGAGCTTCTCAGTTAAGGCAAACGACGTGAGTTTAGTAAGTAAACACTTATGCCAAACTTGGCGAAATGCTTTTGAAACATCTAAAGTCACTACAACTGCTTCACCGAAATGTTCTAATATATTGTTCCAAATTTAGGTCACATATGAAAGATCAGCTGTTGAACAACTATGCCTAAGCCATATTGGTGATGACTACAAAGTTTGTTAGATATAAGGAAAGGAAGTAATTGCTGATTGATGGATTCTTCCATGACTTTAGGCTTTCTTCGCTTGTTATAGCACACAAAAATTATATTATTTCCATGAGCTTCTAGATTTGTGCTCTAGCTGGATCTTTATAATTAATGATTACTAATTATAGCTTTTTAGGCTGGTTGATTATCAATTAAGCTGATTTTTTAATGGTTAATTAATATTTAATTTAAACTCATGGATTTGCGGTAAAAATGTAATACTACAAACTGCTCCTTCATTTGTTTCTTTAATGGCATGAAACATTTTATTACTGCAAGTAGTTACGGAATACACGTTGTATTTCTAATCAAAGTTACGTTTCGATCGTAAATAATAATTAAGTTTCACAGAATTGTCTTTTATTTAGTTCCTGTGTATTTATGTATATATTGTCCTCAGAATGTTTACCGCTACGCCATCATATACAATCATATGGTGTAATATGAAAAACATGAGTCAAAATTATTTTCGTTATAATAAATTCTGATTAGAAAGTATACCACGAGATGGCAGAATTTAAAGTTGTAGTATTCCAAAATACCATTATTTAGTTGTGATTTATTTTGTAAAAATTTGAGAACGTTGATTATCGTAATGATAATACAAGCCTATACCCATATTGGTGGTCACTAAGGAGTTTGTTAGTTTCAAGGAACGTGAACAGTTGCTGTTTGATGGCTTTTTCCATGATTTTAGACAAAATGGAAGTGATGGCAATTGGTCGAAAGTTTGAGGGATCGGTGTTATCGCCTTTTTTGGGAATAGGTTGAATATTTGCTAACTTCCATGATGAAGGGATTCCCCAGAAGACATAGAGATCGTATAGAGCTTAGATAGGACTGGTACTAGTTCGGGGGAACATTTCTTTAAGACAATAGCTGTGATACCGTCTGGGCCAGTCGCCTTATTGAGGTCAAGCCTACTGATGATCGATTTCAAGAGCTTGTACCGAAAGTGAATTGGTTTCATAGCGTATGAAGAAGAGTTGACTAGGGGCACATCTTTTCCAGAATCATTGAGACACGAGTTTGATGCAAACAAATCCACAAAAACATTGGCTTTGTCTACAGAATCAGCAACTACCGATCCGTCAATAGATGTCGTGGGGGGGGGGGATGAAGATGTTCCAAAGTTTTTACCAATGGCTTTAGCTAAAGACCAAAATTTTCGACTGCCTAAAGGAGATGTAGCTAGTTCATTGCATTTTCGTTGTTCGAACAACTTTTTAGTTTTAGTGATGACACTTTTGCAGATATTTCTAGCACCAACATAATCTACATGACTGTCGACCGATTTATTAGATTTCCATTTAATGTAATATTTATTTTTTAAAGATATTGCATCAGCACAAGCCTTATTGAACCAGGGTTGGGAACTGAATGACCTACACGGTACTGTTTTTTGGGAATGTATAATTCCATTCCCATAAGGATGACTTCAGATACTGAACGAGCGATGTCCGAAGAAGAGGATGACTTAAAACAATATTCACGCCATGAAAAGGTTGCAAAGAAATGCCGTAAATTACTCCATCAAGCTGACTTAAAACACCACAAGGTTCTATCGGTTTTGCGAACAACAGTAGAATTAGGTACAGTAGAAATGATTTCTATTAGACAATGGTCGGAAAGACCTAAAGGCGAAAGAAAGGAAGTTTTATAAACAAGAGGGTTTGATGTAAGAAAGAGATCTAGAAGATGAGGAGTATCAGGGATTCTTGTGGGTTCAGAAATCATTTGTATGAGATCACATGAAATAGCAAATGTTTCTGCACTATGACCAGCAGGATTTGTAGTAGATGAAAACTGAAGCCAATTAGAGTTATGAACATTGAAATCGCCTACAATTGAGATATCGCAAGATGGAAACTGAGACAGGAGATAGTCAACTTTCATACTAAGGTCTTGAAAGTTACTGTCATTAGGAGACCTATAAATGCAACAGTAGAATTTCACAAAATTAGGACCAGAATGTTTAAACCAAATCACGTCAAAATTTTCTAAGGCAAGCAATTCTGTCCTTGATGTAGGTACATACGCCTCCTTCATATTGTTAGTTAGAGTGAAGGTGGTATTGAGGAAATTGCAGGTCGGGTGACTCGGAGCTTTCAGAGGAGACTTGTTTCAGATAGAAACAAAATTTAAATTAAAATTAAAAAAAAAGTTGGTAGCTTTTCAACTAACATTGAATGGTACGGTGAATTATTAATTATAATTAGCGAAGGCTCTTCTAAATTTGTTAGCAAATGTTCAATAAGCCATGTCCCCCCATTCATTTCACCATGATAATTTTCCTTTAACGATCTTGATGCAAATAACAGAGCAGCACCTTGTACAGGTTGTCCCATTTTGGTTGTCCTCGCAGGGTATCTCAGTTATTAGCAAAGATACAGAGATGCGGTTTTCGCGAACGTTGGCTACTTTTTTGTGAAACGAAAGATGACACAAACATAATTACTCTAGCTCTTCTCATTTTTGAGATACAGGGCGTTTTTGAAAAAGTTGCATTTTGAGACAGCTCCCGTATCTCAGCTATAGGATAACTTATAGAAAAAGTGAAAAGTGTTCTTTATATAATTTTTTCCGTAGAATGCAGTGCTGTTTTCAGAATGAGTATACGGGGTCAGGTCAAAAAGTTATCGGGATCAACTTCATTTTTTTTAAATGGGACACCCTGTCTATTTTCTCATAATTAAATTTCTCTTGTTCTGAGCACTTCAAATATATATAACAATTATCACTTATTTTGATAAATAGCGTGGTATTTTGTATTATTAACTGAATTTCTTAGTAGGCTTTGAATTCGTAATCTTCTATTGTTTTTTTTTGTGCCTAATATAGAAAACCATCATTATGTAATTATATGTCATTGAAGAAGATACAAATTTCGGCAAAATAATTTATTTTATTTCCAGAATTGTTGATTTGAAACTTGGATGTATTTATTTATAAATTTAGAGACAAACGAAAATAAGAAGAATTAAAATTTTATAAATATTGCTCAATTTGCTGACCATTATGGTCAAGACAAATCCTACATCTCCGAAGAATTTCTTGAATGGATCTTAATAAAATAGGGTCTTAAACGTAGTTCTTCAAAGGCTTCTTTGTAGCATTCATCAAAGCTTCTTGAGTTTCATACGTCTTTGATGAATTTTATTTTAAGGTAGCACAAAAAAATCTAAAATTGATAGGTCTGGGGACCTTGCTGGCCAATTAACTGGTCCATTGTTACCAATCCAATGGTTTTGAAACATTGCATTGAGGTAATCTCTTACTAGTCTTGCATTGTGGCAAGGTGCCCGTCTTGCTGAAAATAAACTCTCTTAGCTGGGCTAACGGAATATCATCAAACAATTCTGGAAGGCAAATGTCCAAAATTTCCAAATATCGTTGATGGTTCAAATTGCCTTCAAACATGTAAAATGTTAATCTGCCTCCTAAAATGAAACAGGACACATTGAACCCAAACCTGCCTTGCTGCTGACGGATCACGGTAACATGCCGATTTTCGTTAGACCAGAAACGATTCGTTGCACGATTGTAAATTCGGCGGAGCTTATATGGCTTTCATCCGACCATATAACTAAACGACCAAAATTACCATTTTCTTCACTTTTCTGAATATACCATCTACAGAAATCGATACGCAATTGAGCATCACCCGGATGCAAGTGGTGGATGACTTGAGGTATATGGTTTATAATGGTATTTTTAAATATTTTTGATACTTTCATTTTGAAATGCCCACCGATTCTTCTATTTTCTGCAAGACGTATAATTTTCGTTAACAGTGACCTCTGCAAGGACATTTATTTCATTATTTTCTTCGTTTTCTTTTCTATATGTTTTGGCGCGTGGCCTTTCAAACGATCCGTGATTTTCCAAATTTTGTTTTAACCTAATGAATGTTTTTTACACGGTTGCCTTCTTTCGAAATCTATAATATTCACATTTTATTTAACTCAAATGATGACTAACATTCCAGTAAATATAAATATATTTCCTTCGCTTGCTCTGCATTAAAATTTGTTTGGTAATAAACCCCAATCATATCTAATTTTCATAGTTCTCGTACCTAAATTATTCGCCATGGTTTGAAACTTTGTAAAAATTCAAAATAACGAAAAGAATATTGAAAACTTTACTAACAATAAGGATCTCAACAATCAACAAATTTGCAAATATTGACAAATGTCAAAAAATGAAGTTGCCATGGTAAAACAATTGCAGTACCAAAGGCCACTAACAAATCCAGTTAATAATTTGAAATACTGCGCTATTTGTATAAAAATGATGAATGCTATACATATTTGAAATGCTTAGAACAAGGAAAATTTAATTATGAGAAAATAGACAGGGTGTCCCATTTAAAAAAATGAAGTTGATCCCGATAACTTTTGACCTGACCCCGTATACTCATTTTGAAAACAGCACTGCATTCTACGGAAAAAATTATATAAAGAACACTTTTCACTTTTCTATAAGTTATCGTATAGCTGAGATACGGGGCTGTCTCAAAATGCAACTTTTTCAAAACGCCCTGTATCTCAAAAATGAGAAGAGCTAGAGTAATTCTGTTTGTGTCATCTTTCGTTTCACAAAAAAGTAGCCAACGTTCGCGAAAACCGCATCTCTGTATCTTTGCTAAGAACTGAGATACCCTGCGAGGACAACCAAAATGGGACAACCTGTACAAATCCTCTGGCAGTCCGGCGTAAATAAACAATAAATCTCTTGCCATTGAAGCCTTGAGGTTTTCGTACATCCTGCCATGATTTTTGTGAATTTCCTTTGGAGTACATCCTCGTTTCATCGATAAATACTACCGACGATTAGGTGAATTAATCTCTTTATGTATTGTTTAAGAAATTTAATTAGCATTTCGGCGATATAACTTTTTTCCAATAAAGCTCTACGGTTAGAGTTTTTTTTTTAATTTGGATCCTAGCGACTGGATTGTACGATGAAGACTTCTGTCACTTATTAATATGTGACTGCTACGAATTTATGCATTTAAACTTGCAACTGTGACATGTTTTTCTATAAATAAATTATTATGTCAAACGTGTAAAGGACGGTGATGTAATATTGCTCACTTTGTGCATGCATATTGTATAACGTATACCTTATGCCCATTTTGGATGTTTCAGGTAGATCGTCAGATTTTGTTTTCTTGCATGGTCGTTTTATTAAAACAGGTTTAGATGCAGCTTGAGACTTGATGTTTCTTACCGTTTTCTCAGATATACACAAGGCGCTTGCCACACGCTGTAATTTTGTGATTGTAATGAATTAAGATACAAACAATTAATGTCATACTTACTTCTTGGACAGCAGATACTGATATCAGGGGATCCTCATTTTCTTTAAAGTGTGTAATAAATGATTAAAAGAAGTAAATGTAGGAAATGAGGAAACACTCAAAGGATAAACAAACAAATGGAGGTTATGTAGTATTAGCCGAATGAGAATTAAATTCATATGCATATAAAACAAATTGATTTCGCGTTTACAGGTTTACTCTTTTTAGTGCATTTGCTTATTCAATACCGTATGTCGATTTCCTCAAATGCACTACGAAAGTTCACCATCCTTATTTAATTCACTGTTTTATATGAGAAGATAGTATAAACAAATTGGATAGCTAAATTCATAAATTAATGACGTACCGGTAAACATTCCTGGCGAGGACAATATGTTTTCTGTTAGTGAAATGGGTATATCTATTTCGGTAATGTTACCCTTTTAGTAGTTAGGGGCTATGTTTTTGTAGAAATTACGTGGTTTCTCCAGTACATATTTACTGTATGTCACACCACATACGCTTCCAATGCTTTACTGCACTAGTTACCCTTAGAGGCAGTGACAGTGATCTCTTATTTAATCTGTAACAGGTAGCGAAATTATAAATATTACAGATTGATAAAAATTCATGAATAAGAAACGATTGGCACTAAACGAGACGCTATGTATATAATATAAAGTAATAGGCCGCCAGAAGCTGGACGGTTACACAATGAATGTGTTTGAATAATTTTGAATTACGAAGAGGTTGTAAAAGATAGAATAAAGGAGTCAATTATCGGATGTTAACGTCAGTAACTAATAGGGTGTGTAATAGTCATGGTCTGGAAAATCAGGAATAATAATGAAATAAAAGTTTATGGTTTGGTTGTTTTTTTGTAAAGTTACTGTTAAGGTGAGAAAATTAATTAAGAATTGCTATGGATCATTATAGCATAAAATAATTGTAACAATTTCTGAATCATTAAATTATTTTCTCACTTTTATATAAAAAAGTAGTAGTAGATTTCTGCAACAGCCTCAATGTAAAATCTTACATCATTAGAGAGTTCACAAAGGTTAACGTTTGATTAAAATGTTTAACCTAATGAAAGCGTTTTGTATAATTACACAAATGTGAATGCATTCTGATTGCAATTAAAAATTAATCTGAGTTTGCATGCACAATTTTTTCACGCTTTTCCTAGTTTTTCTCATAATGCAAAACTCACATGAAAAATTGAACGTGTATCTAAAGAAAATTCAGTTTATATATCGGGAATTGAAATTTTAAACCCTTATAGAGGATATGCATAGGAATTATTTACAAGTAAAATAGTACGCCTTTATATCCTTCAGTAATATATAGTCTCCTAGTTTGTACAGTTACCGCTGAAATCGAAGTGTCGCCTACTGAGATCTAAATATAAATTGCTGGTTTCTTTTTTGTGACGGTTTATACAAATGAATATAATTCACAAAAGAAAATGAAATATCGACTCATAGCATTATCAATAACAGTTATTGAATAGGTGAAATACCTGGTGTAGAACAACACACGACTTTCTAACTTACAAAGTGGAAATTGTAAGAAATGAAGAAATGAAATAATTTAAATAATTTTTTTTATGATAATTACGAAATCTCCTTTTTCATATGTTCATTACGAAAATAGACAACATCGCAAAAACAAAAATAATAAACTATGTCAGACATCTAGACGCTAACTTGAAAAAAAATTACAAAGCCACCCCCTTCTATACGAATATCCATAATACAGTTCAAGCATAATACTTAATTAATTTTTACACTTATTTGCCTATTTATTGGAACTTTATAAAGAAATGTTATGTAAAATGAGAAATTTATTTCAAGAAATATATTTTTCCATTTTCCTATAAAGTTTATCGTTATTCAGATATTGTACAAATTTGAACTAATACTTCAGGAATTTCTTTGCCACTAAATTACGCGTCGAATAAAAAATTCCAAAGAACATGTTTAATCTATTTGTTGAAGGTATTTCCATACCTTTGAAATATACGGTTGTTTCACAAATATTTGATACAAACCAAAACTGCTCGTAATCCCCTCCCACACCCCGCTGGATTTCTTCCAGAATCTAATCAGATCCAGGAGAAATAAAAACAAACTCAAACACGAAATTTTTAGTACGTACGTGTTGTCGTTCTGGAGTAATTGTGGATACAAACATACATCCTTATACAAACACGTACGCGCACGCACACAGACATACACACACACACGCAAACACGCACGCACACCGACACATGGACACCCGGACACACACACACGCACGCACCCACCCACCCACGCACACACACACACGCGCGCACACACGCGCACGCACGCACACACACACGCACCCACGGATTTTGTAGTGTATAGACGTGTTTTGCGAAGCTTACACACATAGTTAGTAATATTTGATATTAATACGTGTTTTAATTGTTATGTAATTGTGTTAATCGAACTATTAGTGCGAATATTATTTAGTAATTGGTTTTACAGTGATAAAAGACAATCACACCTTGAATCTCATAGTTTTTGGTTTGCATTCAACGTTTAATTGTAAATGTACATATCTGTATATAAATTTAACTTGTATGTTTGTGTACGTGATAATCCATGATAATCTATTCACCTTTCACCTTATACTATCTAATTCCTTGTTTACTAACAAATGTTGCTGTTATTTGACATAATAATATTTTAATTATGTCATTGCATTTTCCAACTTCCGACACTTCTGACAACAGGGGCGTTCGCGAAAGTTCTAATTTAATGGTACCTAATGATAAAAGTACCTAATCAAAACACTTTAAGATCCTTTTCGAATGTTGTATTAGCGTCTACATTTCCTAAAAAGGAACAAGCAATAATTTTTCAGGCAATTGATGGTTTAGTGGTTAAGGATTATGTAATAGCCACGGGTAAAACTATTGGCCCTAAAAATATTTTATTTGCCTCTAGGATGAGTAATAATAGATTATGTATATACCTAACGAATAAAGAATTAGTGCACAAATTCGTTAATGAAGAAGGAGGAGTCAATATTAATGAAACATTTGTACCAGCTAGAAAATTAATCTTACCTGCAAGACGTATTATACTTTCTAATGTGTCTCCCTGCATACCTCATTTCATTATTGAGGAAGAACTCAAAAAGCGTAATTGGAAACTTTTGTTCCCGTTGTCCTTTATTGGTGCAGGTACTGGATTGGAAGAATACGCGCACGTGTATAGCTTCCGTAGGCAAGTTTTCGTTACCAGTGACACAGATAATTCTGTTAGTTTACCTACGACAATGGTGATTAATTACGATAATGAGGAATACAGGATTTTCATATCTGATGACAAAGTTAAATGCTATAAATGTAAGCAATTTGGTCATATAGCCTCAAAATGTATTATTGAAAATAACGAAATTGGATCTTCAGCTGCGGGAGAAACACAGGTTGAAGATTTTAACAGAAACAAACGACCTCATCCACCTACCGAAGCGACTTCCTTAACTACTCACACTGCAGAAATGGATGAGATAAAATCACTAACAGAAGATAGTCACACAGATATAGAAAACACAGAAACAAGGGAAGGGCCTTTTGACAACTTAATTACAGATATTGACTTTACAAAACCGACGAATCCTGATAACAAAATATCAAGTAAGAAACGTAAAGTAAATCAATCATCTTCAATGGAAAGCTTTGATGATATTAAGCAAGTGTGGAAAGACAATAATAATACTTGGGTATTAGATTATACAACTTTTTCAAATTTTTTGCAAAATGTGAAAGGTAGTGAAAACCCCCTTTAAGTAGCCCAAAGATACACAGATAATGTGGAGAGGCTTACAGAACATATAAAATACGTCATTCCCTTTTTATCCCAAAGAGCTGCAAAGGAACGTTGTAAAAGGCTATTGAAAAATATAAAAAGAGACTTGAGTAGAGAATAAAAACATACTTCACTCTCTAATCCTTGCGCAGGTTATTCCAATGACCGCAAATCTTCTAGAGAAAGTATCGATACCATAGATAGTACATATTAATTTATGGCAGTTAGCAATATAAAAATTATATCCCTTAATACTAAAAGTTTAAGAACTGAGTTTAAATGTTTCGAATTGATTTCTTTCCTGGATATGAACTCACCAGATATTATTTTATTACAAGAATCAAATTTTGAAGTTTTACCGAATGCACTAGAAAGGTGCGCATACAATTTTTTCATTAATCCGCGGTACACTAATTACAGCGGAACGTTAATTGGTATTAAAAAGAACCTATGTGTGAATATAATTGAACATGTGATAGTATTTAACTCATATCTTCACAAATTCACATTTTCTGTCAACAACTGTAATTGGTCGATTTTCAATATCTACATCCCTCACAATATCAGCGTCGCTAACGAAATGCTGTCGTGTTTACAAGAGTCTCTAAGCAATATTCAAGACGGATATAATATAATCCTGGGTGGTGACTTCAACTGTACAGAGAACCCAATGCAAGACCGTAGTGGTTCAGTGGAAAAATATCCCAAGTTATCAAATACTTTATCAAACATTTTAACAGCAGCACATCTCGTTGATTCGTGGAGGTTTTTCAATAAGGGCAAAGGCGGTTTTACTTACTATGCGAGAGGACCGGACGTGACAGCATCTAGATTAGATAGGTTGTACTGCTCCAATAATCTTATTCAGTCGCTAAAATCAACATGCTCTTTCTCTGATCATTTAGCCATATCAGTATCTTTCTACATGTATAAAGTAGTCAATCTCACCCCTTATTGGAAATTTGATAACTCTTTATTAAACGACAAAGATTTTATAAGAAATATGAATACTTTTCTTTCTGCTGAAGCACTAAATGAGACCGAAAATGACGAATTCTGGTGGGATAATTATAAACACGAGATCAGACAAATAATAATTCTTTATCAAAGACAAAGAAAGCAAAAAAAGCGTCAAGACATTTGTAATCTACATACTCAAATACATAGGATTGTGCAGAATGAAGAAGATGATATCAGAAAGCAAGAGGTGCGGATATTATTGGATAAAACCAAAGATGCATATTTTAAGGAAAGTGAAAGGAAGCTAATGAATACTAAATATAGCAAACTAGTGCAAGCGGATCGTCCTACTGTAAATAAAAAGCTTCAAACCTGCTTTAAACCTTTGTCTAGGCTAAATTACAACGATGAGATAATAGAGGATCCGTTCAAGGTATGCAAAATTGTGGGAGATCATTTCAGTAAAATGTATAGAAATGAAGGAATCGACATAAATGAATCCAGCCCTCTATACAAACATCTAGTATCTTTAACTCCCGGCGATAACAATTTTTTGGATCAACCAGTCACGCTTGAAGAGTTAACAACAGCACTGGCCTCTCTTAATAAAAATAGCGCCCCTGGAATGGATGGTTTAACGGTGCAATTCTATCTGGTGTTTTGGGATAAATTAAAATTCAAGTATTTTACTATGTTACACCAAGCCCTCGGAAATGAACAACTTCCTCCATCAGTAAGGAAAGCAGCAATAGCTCTTTTACCGAAGAAAGGTGATCTATTGAACATAGATAACTGGCGCCCCATTTCTTTGATGTCTACTGACTATAAAATTTTTTCGAAAGTTCTGTCTGTACGACTATCTAACATCATCTACAAAATTATTTTACCGGACCAAAGTTATGCCGTGCCTGATAGGTCTATGTATGACACTATACACTTACATAGGGAATTAATAAATTACGCTAATCAAAATAAAGTTCCACTAGCAATAATTAACCTCGATCAAAAAGCAGCGTTTGATAAAATTTGTCACAAATACTTGTTTCATGTGCTAAAGGTTATGAATTTTGGAAACAACTTTATCAATGCCATAAAACTGTTGTACACAAATGCTATGAGTTATGTGAGATTAGGTTCACTGCTAACAAGAGCGGTTAAGTTCGAGCGTGGAATTAGACAGGGATGCCCATTGTCAGATCCTTTATTTACCATCGCTATCGAACCTTTCTTAGCCTTATCCAGACATTTCCTGGCAGGATTCACTGTGACAAAATTACCTGCACCTATTGAGATAACCGTAAGTGCGTACGCGGATGATGTGTCGGTATTCATCGCAAGAAATGAAGACTTCAACATTCTAAACAACTGTTATACCAAATACGCGGAACAATCTGGATCAGAACTAAATTTAGCTAAGTGTAAAGGGTTTTGGTGTGGTAGTTGGAAAGAGAGGAAGGAAACTGCACTTGGAATCACTTGGTCTCTAAAAATACGAGTGTTAGGAATTTATTTTTCTAATGACCAGAAGCAAGACTCCGATGAAGCATTCACGGATTTAGTCCAAGCGGTTGATGCCTCAATGAAGAGATGGAGATGGAAGTTGCCATCTTTATCGATGTTAGGCCGAAGAACGGTAGTCAACCAATACATCGCACCAAAGTTGTGGCACATTCTTCACTGTCTTCCAATTACCGTGCAGCAGCAACTGTATTTGCAGAGTAAGATAACAGGATACATTTGGAGAGGAAAGCACTGGACAAGTCATCGTCATGTATGCCTTCCTGTTTGTCACGGAGGTTTGGGTTTGGTTCACATACCATCTAAAATCAAAACTTTCCGGATCAAGCTGGCACAAAGAATTCTTAAAGATAAAGAAAAGAAGCATTGGATTACTATTGTAAACTTAAACCTTATGCAAGCAGATTCGTTAGGTTTAACGTGGCAGTGGATGTTTCTGAACAGCAAAACACCCAAAAAACATCAACTATCGAACTTAATTGTTCAAGTAATAAAAACTGTACAAAGTGTTGATGTGATTTTGGAAAATTTTGATCCACTTATGATTCCAACAATAGAGTCGAGATTATCTCCTGCGACAATCCCACCCATTTTCTCGACGAACTGGGAAAAGTTAGGTTTTATACGTTAGCAGACTTAAGAATAAATAATTCATGGTTACAAGAGAAAACAATAGAAGCACGATTGCAAACAACCTGTTTGGTAGTAAAGAATGACGTTAAAGAACATTATAGAAGAATAAAACTAATCTTCGGTGATAAATTCGGTGCAGAAAATTATAAAACTTCACAACAAAGCAATGTAATAACGTTTAAGTGTGAAAATCAATACTGCAAGTTAACTTCCAAGTCCATCAATAAATTACAGCAGACCATAACAGCGGGCTACTTTAACATAAAGGAGAATTGTAGTATGGAGAACAATTGGAACGAAAAGAAGACGTATTGGAAATCATTTTTCAATTCACTTACCAGTGGGTATATTTCAGAGGTTGCTTGGAGGTTAGCAAAGAACCGATTGGCAGATCCAATTTATTTGAGGCGCGCAAACCTAAGGAAACATGATTCATGCCAATTTTGCCGGAAACCAAACTGTGATGTGGTACACATGATATTTTTATGCCAACATGCGTAAGACACCTGGAGACTAGTGGTTACACAAGTAAAGAAAACCCTACAAATCAACGATAAAAAAAATATCTACCTCTTATGTGGAATAAATGGAAATGCATACACACATTGTGTAGCCAACTACTTAATCAATTTAGCAAAAGCCACTATATACAACATCACAATAGGCGCCATGAAAAACAATAACTTTACCCATAATTTTAAATCGACTCACATTAGTAGGTTAAAAAGCAGAATACTGCAAGATTTCTACTGGCACCTGGAAAAGGATGCTATCGGCCTCTTCGAAAGTAAATGGTGCATAAACAATGTGTTGTGTAGAATTGATGTAAACCAATCAATAACATGGAACACTGAAATGTAATGGTATGGACCATAAGTTTACATCCGAAACTAGAATTACAATTACATTTCGATTTAAGTTGATTATGTATCAATAAGAATTTTAATTTTGTAAGACAGCATGTAAAATTAACAGTTGTAATAAATATAATAATAATAAACACACACACACACACACACACACACACGCACACACGTACACACGCACAAACGCGCACACACGCACACGCACACAGACACACAGACGCATACACACTATGTCTACGTATGTGTATGTAGGTGGGAAGGTAAAAAATTATACGATTTGCTGTTCTTTTGAACAGGATAACCTACTTCAACTATTTCAAATTTCAATTGGTTTTATAATTTCAAATGAGAAACAAAATTTCACATTCTTTCCCTTTGATTTAAAATTCAATTTTGTTTTAAACATAAAATGCCTTGTAAATAAGAGTCAAATGAAAATATCGTTATACATTACCATATTTTTCTATTTATTACTTATAATATTTACCACGCCCATAAATATTTTGTGTATAAATAGCAAGTGTTTATAGTATACAAAATAAGTACGCATTTCCATATTCATGCATTTCACCCCAAGATAATTGTCTTTATAACAACGTTTACAAGATAATGTTCTCACTGTATTGTTAAGACTTCGAAAAATAAGTTAACAATCCCATTTAAAATATACTAAATTTTGTAAACAAATTACTTGTGCTGCATCGTGATATTCTTCATAAAATATGTGTATAGCGTCACTTTAAAACAGAACGTATACTACCATGAATTATACAAAAGGTTGTTTAAAATTATTTACTAGAATACGAATAAAATTAGTATACATAAAAGTATTGTGTTTACACAGGTTGTTAGCTAACTGCCTTTACAATTATACTATTTGCAGTTTCTATCAAAGTTCAAACATAAGGTTAAAGGATGTACCTATTAGTAGATGCAAGAGTATTAATATTCATTCATTTTTTAATGAGCATCGCTAATTATGACATAATTCCTCCCCGGTAGATGCGACTACAGCTGGATCTCTCGATTACTGAGCTTGGCGTCTTCAGTATTCATCTTTTACCGCAATTAATCAATAATTTTAACATAACAAGAGTACATAAATATCACATTTAACAAAACATAGACTAGTATAGTCCAAACACTAGGTGTTTCAGGTATTTTAAAAGTTAGATTAGGATGTGATAAATCTGAAATACTAGATTTGTGACAGGATCCGTAACAAACACCCACTTACTACACAAAATTACAAAATACCGAACGCGTTGCAACCGCTCAGTAATCATCGTCAGCGGTCGAACTAAAGGACATTTCTAATCTTCAGATAATACATTGCAGGCTCTTTTAGGCAATCCAAAGGGTCAAGTGGACAAGCAAGATAGGTCAGGAATGTATAAAATTGACTGTTAAAACTGTAAACAAATATAAGTAGGGCAAACTAAATGACATCAAAATTCGCTTTAAAGAACATTTAGTTCATATCAAAAGCAATCGTTGGGACAGTCTTCCGAAGTTCTAAATATGTTTGATAAAAATCGTGTAATAGATAAGGTATTTTTAGTCAAACATGTTAGTAATAAGTACAAACCTGATTGATAAGCAACGCTGATGTGTATATAGATAAGAAATTTCTTTAGTTCGTCCTAGTCGACCGCTGATGATGACAGCTTGGCTATTGAAATGCGTTCGGTATTTTTTAATTTTTGTGTGGTACGTGGATGAATTTTCGTTGTTACAGGTCCAGCCTCAGTTCCAGTGTTCCAGATTTTTCAAATAACTAATTCATCTTCATTTTTATTGGTGCTTTTAAGTAGCCGTTGATATTAAGTAGCAGGACAGTTAAAGTCAAATGAAGGCTTTCTACTACTCCGTTAAATTGTGACCCATTTATATTTAAAATCAATTATACATTTTGCTGGGTTTTTATGTTTTAGTAACTTCGGGTGGTTTGATAAACAGAAGGAAACCTGTTTTCAGGAGCTCTGAAATAAAAAAAAACTCGAATCCCTTATCAACTATAATTCGATTCGGAACACCCTGGTGTGAAAAAAGAAAAATGAAATAATTTTCCGTGGAATTTAAGGGCTAAATCCGGTATGCTTAGGCATATCAATGGTAATTTAACGTTGTAGTGATGTCCATCTTTATATTAACTAGGTTTATTTCTTTTTATATGAGGCCAGCACAGTTTTAATTCTTTGTTCAATTTTGTCTATACCACGATGGGTGGTTTTGCTTTCGTGGTAATTCTTTATGATTTCATTAGTATCGATTTACATCAAGTAATTTCATTTTGCACCTTTTCAATGTGAGAGATGGCCATTTAAAGTAGTTTACTAAACAAAAAGGTTCACAATCGTTGAGATTTTCAAAATATACGTGACACTTGCATTTGGGAAGGCTAAAACGTTTAAATTTAAAAAGTATTGTTCCAATTGATTTGGAATATTTGGACAGTTAACCACCTTTTCCTTTCAAATAAAATAGAAGCTTAGGTTTACCAGTGAATGTAAAACTGAACTATTTATGATTTGATTTTGCCTGTAATTAAGTTGGTTTATTTTATTTAATAACGCCAGAGTAATCGATTTTATTAAATTTCTGTTAATAGCATATAACGAATATATTAAGAAAGCTTAAAGCCTTTCACGAACTAAATACAGTTTCATGTAAACTATTTTAAAATAAATTTTCAGATCAAATCCGACTAAACAGTTGCACTCCTGATTACGAAAACAATATATCGTGTTCATAACTTTTTCAATGTTTTCAGCAGGTAACGACTATTTTCCGACTTTACCAAGTGTCCTAATCGTTTGTTTGTTCCGAGGTTATTTAAATAAAGGATAGCAAAAGAAACCGTTACCTTGAGTTACTTGTGCTGCAAAACACGCTAAAGTATCTAAATGTCTGACTCAGCTTCTGAAAGAACACGCCGCTTAGACGACAGCCAACACGCTGTAGGAATGGTACTAATACAAAAAGATATACCAGAAAAACGTATAAAATATTACAAATGCCCATTACTCAATGAAAAACAAAACTACTCAATTACGCAACAAGAAACCTTGACCGATGTTAAGTTGAATAAATAATTAAGATTAACACTAAAATCACAAAAGGAGGACAAGTCTAGTAGGCCTTGATTACTGACGCCTACATACTAAGTTCACCACCACGTCGGTAAAAGCCAACGTCATAAAGAATGATGACACAGTTTTCAAATAAAGTAAGAAAGAGCCAACTTTAGCATCTCGAAGTGTTAAAGACAATAAATCACTTCTATAACGTCACAAACAGACACAGATTGTCGCTAGACTGTGCCAAAGCTAGTGATCCCAAAAAAAGAATGAAGTGATACTATGAATGCATCATAACAGCAACACCGTATAGCAAAAGAAGGGCCAGTTATAAGAAGTATAAAAAGCTGGTATAAGTAAACTCCTGCATCAGCTTAATATTTAAAACACTAGCTATCTACGTATTTGTCGTATCTACCTAAAACTATATCATGAAGACGGATTCTTAACGTCAAAGTCATTGCTTCCACATAAATCGGCCCAATTACGAGCATTCATCAAACACTAGAAACATTCAAACCCGTCCGCTCTATCACAAGTCAGTTCAGATCACAAAAGCAACCAATATCTAGACGGATGTCTTCCAGTCCAGAAAACGAAAGATATAACAAATGTATCAAACACCTATGAATCATAAGATACTTCTGATTAATATAAAAAAAAACAGACATACTTTTTAATACCATGCGGAATAAAAATAATGTTACGCTTGATTGAACAGCTGATTTCAAACTCAATATTAATATATGTAGGATGCTTGTTTTATTTTTTTCAATTCTATATTAGATTCAATTTGTTAGCAACGTCCAGGTTTTACTAAAATACCTATCCTTTAAATAGATGTCACTTGCACTGGAAATTCGTAACTAGGTTCTTGTTTAGGGTACCGTTATTGATACATAATAACACTAAATTGTCGATTTCATTACGTTAATAAATAAACGATAATCATATAACAGTAATGGTGATAAAGAAAGCAAGGATAAATGCGAATCATATAAAAGTATATCCTTTAGCATTCAGTTCTACGTACGCTGATGGTTTACACATATAAGACTTACAGAACATTACTAACTAAAGTGATACCATGTGCAACCATGTTAATTGAAAAATCAAATTCAACAGTAACTATTAATGCCAATCCAAGAGTTGTATATGTAGTAAACCATTTTTAAAAACTACTCTCAGTTTATAAATACTTACAAAATATTGAGCAGCAGCACATCAGAGCGAATATTTCCAAATCGGTGTCTTCCATACTCTCAGAGGATATGATTATTATTTTATAATTCACAAATTAAGACAATACTACAGTAACAATGCATTTATTGCCCTGCAATAAAAACATTTTTAAATTTATGTTTATGGGTTGTAGAATACACAAATTAGAGATTCATTTAGGAAGGTCGAGCTGGCTATAGTGTACTCCAATAACGATAGATAGTATAATTTGCGAAGTGAAATTGTTTATTTAATGTACTTCGATATAAACAATTTGTGTGACACCAGCATGAAATTGAATGGCAGGTTACCATTCACTCGGAAACACGATTCTTCCAACTTCGAAACTAATATCAAACCTTGAATATTCACATATGTACGTTACACATGTGAGTTACAGAATATTGTTGTGACCAACAATATCAATTAAAAAACTAATTCACAGTAATTTTTAATGCAGTCCAAGTGTTATATATGTAACCAATTTTAGAAACTACTAGTATAATGACTTAATAGGAAAATATTGAGGAGCAGCACAAAAAAGTTGTTTCAAAGATTTTTACATTATACCCACTGTCTTTTATAACCTCAGTGGATTTTATTCAGATTTTATCATTCATACATTAGAATATACTACAGGTAGAAACATTTATTACCATTTAATAAAAAAAAAATCTATTTAGGTTTATGGTTAGTAGAATTCACAAATTAGAGCTTCATTTATGGAGATATCAAGCTGACTATAATGTTGTACTCCAATAACGATAACTAGTGCAATTTTCTAAGTAAAATTGTTTATTTAATGTACTCTGATATAAACAATTTATGTGACACCGCCATGGAACTGAATGATGACTATTAGTATAAATACTTAACACGAAAATATTGAGGAACAGCACATCACAGTTCTCATTAAAGCTCTATACATCATACCAGCTTTCTTCCATAATCTTAGTAGACACGATTAAAATTTTATAATTTATATATAATACACTCCTTGATACCTTCGCAGGCCATCTTCGCTAGATACACTCACACCATAATTACGCACTCAATATTCCATCTTAACACACTAAACGGAAGCCATTTACACTTTTTCACACGGCCACCAAATTGCGAAATGCACTATCCAGTTCTTGTTTTCCTCCAAACCTGAAGTATTTAAACAAATTTAAGTTCATAAACATTTCTTGGCATATAGCACGTTAGGCCAATCTTGGCTTAGGCTGGAATACCATTAGTAAAAAAATCATAAACTAGTCAGTAAACGGGTAGAATACCATTCAATAAAAACAATTAATTTACGTGTAGTAAAATTATTACACTAGCGCTTCATTTAGGAAGACATCCAGCTGACTATAATGTCGTATTCCAACGATAACTAATAAGTTACTAATTTGTAAAAGGATATGTGAATTCCTAGGATAGATTCAGTTAAAACTGTTTATTTAATGTACTTCGATGCAAACAATTTGCGTGGCATCACTATGAAACTAACAGATGATTTACTATTGACCAGAAAACATGATTCTACCAAATGAGAAGCTATAATTAAACCTTCAGTATTCCGTTCTGCTTACGATAACGGTTACATATATTAGTTACAAAACATTGGTGAGTAGTGTGGGTGTGTGTGTGTGTGTGTGTGTGTGGGTGTGTGTGTGTGTGTGTGTGTGCGTGTGTGTGTGTGTGTGTCTGTGTGTGTCTGTGTGTGTGTCTGTGTGTGTCTGTGTGTGTGTCTGTGTGTGTGTGTCTGTTTGTGTGTCTGTCTGCGTGCGTGTGTGGGTGCGTGCGTGCGTATGTGTGTGTGTGTGTGTGTGGTGTGTGTGCGCGTGCGTGTGTGGTAAACAATTTTTAGAAACTAGTGGCAAAGTTCATATATACTTAACATGAAAATATTGAGGAGCAGCACATCAAAGTTCTTATCTATACATCATATTCGCTTTCATCCATAATCTTAGTGGACACGATTTCCAGTTTATAATTCATACATTTGTCAGTAATACGGGTAGAATACATTAACACGATTCAATAAAAAAATGTTATTGGGGGTTATGGGTAGCACAATGATTACATGGACGCTTCATTTAGTGAGACATAAACCTGATTAATATGTCGTACTCCAATGAGAGGTAGTGTAATTAACCAATTCGTAAAATCATATATTAGTTCCTAGGATAAATAAAGTGGCATTGTCTATTTAAATGTACTTTAATGTCAACAATTTGTGTGGCGCCTCCATGGGATTAAATCACGACTTACCATTGGCTCAGACGCATGATTCTACCGACTGCGAAACTAAAATTAAACTTTGGGTATTCCGTTCTACTTACAATAACGGCTACACATATTTAAGATGCAGATACAGATGAACATTGGTGAGTAGATTTATACAATGCTTAACATTACCAATATCAATAATTTTTAATGGACCTAAGTGTTATATATGCAGTAATCCATTTTTAGAAACTACTAGCAAAGTTCATAAATACTCAACATAAAAATATTAAGCAGTACATCAAAGTTCAAATCTAAGTTTTAAAGAGTTACACACAATCCCTGTTATTTTCGATGATCTCAGTGGATATGATTCAAATTTTATAATTCATAAATCAGTACCATGGGTAGAACACATGTATTACCGTTCAATGAAAGAGTTTAATTTAATTAAAAATTATTATTAATTTTATTAAATACATAAATAAAAAGTTTACCTCGAGTAGGATTTGAACCTACGACCTGTACTTTGCAAAGTACAGGTTAGTTCATAACAAAAACTTATAAGTTTAATTTAAGTTTATGGGTAGTAGAATGATCACATTAGCGCTTCATTTAGAAGCTGACTATAATGTCATACTCTAATGATAGCCAATATAATTCACTAATTTGTAAAAGTATATATTAATTCCTAGGATAGATTAAGCAAAACTGTTTATTTAATGTACTTCGATATAAACAATGTGTAGGGCACCGCCATGGGATTGAATCACGACTTACCATTGACTCAGAAAAATGTTTCTACTGAATGCAAAACCAAACCAAAAAATTACAAAACATTCATTTATAACTACGTTTCAGACATTCCGCATAATAAGCCATCTTGGATGCGCTCACTTACACTTAAAGTTGGATTACAGGTGGCGAAAGTATGAACTAGTGAGCCCAAACACGCATTGAATATCTACTCTGAATTCATTAAATTTCAAGAGATAAATTATTTTAATATAGTGAAAATCTCGTAATAGATGCACTAACTCTTCAAATAAAAGCAACTTTCGTTATTGATTTTAGTAACACATTTGAGAGAATCTATATACCCCATATTTATTGCTTTATATTCCGTATCTACACTTCAAAATTGTGTTTTACATTAAAGTCACAAACAAATCTGGTGTAGAATATGAGAGAAAACGCGTATAGAAGCGATAAACAATAATAATAATTCGTTGAACAGATAAGACGTTAATGCATAATTTTAAAATTCAGCTTCACTTACAACTACTATCGAGTACCTAAATTACAGAAGCTTTGATGTCATATCAATCATCGCAAATACATCACCTATACATGACGCGTACAACTCATTAATAATCTGGACAAAGCTTTGATTATTGAACTTTACCATCTGCACTGCCATCAAATAATATTAACTTTGATTGAAAGAAAACGCATTACAAAGTAAAAAATTAAAATTCCTTACACGATTTGTCGTCATGTTGCTGATTTCAAATTATTCCGGTGTAGTCAACATCACTTTTAATAAGATTCTCTGAAAACTCTACCAAAGTATTTTATTTTCTGTACACATAAGCAACAGCAACAGGCAAGAGAAATCTAATAAAACTAAAATGATAATGATTCGTTAATAAACCTTGAAGCCAAAATTTACAGTGAAGTTTTAAACTCGAAAAACACAGATGAATATTAACTTGCAGCAAATTATTAGCACCACTACTGCACCAAACGCGAATTCGATTTAAAACGTTTAAGCACACTTTTGTTGTAAAGTGCTGAAAGCACAAAACAATTCAAATAAAATTCAGACTACTCCAAAAATTCATACAAAATCCTTTTAAAAGCAATTCTAGTTTTTAAGTTAAAGCAGAACGACGATGCAGAAGTGGATGTATGACAAATATCGAATCTCTAAGTTTCGTAATTCCTAAAAGTTTTAGATCTCTGAAAACGAATTTCAAATATCTTTCTTGTTAAGAAACTGGAATAAATTAGTTTCTTCATTATTGAAAAACTTCAATATAACTTAAATTTGGTTAAAGTATAATCAAATGATTAATCACTTAAATAACGCGTTTTGACGTAAATCTTAAAAACAAATTATTTTCTTAATTTAAGTTTTGTTAGTAACATTTCCATAACACTAACACTCACAGTAAAACTTATTGGAATATAATTGACATAATGGATGTTTTTGGTATCCTATATTTAGATGAGCTACACGTTCACAGTCTAATCACTGAATTTTTGTACAGTCATATTGCATATTTTTTAAGTTGACCGTAACCACGGTATAGATGAGTAATAACACAGCACTTTAGCGAAGCAAAAATTAAGAACACTCAGATCAATTTCTTGCACTAGGACTAATTATTTATGTCAATCAGTGATTTTACTTATAATCGAGGTACCACGAGTTTGTTAGCAATGCACAGCACTTCCCAAAATTTCTGTTAAGTAAATTTTATTAAATAATTGTTGACCTAGCTAGTCCTTAATGATTGGTTATAAGTGTAAATGATTAATTAATTTGTTATTGTCAGTAATTGTGATTAAAATAGTTACGCCCTATATGTACGAATGTATACAAACAGAAATTTCGCTACCACAGATCAAACCTTATCTTTCTTTTGAAAAGTGACCCTTAAAATCAGCAATATAATGGTTAATGTATATATTTAATTCCTTTAATACAGGTAGAACATTTTAATGCGATCGTACTCTAAGCCTTGTTTTCACATAAAATTTTAGTAGAGTTCTACATTTTTACCAATGCAATGCAAACACGTAAATAAACAAAATCAAATTTAAATAATTGCTTTAGTATTACGACTTAACTAGTTAATTTCAACATTAAAAAAAAGTATATTTAATAATTTCCTTGCTCTACTAGAAGACGTAGTACATCCACTTATGTCCTGTTTCTTTATAATATCTATAACACCTTTTCAGTAGCCCATTTGATGCACGCATTTCCTTAATAGATTGCTTGACTATGTGAAGATTAGTTTTTTTCCTTTTTTACTCCGCTAATAACAAACCGTAATTAAGTCCGTTAAGCAATTAATTATGCACCGTTACATATCGATAAGAATTAAATTAAGTACTATAAATAATTATACCGTGATTCATAATAACGTTAAAGTTTAGTTATTCAGAATAAAATCATTTATGGTAAACAAAAATCAAAAAGATCTAAGAGATTGCCGTTAATTATAAATAGAAATTTTCTCTTTTATTCCGAAATGAAAACTTGATAAATAACAAGTTAGTTTGTAGTAAAACGCACGTTTCATAGATAGAGATAAGTAAACCGAAGCATTCAAAAATAGACTTTAAAATCCAATGAATATAATTAAGGAGTTTTAAATTGATAAAATACTTAATAGTTAACACCGTTTTTATAAATCAATTGATGTGTTTCTTAGAACTGCATTTTTAAATAATAGAAATTTATGAATGACATTGTATTTGAAAGGGAACGTCTGTGAATCTCAAATATGATAAGCATAATTTTGCCTCTGCAAATACCGTCTAGAAACAAATTAAATTTTGTAATTATAGAGAAAACAAAGTTCACTAATTCACTCCTGAAATTAAAAATTAAAAGTTAAGTACGCAATAATGGCTACAATGTTGGTAAAATAACTTTAAGATAGTAATGGAATGTAATCTCTCTGCCATTGCATAAAATTTTGTATATTTAAATAATGCGAACGCCGGCAGATGTGTCAAACAGTAATTAGCTTCTGTAATTGCATGATTTTGAGTTGATAGAAGTGTTATTAATTACTAATTAAACAGATAGGACATGTATTTTTTGTTAATAGAAACCGCCAAAATTTTAATTAATAATTTTAGCACAACAGAAGTCTTAGATTATTGATTGATTTAATATTAATTAAAACAAGTGTCGTGGTCAAATGATTATCTTTTTCGTTCTCACTGCGTTAAGCGCACAGACGAAAGTTGTATTTTATTAATGAGTATGAGGTAAAGCATAGTTTAAAATTGATTAGTATAATTAAACTTAATAAATACTCGCTCTGTGATTAAGTTTAAAAACTAGTTAATTTATTTTGACACAAGTAGTAAAAAGTTGCTTTGCTACTAAACACCGTTTCCGTTTAAACCGTAACCATTGCAATTGAAATAAATGAATAGAGCTCATATTTATTAGGGATCATTCATTTTCATCCATCATTGGTGACGGAATTTTGTTTGTCGATTGGACCTGTGACCTTTGCCAACTACCGTATCCGCCTTCCGTCCGTAGCAATTTTGTTTTAGGTATATCTTCTACAGCAGGATAAAATCCTGAATATTATCCTACACTGAGATACCTGGAGCAACCGTTTGGAAACCGTACAAGTTTGGGTGGCGCCCGAATCCGTTTTCAAATAAAATTACCCTACCTTATAAGTATTTTAAATAACACTATTTTTCCCAAACGAGTTAAATTTTTGTACTGGTGCTCGTTGAGAGCAAGCTTCACTTGCCACCACCGAAAACTCATTACAACAAATCACGTTCCTTGTTGTTTAGTAGTCACTGTTGCTTTAACGGTAAATTGTATACTAATTACTCGCCGATCTTAGTTTACTAAATCACTAAACTCTCAAAATTCGTACTATTTCCTAATGTTCTTGCACTGTTATTTTACATGTACAAAAGTATTTATATACATTCCTTCATGCAATTCCATTTAATTTACTTATGTTAGTAACTTGCGAATTAACTTTCGCTAGTAACTGCACCAAATGCTTCGTAACCGTTTAGTTAGTTCACTTCATAATTTTGTAGTGCGATGTTTTATTTACATCAGTTTAAATGATCAAAATTATTATATCTACCTATTAACATCAAAACTGTTTGTGGCTAAAAATAAAAGTATAGGGCATACATGATATCTTATACTTATAACAAAGCCTATCAACACCTACATTCAAACAGTGAAGTGCAAGGCACTACAAAGAGCGCCCCACACTTTTATTTTTAGTCACCAAAATTTTTAATCTTACTGGGTAGATAAAAAAAATTATTTTATTCTTTTTAGTACATTTGGAAATAAAAGCGTTTTTTAAAAATGATTTTTTTTACTTATTTTTTTTTACTGCTTGAGTTTACGTTACAATATTTAAGTAACAATATTTTGGATGTTTTAGCTTAATTGAAGTAACCGAAAGAATTTAATTGAAATGTTTTGGTTCGGTTACCTTGAAAATAATTTAGTGGAAAGAACGTTGAATTTATTTTTAGATGCGTTTTAATTTCGAGCTGATTTTATAAATGTTAATTTACCTGCATTTCTTTCAAAATTTAATGTGCTTTGTTACGAGTGCAAGCTTTGATGTGATTTCTAGTAAATTAACTTTAGTTTTTAATACATTCTTGTATTTGAAACTATTGAAGATTGGTTACCATAAAAGATACAGATTTCGAGATATTTAGATAAATTTCGTAATCCAACTTCAACTATTTCTAATTTAAAATTGTTTCAATTGTTTCTTCAACGAGGAATAAAAACAAACAATACAAAATATGAGATTATATGTTTTCACCCAAATCTAAGCATCCTCTTTACTTTATTTTGCAGGTAACGATACCCGATAAATATACTTTAAAGGGCATTCAATACGTGATTATAATTTAATTAATAATGGTTAAACAATGTGTTACCTCAATTCTTAAGTTTCGAAATTTATCTTGCATGGTAACAATCTTTACTGAACACATAAAATAGTGCGCACGCAAGGCACGCTGCACCAAGACGTCGGTTCTAGCTTGTAAAGAAAACAGAACGGCGAAGTCAAGATGGGCACTCCGGAGTCAACTTAATAAAATGTAAGATTCGTAAAAAAAGATAAAAAAGAATGTTTGTTAGATTCGTAAATGGACCTAACATCCTCAATACGCGAATAAGTGTTAAGTTTCACAAGGAACTTCCTTTCTGCAGTAGCTTCGGAAGTTTTTCATAAAATCAAAATTTCTCATCCGGCAACTCTATACGAACCCCGTTAATTGAAACTTCAAGCAGCGACTCTACATTAAATTAAACAAAATTTTAACTACAACCTAAAAAAGACGGACTAACATGAAAAGTTCCAAGGTAACTAAGGTAATGAAACAAAAACGATACGCAAGGTTTATCATAGCTTCTCTGGTTAATAAATTTCACACCAACATTTACAAAATTTCAACATTACACGCTACAACCCCATATTCCAATTAATTCGAACGAATAAAATTATCTTCACAATCCGGTCTTAATGAAAAGTAATTTAATCATCACGATTCAGTTTCCCACGTGTAATTAGATTACACCATTTCCATGTATCGCACGCATGTGACACAATTTTATTGCACACCCTTTTATAGTTCATCAGAACTTTTATCTACTGAGGAGGATAATGTCATTTCTGTGCGTACTAATATTTGATTGTCATCTGTCAGCTTATTGTGTATTTCAAAGTCGTGTCAAAGACATCTTGTGATGTGTTAAGGGCAGAAATGGAAGCAATCCGCGTCAGACAATCGAGAAACTACCAAACACCCTTAACTAAGCTTGGTTGACCATCCAAGAACATTTGCAGAAGATTGGCAAAATCTGTGTTTGGTTAATGTATATTCTGTCCGAAGAAAACAAAACTAACCGATCCACCACATGCAACTGATTCCTCCAACCGCACAATATAGAACAGTTTTTGATCGCTTGATCACTTAAGATGAAAGATGTGTTCTGTACTATAATCCATAAGGCAAATATTAGTAACTTTCCTTGCAAGAAACTCAACCAAGTAACGCTAAGATAGCTTTACATCCCAAAACGCGCTTTTGGGAGTTTGGTGCAGTATTCGCGGAACCGTTTTATTATGAAGTGCTGGAACCTGGACATTGAGAATGCAGATCTTTACTGTGAAATACTGTTTATTCCCATTGCTGCAGCTTTTTAAGTGACCAAAATTAAGAAAATTGGATAATACTCAAAATACCCAATTTATCTTTATCCCTCCGGACGGTATTTAATAAAAACAAAAATTGTTAAATATATATTTGTATGAATTTAAAGTAAAATAAAACGACATTACTTTTCGCCCCCTCGCCTTGTTATATAACTGTGAAACGAAGAATTCACATTAATAACTAAATTTTTCAATTTTGACAGCTAACGCCTTTAGTATTTTAAATTAAATTAATTCGCTAAGGACACATCTGAGAATAAGGCAACTTTACTACAAACAAGTAGGGGATGGTATCGAACATTTTTATTTACTAATGTTTAATATAATTCGTATAATGAATGTAAAAAAAGAAATAAACTCAAAAGACGTATTTCGGTTTTGCATAGTTATTGCTAAAAAACTTATTGCTAACTTCACGTAAAATATGCAGAATCTATTACTGGCCAGTTATTGCTAACTTCACATCGATTTACCTACCATTTATCGGGACCTGGACATTCCGGTGAATACCCAAAGTGCGACCATTCCATCGAATTTCAACATAGGACTATTACGCCAAATGTGACCAAAACATCGAAGACCATTCCTCCGAATTTTAACCCCTTCGCCCCGGTGATGCATAAGATTGCATCATGTATGGTACCCATTAATATCCGGTGATGCATCATGCTGTTTCTGTGCGTATATATGCTAATGTCTGCAGCAAATTCCAAGTAATTTCTCAAGTTCCGTATTCTAACAAATGAAAGTAGAAGGAGGTGAAAGAAACGCCCAAATGTACCTCCCCAAATGTATTCGAATTTGGGAGGGGACAGCATACTTTTTTGCGCATTACAGACAGGGCTATAAGGAACTGCGAGATGCTTATAACTCACAAAGAAAAAGAAGATGTCCGGATACAAAATTAGAGCATAAACTAGTTCATCTCCCGTCAATCGAACAAAAACGTAGGAGATGCTGAGTTTGTTTACAAACTAAAAAATAAATATACTTACCTGCTTTTTTGTAACTGTAATATACTACTTTGCAATAATGAACATTGTGAGGAGTATCATGTAAAATCGAAATAAATATGTGTATTTTGCTCAATTTGTAATAATAAATATTTTTGGTACCTCTATAATTTTATTTAACGTAGAATATAAAAGTTGCGTATGCTTTGCACGTATAGTCCGGCCCGACCGGATATACGTATGGACATAGCGTGGCGGCAACCGGCGCGAATGGGTTAATGTTGGGCCATTACGCCTATAATGGCAAAAGCGCCGAAACGTTTATTCTACAGGTCCAATACATCAAAAATTAAAAATGCAGGAGTAGATACTGTCTCAAGATTTTTTTATAGATTGCAATTAAGTAACTTACAAAAGTCTACTGAAAAGAAAAACTGAGATTTGTGAGGTATGAAGGTGTATGCCATTGACATGTCAAATTACATTCCTGGCATTGCGTAGTTATCTTCCGTCACTTAACAGATCGCGTACATATTTGTAGTGCAATAATTAATTAAGTGGAGGGTTAATATGAGTAGTTTGTATTTTATCTTGCCTAATCATATATTATTTAATTATTGTTTGTTATTGTATTAATGCTGCTCAAAAAAGTTATATGGAAGAAATGTTATTTTTTACGTAAAAGATGGATTCTGGTTAAGAGAGACGCCTTCTAAATCTTTATGTGGATGTTATTCCTACCAACTATGAAATCTGACTGTGATAGTGACCCCTATCAGTGACGAAGGAGATGGTAATAATAGTGTCAGATCCAATTACCTTCAATCTTCTGATGAAGAAAACAGAGCATTAATGCAAGGTGAACTGTTTTTTTTTATGATCAGTGGACAGACACTTCCGGAGAGATAAAATTTTCACTTTGATGGAACCTCAATGGGTATAAATATTCTCATAAAAAACATCCATAAGATGATTTAAGTAATTCTGGTGATTAGCGGCATGGGCCATTTCGGAGTAGACATTTCGGAAACGTCCGTTCTGTGCCGGACGTTTCGGCGTCAAGATGTTCGCGCCAAGGTGTTTCTATCCCCTATTTTCAAACCATCTTCCATTTTATTCAATTTAGTTTCTACATCTCAGGTCCTTATATAACCTCTAGGAAAGCCATTTTAACAGATTTTGTGAAATTACACAAAATCTAAGCCCATAAGGATAATTTTTGAAATTGACTTAGCATCTAAGGTCCTTTTGGTAACATACGGCGCCAACATTTAAGATTACTTTTATAAATTTGCAACCCAACATTTAAGGCATTTCCTGGAGGGATGATTTTTGAAATTGTTCCAACATCTAAGATCCTTTTGACAGGACATTGACTCAACATCTTGAAATAAGGACATATTCTTAAAATCGTTTTAGCATTTAAAATCTTTTTAACAAATTTTTGCTCGAATATCTAGAAATGTAATCCTTTCGTAGGGATGATGCTTCAAAATGTCCCAACATGCAAAGTCCTTTTGACATATTTTCCCGAAGATCCGGAAACAAGAGTTTTCTGGTAGCCTCTTGCAACAAAAATCACTGCCTGAAAGTCCTCACATGTTTGCAAAATGTTTTAGTTGGACAATTAATTGTAAAACCTTTAAATCAGTGTACAAATCCCAAAGTTCTATACGTATACTTCTACACCCATGGCTATAAATTTTAGCTACTTAACAGTTTGGGTAATAAATAGAAGATTTGGTGCCTTTTGCTCACTCGTAGATTAAAGTGGGTCAGGTTCATAAAATTATCGATTTGCCTTATTAACTAAAAAATATTTACATGTACCTAGATATGTTCGCTTTAAAATCGAGGTTGCTTCTTCCTGAAAATAATTATTAAATACTCGGACGCCAACTTGTTTTAAATATAGAATAAACAAGTAAACCATTATACAATAAATTTAAAAGAAAATTTCTACAATAACAAAGTTTATTACACTAGTATATTTAATTATAAACAGAAATATCTTAATGCTAATGTTAGTAACGGTAAAAATTATTAATGTTATGAGTAATTAATGGAATCAGAATACCTTAGTTTTGGACACACTGTAGATACCGAAATGGATGCCTGCCGTGCCAGCGATTTTGGAAAATTGATGCCTAATATTCCTTCAGGTTGAAATAAATCTGGATTTGTATGCTTTATAATTTCCAAATGAATATACGTCAGTCTTGACCAATCGTACTAATACCGTAACTTAGATTAACGGTAACATATTTAATGGCGTCGATGTGTTTAAACGTGGAAAGATGAAGTTAGAGTAAAAAATAAAACGGAAACGTGAAAGTAAATATAAAAAAAAGTGCCTGAAAAAAAGAGAACGTCTCAAACTTTAATATAATAGTTTTTTATAACTCAGCATAAAATTTATACCACTTGGTAAAAAAATTTAACAAAGCAACATGGATTCTACATCCACCTTCAAAATCTCATCAACAAGAATCGCTACAGTAGTCTTTGCGCATGAACATCCCTGAAACTGGGTATGCGTACGAGTTCTAACTAAAATAGTTAAATGCATGTTTTTATGCAACACATGCTGTACGAAATGCACGTTAAGTTCTCTAAATAAACGTAAATTTTATTACAAACGTAAAAAGTTTGTTACACAATCTCATGTTCTTTATAAGAGAAATATGAAAACATTTATCATATCAGATTTTGATTTTGCACATGCGCACTAATCGGATTCTTAAATTTTTTATCAACTTGTAAATACAGTTTCTTCTTTGTAATTTTACAGTTGTCTATCATTTTGTTAACCAATACTGTGCGTTAGTACCATAAAATATTCTCCTAGTTTCACTTTAATCTGGTTTTCTTCGTTTAACGCTTACTAGATGTATATGAATATACGGTTTTATAGTTTAAAACAGATGAAAAATACTCATACTGCTTTAATGCAATGACATTAAAATGATTCTTACTTATTACGAGGAAATTCCAGGAAAAATCAGTGACTTACTATGTAATCACTAAAAAAAAATGTCAAGGCTAAATTCCAAACGCATGCCTGTTTGGATTACGTATTTGTGTGTCTTTGTATATTAGCTTGCTTTTTGGTGCTGCTTAGTTTGTTGATGTGTGAGGGTTTTGTGTTCACTTGTTTCTTGTTTTTTTTTATTGGTGTTGGCTAACCTTTTTAATTTGGTTGCTTTAGGGTTCTTTTCTAGATATTCACAAAAATGCTTTAGCACGCACATATACACACGTAGACACATGTACAGAAACGCAAGCATCCATATACTAAAAATTAACCAACATGCGTGCGAACAATCAAACTATCTAACATATAAACTGCAAACAAACAAATAAAAACATTTAGTTAAAACAACCCTCAAGCAAACATATCAACAATGAACGTTAGCCAACACCACAAAAAACTAAGAAACAAGCAAACAAGTAAAAACCCTCAAACAACAACAAACTAACAAGCAAACACATCCACGAATAATTAAACACTAACAATCTAGTGAACAAAGACAAACGCACAAACTTGCAAACGTAGAAATAAACAAATCAAACTAGCCAAAACAACAAACACAGACGCTACCAAAAACAAACCAGTAAATTATCTAACAAACACAACCGTAACAGCTATATACGAAGTGGCTAACATGCAAATACACCAAACACGTAAACCAAGAAAACAAACTAACCATGTAAAATTTAGTAGTCAATCAACAACCAGAAGCAAGCCAACGTACACAAACACTCAAATACGGTATCCAACCTGTCAGGTGTGTTCAAAATCTTACGAACCATCGCTATTTTTTTGGAATTTTAGGTCTTTTAGTACTGCACGCCTTCAGAAAGGTAGTATAGTTTGTTAAAAAATTCTCTTTTCAAGTGTAAATTTCTGAAACCTTTAAGGCAATTATTTCTATTCTATTTCTATTGCTAATTAAAATTCAGAGTAAATTATATTAAATATAAAATTATTACGTTGTATGGTACATCTTTTGCGAATTTAAATTGTAGACAATAATCTGTCGCCTTTCCTTTCGATAAATTTTAGTCTATAGACAAAGAGTTAGGTTTCTAAAGACGAGGTTTTAAAGCTCATTTTTATAGGATGGGTCTGTTACAAACAAATCAATATTTCAGTGATAACTGATACAGTGATAACTTTAGGAATGCATTTTGGATTGATGATGCAATTCTTTTCCGATTTACTGCCGAGGGGCTATCGTTTTTCGCGCGTATGCTAATTTAAAGTAACGAAACTGCATAATTGGTTAATTAAGATATAAGGGATTAAAATTGAAGATTGCGCCTTATGTATGATGTTGAAGTCAGTCCTGATTAAGATGCAGTAGTAGTAAGATAGGTTTTGTACGAGATCGCACGATATGCTGGTGGAAGTTGTTACGCGTTACCGTGGATGTTAGTACTACAGAGGAAAGAAGAGTTTTCCGTTACCTTTTTTTAACTGGGGATATTATGAAAATTCACGCATCCCGGGATATAAACCGTTCATCGTGCCAGTGGCGACTACCGCGTCAGTAGAATTTAGATTAGGTGTTAGAAACTGCCGATCTTTAATTCTTTTGGATTTTTATCGTATTTTGTGTGGATAAAGTAAAAAGCTTCATGTATTGACGACGTTCGCGCGTACACAGCAAACTCCCGCAAAAAATGAAAGGACTCGCTGTAAATACAATGTTTAACAAGTTTCGTGTAAATATGATTTCGTTCTAATAGAGATCAAGAGCGATTTAACGTAGTTTGTTTTTATGAAAGTCAAGTCCGATCTGCTAAAGTTTGTGTAAATATAAATTTAAGAATTAAGAAGTAATTGTTTTCCATCAATCACATAAGGAGGGGATCGGTTACCGATATATCGTTGTGAGAAAGAGAGGTTTCGACCACTCTGTGCATTGTGAAGGTAACTATTTTATTCTGAGTTTACTTTTGTAATTTCAATAACTGTTTATTGGTACTTATTTAGACGAATGAATGTGCCATTTGGTTTAAGTAAGGAACGTTTTTCAATACATGAAGCATATTCACTCGTAAACTATTTCGAGCTGTGCTTTGATTATTTTATTCTGTCTACGTTATGTAAAATTACGTACTGCAAGATTAGTAAAATTTAAATATTCGTTGTCTTCTCTTGTTGTTAGTTAAAATTTGAAATAGATAAATTTGGGTTATTGGTATCCTGCAAGAATTATTCCAAATTAGATTATAGAAATTTTATTTAAGAGTTACATTCCATGTGTTTAGACGTTTCGCTGACTATTTATTTTTCTATGTTTATTGTTATTTTGAATGTATGTGAACAGTGTTTATAAATAATTATTGTTATTAACACAATTTTAAGAAAGACCACCACCATGAGTAACCTTCTTAGTGATCAGAAGACGAGAATGCCATGACAGACCACCGCCCGACCGGTTTCGTCATTGTTGTGACTCATCAGAAGCGGATAGATCTGTCATGGAATGTCTTCACTCTCACCGTATATAAGATGGCCACAAAAGAAGACAATTGGCGAGAGTTAAGAGTAGCGTCATCTATCTCTTAAGTAGAATCTCTCAAACCGGTATATATTATAATATAATAGAAGGAAATTTATATTTCTCAAAAATAATTTTTGTTATTAACAAAATGTTAAAAAAAGCCCACCATTATGACTAACCTTCTTAGTGTTCATAAGATGAGAATGTCATGACAGACCACCGCCCGACTGGTTTCGTCATTGTTGTGACTCATCAGGAGAGGGTAGATCTGTCACGGAATATGTCGACTCTAAACGTATATAAGACATATCCCATGACATATCTACCCCAGGTCATGACAGCCTAAATCGCAAAATCCTGTTTCACTTATCCGACCCAACATATATAACCAATGCCTAATCCTATCCCATTTCCCGACGGACTGGAAATCGGCCTCCACCGTCATGATACCGAAACCCCACGTCGACCTAACCTCACTCTCCTCCTATAGACCAATCTCCCTCCTGAGTTGCCTCGGAAAATGCTTTGAGCAGATTCTAGCCAGGCGACTCAGGGACCACCTAGAATAGCCAATTCGGTTTCCGTCCCAACCGAACGTATCACGATCCCTTGTTGAAGCTGCTTACAGAGACCACCAGAGCATTCAATCACAAGCAATGCAATCTGGCTGTGTTTCTGGACATTAAGCATTCGACAAGGTCTGGCGGCACACCCGGTCTCCTGCATAAAATCCGAAACCTCAACATTCCCGACCCCTTCTCCAAACTCCTATTCTCGTACCTGACCAATCGGTCAGTTCGAGTAAAAGTAAGGAAAACCTTCTCCGATCCTTTTCAACCTACAACAGGCGTATCGCAAGGTTCTCTATTAGCCCCTATCCTTTACACCATATTTGCATCGGACATTTCCGAAGTAGTCGTTGCGTAATTTGCGGATGACACCGCCTTCTGGACGGTTAATCGGAACAGCGAAACGGCCCCCCGCCTCATATCCAAAACCCTACGGAACTTTTCCAACTAGACGAACCGGTGGAGAGTCTTCGTGAATCCCTCCAAAACCCAAACAATCCTCTTCCGACATCCTAACTACACCGAAGATAAGTTCGCAAAGCTTGCCTCCAGAAATGTTTCCCTCAACCTAAACCAAGAAGGACTCACACTCCAAGATGAAGTCACCTACCTAGGAATCCTCTTGACTAGAACCCTCAATTGGCTCCCCGATGTAAAAAGAACACTCAATAGGATTAAAAGCTGCGCAAACCTACTGAGCGCCCTCCGGGGTAGAATCAGAGGTTGCCAATCCCTCCAAAACCCAAACAATCCTCTTCCAACATCCTAACTACACCAAAGATAAGTTCTCAAAGCTTGCCTCCAGAAATGTTTTCCTCATCCTAAACCAAGGACTCACTCCAATATGAAGTCATATACCTAGGAATTCTCTTGACTAGAACCCTCAATTGGCTCCCCGATGTAAAAAGAACACTCAATAGGATTAGAAACCGCACAAACCTACTGGGTACCCTCCGGGGTAGAATCGGAGGTTAGCACCCTAAAACATTTCAACACACCTACAAAACATACATACGCCCTGTTATGGATTTCCGAGCACCCATATACACCAATATAAACCCCAATCACCTTTCCTCTATCGTCTCCTGTGAATTTTTAGACGCATACACAGGTTACGCTTCAGGTACCCTAGTGACCTCACAAGACAACACGCAAACATACCACCAATCACACAGGATCCAAACACTTCAGAAAAACTTTGCGCACAAAAGAATTTTCGGCGATAAGATCCCAACCAAATAAATCCTTAGCACTCCCTACCACTACCGTTTTTCCAATTTCCACGAAAAAAACCTAAATTAAAATTCAAGTAACCCCCCGCGATCCTTATACAACTCCTTGGCAACCTCCCTGAGGCGATAGAAGAATCCCTAGATAACATTCCATATGCCCTCCGCATTTCCCCGTCTATTCGATGACGACCTAGTATGATACCGGACAACGAATCGGATTAACCACACTAAGTACGCTACACCCCACTAAACAAAAATAAGGACACCTCATGATTGTAACTATACAATAATATAAAACATCACAACACTAACAAGAATGGATTAACCAGCGCTGAATAGGACGAAACCAGTCGGGCGGTGATCTGTCATGGCATTCTCGTCTTCTGAACACTAAGAAAGTTAGTCATACTGGTGGGATTTCTTCTTCTTCTTTTTGAGAAATATAAATTTCCGTTTATTATATATAGTGTTTATAACTTGAGTGTTATTTCTTAAAGTGTACAAATTTTGTAATCTTAATCTTTACATTCAAAATTTAGAAGTTCAGTTATTTTGGATTATATTCAGAATTTAATTTATTTGTTTGTGATAATTATTGAATTTACACAACTTTACAGTGGCAATTTTTTAAGTGTTTTATTATTTGGTAAAATCTTCAACGTAATGGAGAGCTTCTCGATTGCTATTTTGGTTTTGGTAATAAGTTCACTTTAAAAGATGTATTGCATGATAACGTAACGTAGATTATGAAGTAAAACGGTCGTCGACCAATAAGCGGTTTATTTTTGCATGCGAATGTTTTGCGAGTATTCGTAAATTTATTTTTGAAGTTTTTATAGGGGTTGACTACCGACTGGAATTCATTGATTTACCTGGATTTGCAGAAAAGGTAAGCTAGTTTATTTATTTGTTGCGGCGTAGCTGAGTATTTTTCCAAATTTAGGTATTATATCCCGATGTTGACGTTTTGACGTTTTAGGACTTTAGATATTTGTCGTTTTAAATTGAATAATAAATTACGGTATTGATCAGTTTTTTTGGTTATTCGAGCAGTAATCTGGTGTTGAAGTTTATCGAAATGATTTATAATCGTACTTTTGCGGCTTGTACATAAAGTTTAACATTTCGTTGGAGTTTAGGTGAATTGTGCGTAACTATTTTTTGGAATAGAATTTTAGTAGAGACGAGAGTTTTATTTTGAGTGAACATTATGGTTTCCTGTTAAGACTATTATTAGATCTAGTTCACAACGTTTTCCCGCTATAAATGTATTTAACAGGCGCCGCGCCTTTTTGATATTTTACCAGATTTTAACGTTTTGGAGTTGTGACGAGTGCCTTCTTGCAGCATTAAATAAGAACCCCGCTCACACCACTAAGTTATGCCGTGCCGCACATTGACTTTACGGTCTGATGCTCTAATGAGTATTTGGCCCGTAACAAAAGAAACGTACGTTTTGAATTTGGCCTTTGCATTTTCTTGGTTATTAGATACTAAGCAAAACTCACTGGTCTTTCTTGAAATTTCCTTCTAATAAGTACGTCATTTTTATAAAATTGCTTTAAGGCAGTATGAGCCATTAACTTGTTTTCAATTACCTTTAACGTGTTGTATACACAACATATTTTATACACATCTTGTCAGCATTAACCAAAGAAAACTAGATTAAAAAGAAACGAAGGGGATATTTTATGGTATCAAAGTACAAGATTGTTTAACAAAATGACAGCCAACTGTAATAATTATTAACCCATCTAGAGTGGTAACTTCCACTTAACATCAGAGCATATATTTATGGCGCCGCATTAAAATATTAAGGCTAGTTAACACCCGAGATGCGTTCACCCACACATGAACCCAGTCCATGTGTGTTAAAGGTGCTTTAACATCCACCCATGTATGCATGTTAAATAGGGTTTAACATTAGTGGAGTTGATGTATTTCCACAGTTTATGCTTTTTGCGCGACGTTTCGGAAGCGGACTCTGCTTCCTCATCAGGCTTAGTCCTGAGAAGGACTGTTTTCGCACTGAGTCAACTTCATTTGTTATATCTAGATTTTCTCAAGCACGACTACTCTCAGATTCGAACTTGAGTAACCTTTCAAACTTACTAGTCTGACACCTTTACCGCTGAGCCACTGTATCCAATGTATATTGATTGAGAACTATATATATTAAACTATTTCGAGTGGTTGCGCAAAGTTTATTGAACGCATGCTGCGCCTAACCTAACATTCGCAGGTGATATTGTCAGTAACTCTTCGCGCATTATTGGAATCCATATGGGTTTCATTGACTACAACTCAGCTATCTATTGGATTTTCTGCTAGTGCGATGAATGTGGCTTTATGAGTTTACGACAGTCTGTATTCTCGTCAACTTTGCCACTATCTGTATGTTATCCCATTGGATGCGGTGGTCCTTACGTTCCACGACATGTTCAGCGATTCTATGATCTTTCTGTTTCGCCCTTGCGGACGTATTCTTGTGTTCTGAGTTCTCACTTTGAGTGGTCTACTGCTCTCTCCTATGTCAGCATACATGCCGATTCGCATGGTAGGTTGTATACACAGTTCTATGGAAATTCTGATCTTCATTGTATAATTGGTTTTGGTTAGTATTCCCTAGCGTTCTGGTCAGATTTGACAGGCAGTGCGTATCTTGTATTTGCTGCCTAATCCTTCGTATTTTGTCTGAGGTACCTTGTATATATGGTATTATCGCTGTATATTTAGGTTCTTCTTTTCGGTTACCCTTTCCTGTTAGGTTAGGTGTTAGATCAGGGTAGCCATTTTCTTTAAGTGTTCTAGCGATATTTTCTTTTTCTGTTCAGGTCCTCTTGTTTTGAGCATATTGTTTTTGCTCTATCGTACAAGCATTTTGCTACAGCCTAACTTCACGTTTTAAGTGGTGATTGGAGTTTAGTGTAGGTACCTCCCTGTGGGTAGGTTTCCTGTATACACTTGTCGTGAAAGTGTTGTCATTCCTGGTACAAGTACATCCAGGAATGGCAGTTTTTGTTCCGACTCCAATTCCATTGTGAATTTGATGGTGGGTGCGCGGCTATTTAGATGATCTAGGAATTCATCTAGCTTATGCTTGCCGTGTTGCCAAACTACGAAGGTATCGTCCACGTATCTAAGCCAAATCCTTGGTTTCTCTGTGAATTCGGATAACGCTTGGTCTTCAAAGTCTTCCAATATATATATTGCTCACTATGGGTGATAGTGGAACCCATAGCCATCCCAAACTCTTGTTGGTAGAATTTGTTTCTACCTGGTAATATGTAGTTCTAATGCATATTGTCAGAAGTTCCATTATTGTGTTTACCGAGAGTTGCGTGCGTTCGTCTAACGTTTCATCCTTTTCCAGCTTGTCCCTTATGATAGTTAGTGCCTTATCGGTAGGCACATTTGTGAATAGACTCACAATGTCGAAGCTTACCAGTATTTCTTCGTGGTTTGGTTGGAAGTTTCTGATGGTTTCCACGAAGTGCTGCTATTCTTGACCATAGATTCGGTTTTTCCCGATAAGGTGTGATGATACCTAGCAGATAGTGTGCTAATGGGTGACAAGGTGAATTTCTCGAGCTCACAATTGGTCTCAGAGAATTCCTTCCTTTGGAATCTTTAGTAGCCGTACAGATGCGGAGGTTTGCTGTAGTGTGGGTAAGTCTAGTTCTCTGGTAATCTAGAACTCCCTTATGTTTGCCAGCGTCAGGTATATCGTCTTTCGATTGATGGTTGGGGTCTTTGGTATTTGTTTGTACTCGCCCCGTCTAGTAGTTCTTGGACCTATGTTGTAAGTGTCCATATCCATTACAGTCGCGTTTCCTTTGTCTGCCGGGAGAACTTTGATCGTTGGATCATTCTTAAGAAATGACTTCTCCTTTCTAGGTTAGAGGGTTAGGTTTAGTTCGCCTAGATGAATAGGACTGATCTAACCTTACTTCTGTATTCTTCGGCTTCTTCAGGATCTAATTTCATAGCTGTCATTCTACTGCGGTTATTAAATCTACTTTCGGAATATACTTCGGTGTTATCGCATAGTTCAAGCCTTTGTCCAGAACCTTCATTTCGTTTTCGTTCAACTGTCGTTTAGAGATGTTTATGACAGTGTTCTTTCACCAATCCAACGAGATTAGAGAAACCATTCGAAATCGAGTGAACGAGCAAGACTTTGATAGGATAAATACGGCTACCAGAAGTAAATATTCGAAGAACAAGGCAATTCACAAGGAAATTCAGCAGAATAAACTCGAAAAGCTAATGAAGGAGAAGAAAGAACCAACTAACATCAATCGAAAGAACACTGTCATAAACATCTCTAAACGACAGTTGAACGAAAACGAAATGAAGGTTCTGGACAAAGGCTTGAACTATGCGATAACACCGAAGTATATTCCGAAAGTAGATTTAATAACCGCAGTAGAAGCGACAGCTATGAAATTAGATCCTGAAGAAGCCGAAGAATACAGAAGTAAGGTTAGATCAGTCCTGGATTCATCTAGGCGAACTAAACCTAACCTCTCTAACCTAGAAAGGAGAGCGGTCATTTCCCTTAAGAATGATCCAACGATCAAAGTTCTCCCGGCAGACAAAGGAAACGCGACTGTGGTAATGGATATGGACACTTACAACAGTAAGGTCCAAGAACTACTAGACGGGGCGAGTACAAACAAAAAAAAAAAAAAAAAAAAAAAAAAAAAAAAAAAAAAAAAAAAAAAAAAGGAATTCCTCTGAGACCAATTGTGAGCTCGAGAAATTCACCTTGTCACCCATTAGCACACTATCTGCTGGTATCATCACACCCTTATCGGGAAAAACCGAATCTATGGTCAAGAATACGCAGCACTTCGTGGAAACCATCAGAAACTTCCAACCAAACCACGAAGAAATACTGGTAAGCTTCGACATTGTGAGTCTATTCACAAATGTGCCTACCGATAAGGCAAAAAAAAAAAAAAAAAAAAAAAAAAAAAAAAAAAAAAAAAAAAAAAAAAAAAAAAAAAAAAAAAAAAAAAAAAAAAAAAAAAAAAAAAAAAAAAAAAAAAAAAAAAAAAAAAAAAAAAAAAAAAAAAAAAGGGGGGGGGGGGGGGGGGGGGGGGGGGGGGGGGGGGGGGGGGGGGGGGGGGGGGGGGGGGGGGGGGGGAGGTACCTACACTACAACTCCAATCACCACAAAAACGTGAAGTTAGGCGTAGCAAATGCTTGTACGATAGAGCAAAACAATATGCTCAAAACAAGAGGACCTGAACAGAGAAAAGCAAAATACGTAGAACTCAAGAAAATGGCTACCCGATGTAACACTACCTTAACGGAAAAAGAGAACCTAAATATACAGCGATAATACCATATATACAGGTACCTCAGACAAAATACGAAGGTGGCGAAATAGATACGTGCTTAAATGCCGAGCTCGGAATACCAACCAAACATCATGATCAATTCCAAACTTTTTTACACCCCATACAAATTTGTAAATTTTGAGAAGAGTTTTCTAAAGGGAACTGGACAAGAAAACTCGCAAGGGCGATAAAATCTTAATTTGAAGCGAAAAGTCCAAAGCATATTGGTTAATTAAGATGTGCGGCGTGACCACTGTTCACTATTAGGAAAATCCGCCCCACCCCGAACATTTTAACCACTGTTAAATTGTAGATTGGTTCCCATATTTATTAAATTGCTGAATACAGAGGAGGTTATTTCTTTGGGAATCGAATAATTTAATAAATTGTTGTGTATACAGAGTTTCTAATATAATAATTATGGTGGGAATTCGTAATGTCCGATATTTGGAATTTAAACAATCAATGCTTAGAGTCTTTGCCTATAAGACAAATTATGAAAACAAGATATCATGGTTGGGGTTTTCCTAGATTAATTTTGCAGCAATCTTAAGATTTTAGTTTGCCCATGAATTAATGGGTTTTAGGCCGATTTACAAACCTTTCACTTGGACTGTAAAAACACCTATATACAATGCGTTTTGATTGGTTAGGTTTTAAATCTTGGGAGTAGGATTTGTAAAACAGATCTTCTTCGATTAGGGCCATTACTTAAGGTATTATCGGGGCTAATGGGAGAACTTTATTATTTAACTTTTTTACAAGGTATAAATCTTAATGTCTTTAGGAAACTTGATCCATTACCCAAGAAAGTCCAAAATTTGCAGATAAAGATTATAAGGTTAATTGGTCATAATCGGTTTTAAGTTTGAGAAACACTAGGTTTCTTCGAGATATCTAAAGCACACCGGGAATTTAGCTTATTATTATTCTGTTACACTTTTATTATTTCTCCAACCGAGGTGCAGAGTATAGATGCAGGCGTCATACAGTATTTATGGCGTTAGTTAAAATAGGAATTATGCTTTCAAAAGTATTGTTAATCTGGAGATTTTTAAACTTTGAGTTAAAGCAATGGAAATTCGTTCTGAGGAAATGAACAAATTTTGGTAAATTTCCTTAGACCCAGTCATACACCTTTTTTTACCCCATACCACCGCATCATGTCGAATGGCTTCTCGACATCGAAGAAGACTGCAACAGCATGGATTGAAATATTATAATTTTATTAGTATTTTTTAAAGTTTTTAAAAGTAACTATTTTTAAATATAATATTATTTTAAGATAATTTTTTTAAGTTTTAATAATTATCAAATTTATTATAAATTTATAATATTATTAAATAATTAATAAATTATATCTGTTTCTTAACTTAACAAATGAAACCCACTTATTATAAATAATTCGTGAAGAATTGTCAGATAATTATCTGATAGTGACTTCTTATTTACTTAGTGTGCGATGAATTTTTCAAAAAGAGCTGATTAATATGATCTATTTTTAGGACAAGCTGAAAGGAACTGTTTGTTGGCATCCCGGATTTATAAACAAAAGTACCCATTAGCTAATGAGACCTGAAGGGTTACGGCGCAGCATGCGCAATAAACTTCTGCGCAACCACGAAAATAGTTTAATATATATATAAGTTCTAACAAATATATATTGGATTACTCAGTGGCTCAGCGGTAAAGGTAGTACAGACTAGTAAGTGAAAGGTACCAAGTTCGAATCTGAGAGTAGTCAAGTGCTTGAGAAAATTAGATATAACAAATGAATTCGACTCAAGTGCGAAAACAGTCCTTCTCAGGACTAAGCCTGATGACGGAAGCAGAGTCCGCTTACACGAAACGTCGCGCTCATAAAAGCATAAACTGATGAAATAGGCCGATCAACTCCACTAATAAAACCAAGTTACAAAACACTTATAATACAGAAAGGGTTTAACATGTCACTGAAGGATAAAATTACAAATAAAAAAGTTATTATGATTTGTGATATGAAAGAAAATCCTATCTACGGAAAGTTACAGACCGAAAACTTAATATTAATTCAAGACGCCTTAAGCTGCCGCGACTGCCACATTAGATGAGTAAAACCATAAACGCTATGTGATTTTTGTAGCACTTCGTTACATGTCATGGTTGATTGACAAACTACAATCATTACGCACGAGTGTCGTAATATGAACGAGCGCGTAATAAGCATTAACGCTATGTGATTTTTGTAGTACTTCGTTACATGTCAATGGTTGATTGACAAACCACAATCATTACGCACGAGTGTCGTAATATGAACGAGCGCGTAATAAGCATTACAACCCGAGTGTCCTACGCTACACCTACAGAGCATAACAGGAGTGACCTATGAGTAATACGTGACCATTGAACGTTTTATTCACATAGATAATGCCGTAATGAACAATTCTATAAAATAAATTACTGTATAAATGTTACAGGAGTTTAACGTTTGTTTCAATTGCATCATTCAAAACTAGAGCTAAAATAAACATAACTAGTGTAAAGTCACTGGTTTTGATTTTTTGAAATTAAGCAAATTAATGTATGGTATGAAATTTTATTTTATACGTGATTGTTCTAAAGTAATAATAAATTTAAATGTACTACAAACTGTTAGTTAAAGGTGGTACTGATATAGTTTTGTATTTCAAACTATTGAAATTTATTGTAAATTATTTGCAGTTTACCTAAAGGACTATGCTGTTTAAAACTGAAGTAAATAGTATATATACACATACGAGTTTTAATGCCGTTGACGAAGACCCTTAGTCAAAAATTCTATGTACTAAATTGTAGTGGCAGTCGAGGCTTTATTACAACCTGAATTGCCAATACCATTTCTTGCAACCTTGCGCTTAAAGTCAGCAAATTATCACTTTGCATCGATTAGAAAGATGGTGGCGGAAGTAATATCAGACGTTAAAATAACCTAAATATAATGAATATCTGGTTACATTACGACTAAAATATGTTCACCTTTAATTATGAATTTTTTTTAACGTGCTTCGACTGCGGGGGTCATTAGCGCTTTTCGGTTTTTTTACTCATCTCTTCAGTTCACATTGTTGTCTATGTATTGATTTTTAGCCATTTAGTCGCTTTATATTCTGTCATATAAGTTTATTATCTTTAGGTATTCCATTATGCTCTTTATTGTATCTAGTGTATTTGCATTCAGTATGGTTGATATTGAAAAGGTATTTCTTAAGCTATCGTACTTAGGTCGAATGCATATTAAATGTTCTACTGTAATTAACTCATTGCACGTTGTGCGTATATTTCGCGGTTTATTGTGAAGAATGGTTTCATAAGTAATTGATGTATGTCCTAATCTGAGGCGATAGATGATGCTAGAATCCTTTCAGTCTGTTAGTGCTAGTTTCCATTTCTTGATGTTAGCTTTTATGTTCCTTAGGTGGGTGTCGCTTCTGCCCCAATTTTGTAGCCATAAACTGTTCACTTTGGTTTTCATAAATTTCGCCACGTTGCGGTATGTTGTTATATCGGTTTTTGATTTTGTTATGTCGTTGGCTGCTGAATGGGCAGCTGAATCTGCTCTTTCATTACCAACTATTTTTACATGCCCTGGTATCCATACAAATTTGATTATATATTGTTGATCTGTAAGATGTTTTCGTTAAATGGGTTTGTAATGCTGGCTAGAGAGCTTTGTGAATCGCTAGCTATTAAAATCCTTTTATCATTTGTGAAGCGAAAAGCTTGCCATAAAGCATATAGTTCGGCTTCGTAGATTGAAGCATGTGTCGGCGTCGACCAGCTGTGTTCTACTCTATTTACGGAAAAATCCGCCCCCACCCCTGTAACGATTTTAGATCCATCTGTATAAATTGTTAGGTAGTCTCGGTGTTCGTCCAGTATTTTATTAAATTCGACTTGATATACAGATGGAGGTGTATTTTCTTTTGGGAATCGAGATAGAGTGTTAATTATAATTGTTGGTGGTACTAGCCACGGCGGGATTTCTAGTGATACTACATCAATTATGGTGGGAATTTCGTAATCGTACCGAGTATTTGTGAGATATTTAAACAATCTAATGGCTTATGCAGTCTTTGCCAGTCACTAATGACCAAATTATTCGAAAACAAGATATCATGGTTTGGGTGGTTTTCCTGAGCATTAATTTTGCACGCATATCTTAAGATTTTAGTTTGCCCATGTAATTCAATGGGTTTTAGGCCAGATTTGCAACAAAGCCTTTCACTTGGACTTGTATAAAAAGCACCTAGTGCATATCTAATTGCCGCATTTTGGATTGGTTGCAGTGGTTTTACAATGCTTGGGGCAGCTGAGGAGTATGCTACACAACCGTAGTCGATCTTGCTTCGCATTAGGGCTCTATTTATCTGTAACAGGGTATCTGTATCTGGGGCTCAATGTAGATGAGAGAATCTTTATTACATTTAAGCTTTTTTTACAACGCGTAACTAAATCTGTAATGTGCTCTCTTCAGGAAAGCTTGGAGTCCAGTGTTACCTCAAGAAAGATACCAAAATTCTTGCATAGAATAAGACGATTACTTAAGGTTAATCGTGGTCCATAATGCGGCTTTCTAAGTTTGCAGAAATGCATCGTATGGGTTTCTTCGAGTGATAATCTGAAAGCCACATCTCGGGAATTTAGCGTTATTTGATTTATATCATGTTACATCTTTTATTTATTTCTCCAACCGTAGGTGCAGAGTATAGAATCGTCAGGTCGTCCACATACAAGTATTTATGGACGTCTCTAGGTATAGAGCATACTAGGGAATCTAGAGCTATTGCAAACAGCGTGACACTTAGTGTAGATCCTGGAGGGATTTTTTAAACTTTGTCAGTTGAAAGGCAATCGGAATATTCGTTCCTCGAGGAAAGATGATACAAATTTTGGTAAATTTCCCCTTAGACCCAGTCATACACTTTTTTTATTACCCCATACCACCGCATCATGTCGAATGGCTTCTCGACATCGAAGAAGACTGCAACAGCATGGATTGAAATATACTTATAATTTTGATTAGCTATGTCTGTTTTAAAGTTATTGTAAAAACAGTTAACTCATTTTTTGACAATATCTAATATTACTTTTAGAGGATAATTGTTTTCTTAAAAGTCTTATAATTATATATATATATATAATATATATAATATATATATATATATATATATATATATATATATATATATATATAATATATATATATATATATATATATATATATATATATATATCTGTTTCTTAACTTAACAAATGAAACCCACTTATTATAAATAATTCGTGAAGAATTGTCAGATAATTATCTGATAGTGACTTCGTTATTTACTTAGTGTGCGGAGCTGATTAATATGATCTATTTTTTAGGACAAGCTGAAAGGAACTGTTTGTTGGCATCCCGGATTTATAAACAAAAGTACCCATTAGCTAGACATGCAAGACCTGAAGCGTTTCAACTTCTTCGAGAACGATTTGAAGAGATGTAAAAATCGTACAGTTGCAAACGAAGAAAACGAGTTGACAGTTTTATTAAATTTAGAAGAAAATCCTCACGTAAGTGTTTGTCAGACTGCGGTACAAGTAGATCTGAAAAAAAGTTCAATACAAAGAATTATAGGCAAACATAAATATCACCCATACCATTTGTGTTTGCATCAAAACCTACGACCGCAAAATTTCGCAACTCGTGTCGCATTTTGCAATATTATTCTGAATAAAATTAACCAACGAGCCAATTTTGTTGACTTTGTGTGATCTAGCGACGAAGCAAGTTTTAATAGCGTAGGAGTCGTAAATAAACATAATAGTCACTATTACTCCGTTGAAAATCCACAGTGGGTACGACAGTAGATTACCAGCATCAGTGGAATGTGAATATGTGGGGTGGTATTATCAATACTGATGTTAGAGGACCTTTCTTTTCCGATGGTTCCCTGACATGCGAAAGATATCTGCAATTCCTTCAAGAAGATTTGCCACAGTTGCTTGAAAATGTGAAACTACATACTCGACAAGTTATGTATTACCAACATGATGGATCCCCGCCGCACTACCATAATCGGGTACGTTGGTTTTTACAAAATTGGCGCGAAGATCACTGGATAGGTCGCGGTGGTCCCATTGTTTGGACAGCGAGATTACCCTATCTCACTCCCCTACACTTTTTTCTGTGGGGATATGTGAAACAGGAGGTGCATATTAATTTGCCTACTACACAAGCCAATATGAAACTTCCAATTACTGAGGCTTTTCGAACCTATAGCTTCACGGTTTTATAGCAATTAGCGTTGTTTCATTTTTGTTTCTCTTTGAATTATGATCTTGTCTTTATTTATTTTATATTATGACAAATTCCACAAGAAATGTTTACAATATTCCATTTTATCACTAAATAATTCAAAAACACTTAGGAATAGGTAGTAACAAGTGAGTATCTATTGAAAGCCCGTAAAAAATGTTATTGAAATCTGTAATAAAATACAGGGTGTGCCATTTAAAAAAAATGAGAAAAATAACATTTGGCAAAATGGACCACCCTGTATATGCAAAGAAAAGAGTCTGCAATCTGAATATAGAAATTAAAACTAGACAGATTGGAAAAACAAATCCCAAAATTTCACTCCGATATCTTTCAAGATGGCGGAACAGGAGCCTACTTAATTGTCTAATCTTTTTACGTAGAAATGTCAATTACTTAAGAACCGTTAGTCGTAGACCCACAGCATCTTATATAATTTTTCTCATCATTTAACAGAGAAGTCAAATATATAAAAATATACACGGTGTTCCATTAAAAAACACAAGTTTAGTGTAGTGTAGTACTCGAAAATGGGACACCCTGCATATACACGAAATATTTTTACAAGATGCTCCTCGTTGTTCACTACAATAATCTGTTATAAGATTTTTTATTAAATCAACAGCATAGGAGTAATCTTCCACTCCCAAATCGTTAGAACAAACTTGAACTATAACCACTTACTCTTTTACCTCTTTTACCTTAAACCTACATCATAATCTTAAAGTTTTATGAAGTTAAGTGTATTAATTAAATTTAAGCTTAATGACTACCTACTGCAAAATGTTTTCTACATGGCCACCACCAGCACTTATACACACATTTAACCGTTTAGTTAAGGATTGTCTGACTTTAAGAAATGTGGCACGATTATTTCGTATTGAATTGGCTCCATGTTGAATTCTATTCCATAACTCATCTCGTGTATCTATAGGTTCAGCATAAACCATTGATTTCATGTAACCCCACACATGAAAATCAATTGGATTAAAATGTGGACTGTGGTGTGGCCACTGATATTCACTACCACGTCCAATCCAACTGTGAGGGAATGTTGTATTCAGATGATCGTGCACAGCAAGTAGAAAATATGAAAGAGCACCGTCTTGCAGGAACCACATCATTGTTCTTAGTTGTAACGGAAGATCTCCTAAGAGGTCTATTACTACAAAAATTTAAATATGACTCTCCATTTAAATTAGGGGGTAATTCAACTGGGCCCAGTAGTGTATTGCCTAGTACACCACCCCACACATTTATCTTAAACTCGTGCTGGAAATGTTTATCTTTTTTTAAACGAGGGTTTTCATTTTCCCAGGTATCACTATTTCGCCACTTAAAAACTCCGCGTCTGGTGAACGTTGCTTCATCCGTGAAAAGAATGGTAATGAATTATTATTCAATTTCCCCTTTAGTCACTAACAAAATTCAACTCTGGAACGATAACCTGTTGGAAGTAAATGTTGCACAGGTGTAAAATGATAGGGATATAAATTTTCCTTGTGCAAAATTCTCATTACGGACGGGTGGCTTATTTCAGTAGCTGTGAATAATCGATGAGTGCTTATTTCAGGATTTTCCGCAACCCCCAACTACAATTTCGTGTTCTTGCTGCGGTAATAATTTTGGGACGTCCTGTATGATATTTTAGGCGAAATGAACCTGTTTCACCCAATCGATTATAAAGATTTTGAAATATCTTACGGTTTGGCTGTCTTCTGTTAGGGTACATTTCACGACATTTTCTGGATGCTGCATGCCCAGAAAAACTTTCTCTTGCGTAAACCCAAATCATGTCTCTCATTCCTTCGTTTGAAAAGTGATTATGTCTCGACATTTTTACTTATGGTAGAACAAGAATTAATCAGTTTACCTAACAGTAAAATGTTTCAATCTGTTCAATAAATGTCAAAATTTTACTAAACACGTTGTTTTTGTCAACATTCCATGGCATGCTTTTGTCCTAAGAAATGAATGCTATGTATTATGTATTCATTACTAAAATTTTATTGTGAGCTTCCTTTGATACTTAAATAGGAGAACTTTTACGTTCATTATTGGTTTTCTCAATAACTTATGTTAGATAAAAATAAATAAATTTTGTTTTATTACTTTATAATTTTTGAGTCATTTATTTGTAATAGCAACATCACATAAATACACTTTATTTTAAAACAAAATTAATTTTTGTCGATGTCCAATGTTACGAAGCATTCCATACACTATTTTTTTAAACACAGTCGTCATCCAATTACGGTAGTCATTAAACTTAAATTTAATTAATACACTTAACTTCATAAAACTTTAAGATTATGATGTAGATTTTAGGTAAAAGAGTTCTCGTAAGTGGTTCTAGTTCAAGTTTGTTCTAATGTTATCTTTCTTTTTATTAACTATCCTATAATATTTTATAAAAATAAGTATGTTTAATTACTTTAATTTTTGTATGATTTCATTTTAATATTATTATCAATTATCAATTACGATTAGGTAAATGTAAAGGGGGGGGGGGGGGTGCATACGGTGAATTAGTAAAATTCAAATATCTCGAAAACGATTAATATTTTGAAGATCAACAAAGAATACCTTTTTTATACAGAAATGATGAAGCCATCCAAATTAAATGAGTAAGTTATAGATCAATGAGTGACAAAATTTTTTTAGCTGAATTCATCTATTCAATATGTCGCATGTGGCGACATCTACCCGTTAACTCAAATCCTCTCACATATTATTGTTTGCCCTTACTAAAACTACTTCATACCCAATTTTCAAGTCATTATCTAGAAAAATAGCTGATCTATTAACAATAATCTATTTTATTTTTTTCATTTTAACATCCTGTATCTCAGACTTAGACCCATGGTTGTTAAGCAAAATATTATTGTTGTCTTCTGGACGTGTAGTTACAATTAGGCCCATTACTTATGAATCACCTGAATATATATATTATATATATAATATATATATATATATATATATATATATATATATATATATATATATATATATATATATATATATATATATATATATATATATATAATATATAACATGTTGAAAACATTTTGCAGTAGGTAGTCATTAAGCTTAAATTTAATTAATACACTTAACTTCACAAAACTTTAAGATTATGATGTAGGTTTAAGGTAAAAGAGTTCTCGTAAGTGGTTATAGTTCAAGTTTGTTCTAATGTTGTCTTTCATTTTATGAACTATTGTATAATCTTTTATAAAAATGTGTGTGTATTATTACTTTAATTTTTATATCATTTCATTTTATTATTATTATCAATTATCAATTACGGTTAGGTGAATGTAAAGTACAACCAGGGAGGCCATACGGTGAATTATTAAAATGCAAATATCTCGAAAACGTTTAATATTTTGAAGATCAACAGAGAATAACTTTTTTATACAGAAATGGTGAAGCTATCCAAATTAAATAAGTAAGTCATAAATTAATGAGTGACAAAAAATTTGTAGCTGAATTCATTTATTCAATATGGCATATGTGGCGACATCTACCAGTCAACTCAAATCCTCTCACATATTCTTGTTTGCCCTTACTAAAACTACTTCATATCCAATTTTCAAGTCATTATCTAGAAAAATAGCTGATCTATTAACAATGATCTATTTTATTTTTTCACTTTAACATCCTGTATCTCAGTAAGCAGCAGACTTAGACCCATGTTTGTTAAGCAAAATATTATTATTTTTGCCTTCTGAACGTGTAGTTACAATTTGGCCCATTACTTATGAATCACCCTGTATATATACAGGGTGTTTCATTAAGGCTGGCCACCGGCCATATTTCAGAAACTAGTGGACATAAAAAGTGGAGAAAAAAAATTCATTATAAAAGTCGCCACGAGAAAATCCTGGAAATTATTTTAAGTTCCGTAATTCATCGCAAGGGCGCAATTGAAAATTAAAAATAAAATTATAAATTTCTCGAAAATTCCACATTAAGCATACCTTTGGTAACATCGTTAGAAAGCTTAGACAATTCTGCATCATTTTGGTCTAAGGCTCATTGGCGTACCGACCTTAATAAGAGTGGGGAAGCTATTGAATGTGTAATCATTTAAATCGCTGTTATTTTTAAACGACTTATCCGATTGTAGTAAACCTAGGCTTGTTTAGAAGAAAAAGGTAAGTACTTTTAACTGTCGCATCCATTGGTACGCGATAGCTCATAATAAAATTGTTAGAGGGCGCAATTTGTAATAATACCAGCATTTTGATTTTATTCAGAAAAATTAAATCATACGGTATAATTATGACATCATAAGCGGAAAGTAGCTTAAATTTGTAACAAAAACGTAAATAACGCAATTTGATATCTTTAATTTGTTCCAGAGTTATGGCGAAAAGAAGACTTTTTAACCGTTTAATTTAATAATTGATTGTTGCTATGGTTTCTTAAGGTGTATAGGTTGGATTAGTAATGAGGAATCTGCATTTATCATAGTCTGTGCCTCCTTCACACTCTATCTAGGCTTAGGACTAGTCCAAACTAAGCAAATTGCAAAATTTGGAGCGTGTTTAGAGGCCAACGGGCCATAACAACGATATCAAAGTAATGATTGATTTTTGTTTAAGAAACTTTTAATAGAATGGTAAAAATCATGAACAACTGTTAAAAACAAGTGAAAAGCTATAAATGTTCAAATTGACGGCCGTTTTGTAAAATACAACTATTAATTCTTCTTCTTGTACTGAAACAGCTGTTTCGATTTCGTCTCGTGGAATCGAATTTATTGCAATTTCAATTCGGTGAATCATGTCCTCTCGGGTGGTTGGTCTCGTTTCGTAAACAATATCTTTTATTCTTCCCCACAAGTAGAAATCTAATACAGTTAAATCCGGGGATCTAGGTGGCCACGGAAACAAACTACCCTTCCCATCCAGCGATTTGGGTATCTAACATTTAAGAAATCACGGACTCTTCGGGAATAGTGTGAAGGACATCCATCATGTTGATACCACAGGGATGCTCTCACGTCAAGGGAATGTCTCTAAAAGATTGGGCAAGTCATTTTGTAAAAGTTTAAATAAGATTCACCATTTAGGTGTCCATGAAAAACAAATGGTCCGATAATTCTGTCACCTAAAACACCACACCACAAATTTACACTCCATCTGTTTTGGTGATCCACTTCGCGCATCCAGTGAGGATTTGTTTGCGACCAATAATGCATATTGTGCAAATTAACTCTGCCGCAGCTAGTAAAAGTAGCCTCATCGGTCCATAAAACTTTGGAAAGGAATCGAAGATTTTCACTACACATGTCTCCAGCCAATAGCAATAGCCGAGCCGCCTGTCAAAATCAGTGTCTGATAAAGCCTGGTGTAAAACTAGATGATAAGGATGCAGCTTAAAATCCCTTAAAATTCTGAACACAGAAGCAACACGTACACCTAGTTCTGTGGAAATCTCCCTGATGCTTACGTGAGGCTCCGATTCTACGTACGCAAGAACATTAATACTATTGTCTTCATTTCTTATGCGACGTCTTCTGACAGGAAGTGGAATACGTCGTACATTTCCTGTTTGTCTTAAACGTGTTGCCATTCGCCGAAACACTTTTCTACTGTACTGTAGTGCCTTCGATCAGGATATCTGATAGCGTATTGTCGTTCCGCAATAGCTGCATTTTGAAAACATTCATAATACACGGCAAGCATGTCGTAAGCCTCGGCATTGGTATACGACATTTTTGAAGGATAGCACTAATTTCTGATAAGGTACAATGAAACCCAAAACTAATGAAGGAAAAATTTTTTACAACACAACATCAATCAAAATTAAGTAAGTTGACAACTTTTTCAATTTATTTACCTCCATGGAAACGAGCCGACTTTGTTCCGCAGCAAATTAGATTATTATTTTAAAACACACCACATTAGAATTATGCCTTAGAAGTTTTATATGATGTTATAAACGTACAGAAGAAGAATTAATAGTTGCTTTTTACAAAACGGCCGTCAATTTGAACATTTATAGATTTTCACTAGTTTTTAACAGTTGTTCATGATTTTGTACCATTCTATTGAAAAGTTTCTTAAACAAAATCAATCATTACTTTGATATCGTTGTTATGGCCCGTTGGCCTCTAAACACGCTCCAAATTTTGCAATTTGCTTAGTTTGGACTAGTCCTAAGCCTAGATAGAGCGTGAAGGAGGCACAGACTATGATAAATGCAGATTCCTCATTACTAATCCAACCTATACACCTTAAGAAACCATAGCAACAATCAATTATTAAATTAAACGGTTAAAAAGTCTTCTTTTCGCCATAACTCTGGAACAAATAAAGATATCAAATTGCGTTATTTACGTTTTTGTTACAAATTTAAGCTACTTTCCGCTTATGATGTCATAATTATACCGTATGATTTAATTTTTCTGAATAAAATCAAAATACTGGTATTATTACAAATTGCGCCCTCTAACAATTTTATTATGAGCTATCGCGTACCAATGGACGCGACAGTTAAAAGTACTTACCTTTTTCTTCTAAACAAGCCTAGGTTTACTACAATCATTTCATTTTATTATTATTATCAATTATCAATTACGGTTAGGTGAATGTAAAGTACAACCAGGAGGCCATACGGTGAATTATTAAATGCAAATATCTAAAACGTTTAATATTTTGAAGATCAACAGAGAATAACTTTTTATACAGAAATGGTGAAGCTATCCAAATTAAATAAGTAAGTCATAAATTAATGAGTGACAAAAATTTGTAGCTGAATTCATTTATTCAATATATATGTGGGACATCTACCAGTCAACTCAAATCCTCTCACATATTCTTGTTTGCCCTTACTAAAACTATTCATATCCAATTTTCAAGTCATTATCTAGAAAATAGCTGATCTATTAACAATGATCTATTTTATTTTTACTTTAACATCCTGTATCTCAGTAAGCAGCAGACTTAGACCCATGTTTGTTAACAAAATATTATTATTTTGCCTTCTAATTAGTTAAATTTATTATTATAATATGTATATATACAGGGTGTTTCTTAACCCACCCCATATTTCAGAAACTAGTGGACATAAAAAGTGGAAAAAAAATTCATTATAAAAGTCCCACGAGAAAATCCTGAAATTATTTTAAGTTCCGTAATTCATCGCAAGGGGCGCAATTGAAAATTAAAAATAAAATTATAAATTTCGAAAATTCCACATTAAGCATACCTTTGGTAACATCGTTAGAAAGCTTAGACAATTCTGCATCATTTTGGTCTAAGGCTCATTGGCGTACCGACCTTAATAAGAGTGGGGAAGCTATTGAATGTGTAATCATTTAAATCGCTGTTATTTTTAAACGACTTATCCGATTGTAGTAAACCTAGGCTTGTTTAGAAGAAAAAGGTAAGTACTTTTAACTGTCGCATCCATTGGTACGCGATAGCTCATAATAAAATTGTTAGGGGCGCAATTTGTAATAATACCAGATTTTGATTTTATTCAGAAAAATTAAATCATACGGTATAATTATGACATCATAAGCGGAAAGTAGCTTAAATTTGTAACAAAAACGTAAATAACGCAATTTGATATCTTTATTTGTTCCAGAGTTATGGCGAAAAGAAGACTTTTAACCGTTTAATTTAATAATTGATTGTTGCTATGGTTTCTTAAGGTGTATAGGTTGGATTAGTAATGAGGAATCTGCATTTATCATAGTCTGTGCTCCTTCACACTCTATCTAGGCTTAGGACTAGTCCAAACTAAGCAAATTGCAAAATTTGGAGCGTGTTTAGAGGCCAACGGGCCATAACAACGATATCAAAGTAATGATTGATTTTGTTTAAGAAACTTTTAATAGAATGGTAAAAATCATGAACAACTGTTAAAAACAAGTGAAAAGCTATAAATGTTCAAATTGACGGCCGTTTTGTAAAATACAACTATTAATTCTTCTTCTTGTACTGGAAACAGCTGTTTCGATTTCGTCTCGTGGAATCGAATTTATTGCAATTTCAATTCGGTGAATCATGTCCTCTCGGGTGGTTGGTCTCGTTTCGTAAACAATATCTTTTATTCTTCCCCACAAGTAGAAATCTAATACAGTTAAATCCGGGGATCTAGGTGGCCACGAAACAAACTACCCTTCCCATCCAGCGATTTGGGTATCTAACATTTAAGAAATCACGGACTCTTCGGGAATAGTGTGAAGGACATCCATCATGTTGATACCACAGGATGCTCTCACGTCAAGGGAATGTCTCTAAAAGATTGGGCAAGTCATTTTGTAAAAGTTTAAATAAGATTCACCATTTAGGTGTCCATGAAAAACAAATGGTCCGATAATTCTGTCACCTAAAACACCACACCACAAATTTACACTCCATCTGTTTTGGTGATCCACTTCGCGCATCCAGTGAGGATTTGTTTGCGACCAATAATGCATATTGTGCAAATTAACTCTGCCGCAGCTAGTAAAAGTAGCCTCATCGGTCCATAAAACTTTGGAAAGGAATCGAAGATTTTCACTACACATGTCTCCAGCCAATAGCAATAGCCGAGCCGCCTGTCAAAATCAGTGTCTGATAAAGCCTGGTGTAAAACTAGATGATAAGGATGCAGCTTAAAATCCCTTAAAATTCTGAACACAGAAGCAACACGTACACCTAGTTCTGTGGAAATCTCCCTGATGCTTACGTGAGGCTCCGATTCTACGTACGCAAGAACATTAATACTATTGTCTTCATTTCTTATGCGACGTCTTCTGACAGGAAGTGGAATACGTCGTACATTTCCTGTTTGTCTTAAACGTGTTGCCATTCGCCGAAACACTTTTCTACTGTAGTGCCTTCGATCAGGATATCTGATAGCGTATTGTCGTTCCGCAATAGCTGCATTTTGAAAACATTCATAATACACGGCAAGCATGTCGTAAGCCTCGGCATTGGTATACGACATTTTTGAAGGATAGCACTAATTTCTGATAAGGTACAATGAAACCCAAAACTAATGAAGGAAAAATTTTTTACAACACAACATCAATCAAAATTAAGTAAGTTGACAACTTTTTCAATTTATTTACCTCCATGGAAACGAGCCGACTTTGTTCCGCAGCAAATTAGATTATTATTTTAAAACACACCACATTAGAATTATGCCTTAGAAGTTTTATATGATGTTATAAACGTACAGAAGAAGAATTAATAGTTGCTTTTTACAAAACGGCCGTCAATTTGAACATTTATAGATTTTCACTAGTTTTTTAACAGTTGTTCATGATTTTGTACCATTCTATTGAAAAGTTTCTTAAACAAAATCAATCATTACTTTGATATCGTTGTTATGGCTCGTTGGCCTCTAAACACGCTCCAAATTTTGCAATTTGCTTAGTTTGGACTAGTCCTAAGCCTAGATAGAGCGTGAAGGGAGGCACAGACTATGATAAATGCAGATTCCTCATTACTAATCCAACCTATACACCTTAAGAAACCATAGCAACAATCAATTATTAAATTAAACGGTTAAAAAGTCTTCTTTTCGCCATAACTCTGGAACAAATAAAGATATCAAATTGCGTTATTTACGTTTTTGTTACAAATTTAAGCTACTTTCCGCTTATGATGTCATAATTATACCGTATGATTTAATTTTTCTGAATAAAATCAAAAATACTGGTATTATTACAAATTGCGCCCTCTAACAATTTTATTATGAGCTATCGCGTACCAATGGACGCGACAGTTAAAAGTACTTACCTTTTTCTTCTAAACAAGCCTAGGTTTACTACAATCGGATAAGTCGTTTAAAATAACAGCGATTTAAATGATTACACATTCACCCCACTCTTATTAAGGTCGGTACGCCAATGAGCCTTAGACCAAAATGATGCAGAATTGTCTAAGCTTTCTAACGATGTTACCAAAGGTATGCCTTAATGTGGGAATTTTCTGAGAAATTTATAATTTTATTTTTTAATTTTCAATTGCGCCCCCTTGCGATGAATTACGGAACTTAAAAATAATTTCCAGGATTTTCTCGTGGCGACTTTTATAATGAATTTTTTTTCTCCACTTTTTATGTCCACTAGTTTCTGAAATATGGCCGGTGGCCAGCCTTAATGAAACACCCTGTATATATATATATATATATATATATATATATATATATATATATATATATATATATATATGTTACAAATATATGCACTTATTTTAAGGGGTGATTCCTGAGGCGATTTCGAGCCGGAAAGTTCATATGAATGTATGTCCTCAGAAACTTCGTTATCGATCTACAGGCTGTTGAAGTTGTTGTGTTTTTTCGGTTTTTTCCAAATTTTTCGAAAATCCTTCTAGATATTACATTGAAATTTTACATATTGTATAAAGGCATGAAGGCCCTTATTTCAACTGAAAAGTTGTTTTTTAATTTAACCAGTGGCGTAGATACAGCTAGGCCATGACATAAATTCCACAAAAAAAATGTGTTACGCCACTGTTTTATATGACGAGTTTACACGATATTCATCAGAAATCAATTCCGAACAAAAAAGGTCTCTACACATTTTCACGTAAAACTCACCATTTTGTAAACTGCCATATTGAGACAGTCGCAGATGGATGTTTGTGAATGTTCTACTATCGGGAACAGCACGGTTGGGAAATCTTTCTTGGTAAAGACGCCTGGCTTGTTTAGTATTGCCGTCAGCCAGACCATAGACGAAATGCAGACAAATGAAGACAAAACACTTGGAAAACAACAAAAAGAACAAATTTTCAAACTAGTTATTGCCTGTCAAGAATAAGACTGACATGACAGGATTATTAACGAAATACATAGCGATGTTTCCTTATCAACGGACAGAGCTCACTTGTGTTTTTGTGACATATCTTTATCTTGTAAATAAATTGCACGTTATAACGACACGACACTTTTTAATTATTTTTTCCTAAACGGTGAGTTTTACGTGAAAATGTATGGAGACCTTTTTTGTTCGGAATTGATTTCTGATGAATATCGTGTAAACGCGTCATACAAAACAGTGGCGTAACACATTTTTTTTTGTGGAACTTATGTCATGACCTAGCAGTATCTACGCCACTGGTTAAATTAAAAATAAACTTTTCAGTTGAAATAAGGGCCTTCATGCCCTTATACAATATGTAAAATTTCAATGTAATATCTAGAAGGGTTTTCGAAAAATTTGGAAAAAACCGAAAAACAATTCAACAGCCTGTAGATCGATAACGAAGCTTTGAGGACATACATTCATATGAACTTTCCGTCGAAATCGCTCAGGAATCTTAAAATAAGTACATACACTTAAGTAACACTCTGTGTATATATATATATATATATATATATATATATATATATATATATATATATATATATATATATTATTACATTTTATTATTCATTATGATAACTTCAGTAATGGAATATATTTATTAAAAGACATCGATTTAGCTTCTAATTTTAAGTAAGATAGTTTTTACAATAAATGTATAAACACACTTTCGTGAAATTACATTAATAATTAACTAATTAAAGATCGATGCAAGGAAAACCAAAGACTAAGCCAATTTAATATTTTAAAAAGAGAATTAAAAATCAAGTAACGTAACTACAACTTGCAATATAAAATTAAACAATCAATTTGCACCAACAAAAATGGATAAGAAATTACTAATTGTAATATCTATGATTACACAATAGTATATATGTCATTCCTGTTATTATATAATATATTTTCTTTCACTATAAGTTATATAACGTTACTAAAAATAGACAAGTATTAAATGATTGCACATGACAAGTGTTAAATATATATAAATTTTATCTATTAACAAGTATGGAATTCTATTAGAATAATATTGACATGAATTGTATAAATGTGCCGTAATTATACACAATAAACAGGTATTCTTAGCTATGTACAACGATATCTTAATCTAAAAAGCAATAACATTGTACAGGATTACTATTATCGACTGTTTGTTTCGCTTATAATATACATATAGTTAATGCGATCACCCAAATTGTTATAATGGTTAACGATTAATGGTATCTGACCTTATAATCGGACAGAAATTTGCACTAATATGACGATAGGCCTTATTGGATGAATATTATGAAATTAGAGACCTAAAATAATTACATTTATTACTAATTATAGAATGGAGAATTAACACGTTACCGTAAGATACGCTATTAAAATGCCTTTTTAAAATGAAGTGAAATAAGTAGAATTATAGACAACTAAATCCAGCAGATAACTCTACTAACTAATTGTGATAGATTATGTAAAATCAAAATGAATTAGAAAAATTATTCACTAAACATCACTGCATGTTAAAATTAAATAAACTTTTGTCAGTTAAATAGCTTCATGCCCTTTATACAATATGAAAAATTTACAATGTAATATCTAGAAGCGGTTTTAAATAATTTGGAAAAACAAAATAAACTGTAGATCTCGAATTATGTGATAATTCATATGAATTCTAAATGCTAGGACTAAATAATACATACATTATAAATTGTATATATATATATATATATATATATATATATATATATATATATATATATATATATATATATATATATAACAATTGTATTTTCCATTATATAACCGTATCACGTAATGGAAATATGTAGTAGAGTTCCGTTGTTGGTGTGTTAAGTATATAAGAGTAGAAAAATAAAATTATATCACCAATAAATATTATAATTAACTAACTTACCCAAAGCTGGATGAATGGAAAACCAGACTCAAGCCAATCTAGAATAAAAATAAGAACAAAATCAGAGCTACTTAACTTTCAATTAGCATAATAAAAATAAAAAGCATTCAGAAAACGAGCTTGAAAAGAAATTACATTTTCATTTTTCATAACTTACGCATCCTTCCTACCAATTAATATTTTTATTTAAAATTGATCCATCAGTTTACATAAAAAAGTAAATATTTTTTTCCAGCATGAAATTGGAAATCTAAAAGAGTTTTTCTATGTAAATTGGATTCTACATGTAATTATACAAAATTGCTATATAGGCTCTGTAAAAGAAAAAAGATATTAGTTGGACGCTTTACAAATTTTTTTATGAAGTAGAAGAACATTAGGATCATTATATACAAGTCTTGCATTTAAGCTACGAAATTAACAATTATACATAAACATCGTATTCACAAATTATGATTTAATGGATTAATCGATTTAGTTGTAATTGAATAATTACACCAATAATAGTATGCTTATTTTTCCAGTCGATAATATACAATATCTCGATTCTTATACAATAACAATCACCTAAATAGAACGCTATATTGTGACAGTATTTCGTATCAGAAGTGGCTGATTTCCGCATTCTTTGGTGGTCTGTCTCTATGTTCGTCAACGTTTTATTCATAAAGAAGTATTGATATTCAATATAATTTTACTTTTTATTTCCGTTTTAAGCAAGTATAAGGTTATTATTAATTTTATAAATACATAAATAAAAAGTTTACCTCGAGTAGGATTTGAACCTACGACCTGTACTTTGTTAGAGTACCGCGCTAACCAACTGCGCTATCGAGACTCAACCCCAATCGATGTAAATTTTGTCTTTATGTATGTAGAACTGATGTAAATTCTAAATATAATGAGATAACAATCAAATTACTTATATTAATGGAATATGAGCCTGCAATATCGCAAGGATTCACACATTCCAAAGCAACATGACTAATATTAGTTTATTATAAGTTTTGTTATGAACGAATAAGTTCAAAGTTCAAAGTTTTTTAATTACATATTTACCTTTGAACTCATTCGTTCATAACAAAACTTATAATAAAGTATAAGATTATTTAAATGTTTTGAGTGAATACCTTCTATGACACATGCATCATCACGCTATTTCACTCACTTCTGTCACATTTGAACCAAATGCATATAGGAAGAATCCAATGAATATTTTAAACACTACACGGTAAGTTTTTTATTTCACCAAAATGTAGAATAATATTCATTTTGTATAAAATAGAAATGTCCGATACTGATACCGACATAAATAAAAAGTTCTCAAACGAGTGTAGTGAACAGCAAATAAATTTTATTCGTACAAAAAATGGTGGGCTCCGCTTCACGTCGATCGACTACTTTCTTCCATGTCCCGAAAATTGATATTTTTGTACTAATGAAACCAATAACGATATGTACTGGGTGTTTCAAAAAACGTTCCGCTAATTTCTAGAGTAAATAGAATATTACAAAATAACGTTAGTTTGGTTAATAAACATGTGTCCGAAAATGCCTCCCTATATTAAAATTCATATTTCAGACCGTCAACAAGGCTTTATGCAAAAACGTTCTACTTTAACTAACCTTGTATGTGTTACGGAGTTTACTTGTCAAGTTGATGCAATTTATATGGACTTTGCTAAAGCCTTTGATCGCATTGACCACTCGAATATAACTCATAAACTTGAGAATTTTGGAGTTAGTGAATCGCTGCTGTCTTTTTACGTCTTACTTGAATAACCGTTTTCAGTATGTTACATATAATACAGTATTGCCCAAAATAAACAGTTATGAACTTGTAATTGTTTTATTTATTTAAGAAATTCATATTATTGACACTTTATTAGATGTTCTAAATGTGCACCTCCTCGTTCAAGACAGACTTCGTAACGATGTACTAAGTTTCTCGTCATGTTATAAAATAAGGGTTATCTCAGGTCTGCGAAGAAGGCTCTAACGGCATCCTTTAATTCATCGATGGTTTGTGGTCTCCTTTTGAAAACGGCATTTTTAGCCATGTCCCAAATGTATGCGTCTGAAGATGTGAGGTCTGGAGAATGTGAAGGATAAGGGAAGTCAGTAAATCGTGAAATGAATCTGCTTGGAAAATGTCCCTGAAGAAATTGACGAACTGCGGCAACAGTATGGCAAGTTGCCCCGTCCTGCTGAAAAAATTGGTCTCGAAATGCCAAATTACGTGCACGACAGAATTGACGTAGATCGGGGATAAAGCGTATTAAAATTTGTATGTAGCTCTGTTGATTTAGTGTGACTTGCCTACCATTCTCTTCGATGAAGTATGGACCAATGATTCCGTATCCCGAAACTGCACACCAGACACTCACTTTTGCACTATGTAAAGGAACTTCTTGAACCACATCGGGTCTGGCAAAGCCTAGAAATCGATTTGTGCGCCGGTTCACATGCCCCAACAAATGAAAATGTGCTTCACCTGAAAACCACACATTTTTCAAAAATTCAGGATTTTCATACTATAATGCGAGAATTCTGGCGCAATATTCCTCTCTACAGCGATAATCCCGAGGATGTAATTGTTGATGTACCTGAATCACATACGAAAATGCACCCAGCTCCTTCAGGATTCTTTGCAAGGAAGTTCTTTTTAAACCAAGTTGCAACGCTGTCCTTGCCTGGCTGATTTTCGGATTTTCTAAGATCTGCTCAAAAACACGTTCATGGTTATTGTTATTGTTAACTGTTCCGGGACGCCCCGAGTTTCCTTTTCGTTGGCACAATACATTACCCGTATTTCTGAACTTTTCAATAACCTTTAAAATTACAGCATTAGTTGGAGAACGTTTATTAAACCGTTGTGTGAATTGATCACACACGTATCGCAGACTTGCACCACGAGGTCTGCCGATTCCGTGTGAGCGAAAATAATGCTCTACCAGAAACACTTTCTCCTCTGTACTTAACACCATTTTTAAAAATTAGGCCCTACTAATTAATTGTTTAAGGTTTACTTGACAGGTGTACACTAGCTAACTTGGGTATGACAGCGCACGCATAGAGACACCGCCGAATAGTTTCAGTACTGTTTATTTCGGGCAATACTGTAGTTTTACTTCTGATTTATTTATGGTCACATCTGGCGTACCTCAAGGGTCCAACCTAGGCTCGCTTATGTTTCTTATGTTCATTAAACATATTTCTGACTCAAATAGATTCCAATCATCAATGGTGTAAATCAAATAATCTGGATTTAAATATAAGTAAATGCAAGGTTCTGTCGCTTAGTAAAAAGCGTGAAATAATCAGTTTTCAATATTCCGTGAACTCGGTAAACCTTAGCCGTGCTTCAATTATGAAAGACCTAGGAGTAATTTTTGATTACCAGTTCCACTTCACTGACACGTCCAGTACATTTGCTTTTCGGCATCTAAAATTTTGGGTTTTATCATTAGAAATTAGATTATTTACAGATCAGCACACTCTATTTTCTTTATACTTCGCACTTGTACGATCTAAACTTGAGTACTGTGATTTAATATGGTATCCAATTCATGAACTACAAAAATGAACTATTGATAACATCCAGCGTAAATTTCTAAAATATGTCACATTTAAAATTGAAGGTCACTACCCTGAAAGAGGATTTTCGAATGAACTGTTACTTTCACGCTTTAATTTTCAATCCATGGAATTACGACGTGTGCGCAATAGTGTAAAACGTTTACACGGTTTATTACATAACCAAATCAATTGTCCCTACCTCTTATCACGTTTAAATTTTTCGATTCCTACTCGAACGTCAAGATATGACATTTACGTACGCAACACCAAGAACAAATATTTTCTTTAAAGCACCAACCGTAAGGTTATCCTTAAACTTTAATGCAATTTGTCAGCACTATTCCTTACCGGAATTATTGAGAGCAGTAATTAGCATTTAATTTAATTTTCAAAGGAATCAAATTATGTACGAATAAATTTTTTAATCGAATCATTTGTTTTGTTTTAATTTTAGGTATTTAGAATATCAACTATTACTATGTTAGTTATATATTTTTAAATATTTAATTATATCATGAATCATATAAATAATGACAAATGTTCCTATAAAATTGTAAACCATTAAAGTTACGATAAAGCAAATTAAACTGATTTTATCCAGTTTTTCAAAAACGATTAAAGATAAAGAAATAAAGGAACATCATATTCATCGCCGAGTAACGTAACATATCATTTTTCGTTTTCAATATATCTTTTCAATGAAAATATCAAATTAAAAATTAGATTTTTGCAATTTAATTTGACAAATTCATACATTTGGACAGTTTATAAAAATGTCGTCTTTTAAGTCGATATCACTGAATTGATTCAAGTGAATAAATAATTTTATCAAAAATGATAATTTTCAAACTCATTGACACAAAAACGTTGCCGATTCGACTTACGCAAAGACCATTTTTACAAATGTCAAAATCTTAATTTTTAAAAAATGAAAATATCGTTAAAAATTTTTACTTAGAATACCATTTGAATAACGCTGATTTAAAAATTGAAAATCTAGCTTATTTTAAAATTGAGTAATTTCATTTATCTTATATCGTATTGATATATATATTGAATTATAAAATTTTCAACCATTTCAATGATAACTTGATAAGTTCATTACACAATAATTTATATGAACCATTTTGTATTTTATAAATGATACATAATTACAAATTAACTATATTGAACATATTATTATTATATAATAATAATAAATATATATATATATAATGACACACAACATACAGTGCGGATGATAAATCTTATTAATCCCGTTACTGAAGACAAAATTGAAAACGCTCGGACACGTCAATTTTGATTTCAAACGAGGTGTTTTTAACAAAAATTTGTTACTTTCACTCCCTTGACAGCTACCTCATTTTGTTAAATAGCAAGTCGTCAAATCCATCTCCTCGGATATAAATTGTTTAAAAAATTTCGAACTCGAGCAGCGTAATGTGGCGTAGCTCCATCTTGTTGAAAAACAATATCTTGAGTGAATTCACCTGGGTTGGTTCTAACCACTTATTAATTGCAGGGATTATTTGTGTTTCAATAGGTTAAAGCTATTGTTAAGTTACCTTCGATAAGAAAAGGGGCCTATAATGTGATTCCCTAGTATACCTGCCCAAACATTTAATTTAGTTGAGTATTGTGTGTGGCATCGAGGATTTTCGTCAGACCAATATCTTATGTTTTGTCGATGTACATGACCGTTTAAATAGAATGTAGCTTCATCGCAAAAACAAATATGTTGTAAGTAATTTGGATCTTGTGTAATATTATTATCCATAATTTTACAATATTGCAATTCATGCACCATTTTTATTTTATATGGGTGAAATTTTTGCTTCTTTAAAGTGCTTAAAACGGTCGAGTGACTTACCTTCGCATTCGCGAGCAACATTTCTGCTTGAACTGGATGGATTTACTACAAATTGGGATACAATATCTACTTGTTTATCCTCAGAAGTCTTATTTCTACCAACCCGTTTTTTGTTTTCGACAGAACCAGTTTCAAAGAATTTGTTGATGAGTAGTCTATAGTAATGTCGATCAATTGGACGATCCGGAAACCGTCCATTGAATATTCTTACCGCTTCATGAAAGTTACGGCCAGCTTCACTAAATATTAGAACGGCTTCACATTTTTTCACTAAACCACGAGGTTGTACCATTTTGTCTGTTTGGAATACAAAAATTTACAGGGTACCACCAAAACTCACCAATTGTTAATAATTACGCTTTGCTGTTGTCAATATTGTTTAGACTCAATAGTGCTAAATGTTTGTTATTTTTGACAATTTTGAAAAAACTAGACACGCCAACTGGATTGTTTAAAAAAAGTTTTCTAACAATGATACTTTCTTACCTACAAAGTATTTATTCGGCAATAAGAATAAAAATTAAATAAACTTTGTTAATAGATTGTCCCATATGAAAGTAAAACCAGTGTACCTGGTTTGGTATTGTTGAGGATCTTAAAGGAATAGATTGTTATTAACCAGGAGACAACTGAGCTTAAAATAAAGTGTTAGGGAGGAAACCAAACAAAGAATCTACTTCTGCTAGGAAGTAAATGGAGAACATTTTGAACACCTACTGCAGTAATTTAGTTGTTAATTAGAATAATTTGTCCAGTTCATTTATTTTTGAAGATTTAATTTAATATTATTTGATTGTTTATTTTTATTTGTATTTTTATTTAAAAAAATTAAAAATGATAATTTTGAATTCTACTTTTAAAATCTTTTCCAACGATGTATCACGACCCCTGCTATTTAAAAAAATGAAGGGGGTAGCTGTCAAGGGGAGGGGGTGAAAGGGGTGACAATTTTTTTTTTGTTAAAAAACACCTCGTTTGAAATAAAAATTGACGTGTCCGAGCGTTTTTCAATTTTGTATTCAGTAATGGAGATTAAAGTAAGACTTATCATCCGCACTGTATATATATATATATATATATATATATATATATATATATACATATATGAATAATTTTTTTTTAATTTATCATTTTTTTGTTGGCTAATGCTGAAATAATTTATATTTACTTACACTACTAATTAATTGTTATGCTCTTTGTTCGGTAATTGGATTTATTCTGTAGAACAGCAATAAACCTATCATTATTATTATTAAGATACGGCCCTGTAAAAGTGGCCTCAAAACCCCTGTTTTTTATTATCTCTGAAACAGTTTAAGATACCTAAATGAAATTTAGATCACAAATACCTTTGATTAGGTTCTAAAAGTTAGTGTTGCCAAATTTTTAATATTTTGTACAGGATCGTCGCTAAAGCGGCTTATTTTTCCCCAAACTTTTTTATGGGGACATTTTTAATATTTTGGGCAAAAATAATATTTTTTAAACAATTTGCACCAAAAAAGGTACTCTTGTTGAAAGTCAAAAAAATTACTGGTTTTGGAGTTATTTAGGTTTTAACATGTTTTACCTAAAATAAGCAAATAAAAGTAATATTGAGTTAATTTGATTTACTTGAATTAAGTAGGCTTTAGACTGCAGACTAGCATTTTTTTTTTGTTTGACAGATTCGTTTGACACATTATTGTTGATAGTTTTGGTTTGTTTAACAAGTAACAACGCCTTCAAAAAATTTGAAAATGAATATGTACACTAATAGTGACTATAATACCGATATGTTGTTAACATTAGGGGAATGCGATGGAAATGCTAAAGCAGCGAAAAGAAGATATGTAGAAAAATTTCCAAGAAGAAGTGTTCCGGATTAAAAAACATTTTTGAATTTAGTGAAGCGGTGCCGTGAGACTGGAACCTTTAAACCAGAAAAGGTAACTTTTGGTAGACCACGAGTGGCAAGAATTCTTCAAACAGAAGAAAGTATTTTAAATCTAGTTATTGCGTATTCTACGATAAGTGTAAAAAATGTGGCAAGGGCAAGTAACGCCAAGTGTTTCTAGTGTATATCGTGTATTAAAAGAACAAGTATTGCTCCCGTTTCACTGCAGGCAAGTACAAGAATTATTGTCTGAAGATCTTTTTTGAGAAGAGACTTTTGCGAATTATTACAAGAAAGAATGAGACAGAATCCTGTTTTTTATAAAATATTCTTTTCACCGATGAATCAACTTGTACTAGACAAGGTATGGTTAATAGTGAAAACAGACATTTCTGGGCAGAGGAAAATCCAAAGGTTAAACGTATAACGCATTATCAATATAATTTTAACTTCAATAGGCGCATACCATATTTTTTACGGAAATTTAAATGATGATGATTGCTATGAATTTTTGGAATAATCAATTATTTCCGCTATTAGAAGATTTGCCTCTTGATCTACGAAGAAATGTGGTTTTTATGCAAGATGGTGCTGCACCTCATTTCAGTAGACAAACTAGAAGATGGTTCAAAGGAAATTTCCAAATCGTTGGATTGGTCGAGGTGCTGATGTTCCAATCCACTGGCTCTCAAGGTCCACTGACCTAAATCCCTTAGATTTGGATGTGTGCAGTTTGGTTAAAGAAAAGTATATTCAAGCGAAATAAATTCCACTGAAAAACTTCAAGCGAGAGTTAAAAATAATTTAATAATGTTAATTAAAGAACTACGACCACTCCAACGGATTATGTTTTCACTAGAAAAACGTTTACGCTTATGTATTCGTGAAAATGGCGGGCATTTCGAACATTTAATGTAAAAACCCGTACCTACTTATTCAGTTTTTTTTCTGTTGTCTTTTTCTAAATTGTTTCCTTTCTCTGTTCTGTGTTAATGTCATACTATTAAAACCTTTCTTCTAAATAATTTACAATATTTTTATCTCATAGTTATTTCTGAAACAATCATTATTCCCTGAGGTAGTGTTCTCGCGCATGAAAATTATTGTTTCATTTTAAAATAATTTATTAATTCGGTCAGAATTACTTGCTAAAACTCCAAAACCAGTAATTTTTTTGACTTTCAACAAGAGTACCTTTTTTGTAGCAAATTGTTTACAAAATATTATTTTTGCCCAAAAAATTTGGGGGTAAAATAAGTGGCACCGCCCTTTAGTGAAGTTTTTATATTAAAAATGTCTCAACACTATCTTTTATGACCTAATCAGAGGTATTTTTGTTCTTAATTTCATTTAGGTATCTTAAACCGTTTCAGAGATAATACAAAAAATACCGCTGACTCCTGTCAATACGAAAAGGGGTTTTCGGGAAAGTCCCATTTGTCATCTTTAACTGCTTGGCTCGGCAACGTGTTCATATCTTCACTACTTTCACTTCTTTCCCCTTTTTCGTTTTATCGGTGTTTCTCGTTGTTCTTCCTGTTGTAGGCGGTGTTGGTGTACGTGATTCTTGCATGGGTGAAACTTTCCTTGTGTGGCGATGTTTGGCAAGTATTGATCTCCATGTATTGGGAAATCTTTGATAATCGACTCGGGTGTTAAGGTTATGTTATTGTTTCTCAATTTCGAAACAGAAAAACAGGAACAGAATCTAGAACAGAGCCAAGCGGTTAAAGAGAACATGAAGATGGCAAATCGGACTTTGTCGAAACGTCATTTTTGTACTAACACGAGTCAGTAACAACAGCAGCGGACGCGAGGCAGCACCCGGAAAAATAGCGGTATTGCATATTACACTCGCGTAAACGCGAAAATTAACCATATATATATATATATATATATATATATATATATATATATATATATATATATATATATATATGTTGTTTGAGATTTCCACGAGTGTAATACGTATATCCATTTCTTCTGGGTCCATGATCTCGTGTATTGATAGGATTCATGTAAGGAGATTCGGCGACATTTCGGTAAATTCTCATTTGCTATCTTCAGGTCACTAATAATCTTGTTCCGCTGCACGTTACTCGAATTGAACAGACGTCTATTAATTATATCGTCGCTGACTTTCACTTTTTTCAATGAGAATGTAAACTTTCACCATTATTACGCATATTTAAAACACTCATCTTTTTGAGTTTTTTATGCTGTATTTTTTTATTTACGTGATACAATCTCAACTTTTCGATAAAGCTTACAGTTATCTTCGTCAGAAGTAATATAATCTTTGAGAATTGTTTCAGTTGTTGGAACAATTCTCAAAGATTATTTCACTGTTTGCTTAATACAAATTTACACGTATTAGGCAATCTCTGCACGTCGTCTAGGGTATTAAGACTGTTTGAGCGTTTTTCAATTTCTACAGCTTCTCTTATTATTTCCCTGGTTAGAAACAGAAAATTGTTCACAGATTGCCACCGAGAACAAGCACGCTCACAATAATTAAAGATTTTTGAAATTACAAAGAATAATTTTATCGCTTTGTACCTTAAAATAATTTGTTTGCCAAACCGTTCATTTAAACGTATACAAAACATTGCCCCTGGTCAGCTGTTGTTTGACATTTGGCATGCGCTTCTGACGTTACGAAGAAAAGCTGAATTGTATACTTTTATAGATTGTTATAAGTAATGTGAATGTTAAGAATTTGTTCATAAGCAATTGTTTTTTAACGATTGGTGAAAAAACAATAATTTTATATTTGTTTCATCCCTATATAATTTTTTTGTTACTATGTTTTTATATTCAATAATTTTTACTTATTAGCTCATTTTACAAATAATCTTGATCATTTCAAGCATTAACGTAGATAAGTTATGTTCTTTCGGTATTCTCTCTTGCAAAAAAATCATTGCCAAGTTAAAACCCAAGGAATGTGGTTGCTAGTTTATGGTAAATCAAACACTTCCATTTTTGTTTTTCTGTCTCCGAAAGAAGCTTGTTCGCTAACCATATTCATAACATTTTTATTTTTGTTGGAATGTGCGCTAGACTTATTCCACCTTGCCTGATGGGTAAGCATAAATCCTGTTGTGATGTCCAATGCTTCCCTTTCCAGATGAAATTTACGATTTTTCCTTGTAGACTTTCTTGCTGCCGAGAACTAATTGATATGCCATGGGATAAATGTAAAATGTTTGGTGCTATACATTGGTGTGAAAACAGTTCGTTGACCCAGAATAGATAATGATGGTGATATTCGGGTCCACTTATTCAAAAACTCATCAATAATACGAGACAACGTGACGAGACGACGTAATTCCCAGGACCTTTATGTTTGATGACCATTTAATATTTATTGGATGTTTTGTTTCGTTTCTCCAGCTGTAACAACTCTTTTTTAGTGTTGTATAAAATATACCTCAATTTAGGATCTTTCCTTCATTTAGTTTTAAATACAAGAAAATTTTAATTATTTTACAATATTGGTATGAGGTAGGCAACTTCATTTGCATATCTTCATAGTGTATATTTCTTAAAGGTATATTCCCAGAAATTGTTTTCTGAGTTGCGCAATGCATCGTGACTTAATTCGAGGCTCAAATCCTTCGGCGCACGAGTACATCATCTGACATGATCTACTTGCTTTTTGATTTTATCTAAATTTATGTGAAAGCGTCATCAATTTGGTGGTAAGAGATATTTTTAATACATTTACATAAAATTAAAGCATTTTGTTCTTTTTAGGCGTTTTCTTTGGTTTTTTTACGTTTTTTTCAATTTTACTTTAATTGTACGTTTATCATTAATTTAATTCGGCTGATAACATTATGTACATATTGCATTTATGATTGACGTAATTTGAATGGATACATCCTATATAATGCTAATCAGTATTTAGATACAGAAAGTTGTCGATTTAAGAATTCAGTTTGGGTGACGATAACATTATCTCAAGGTATTGCACCATGATGACGTAAGAATGACTTCATCCTGTTAACCTTCGTAATCATATTTAAGCATACCAGAGGTTGTCAAAAGAAAAGTTTGTACATTATTTCTAAGGTATTATGTAGTGTTATTATTCAGTATTTTAAGACATTATTTCTCATTATTATTATTCAATAAAGTAGTCTTTATATTGTTATTTTTTTACATTTTTGTAAAGTCGGTTTAATTGTTCCGATGTTTAAAAAAAAACAATTTGGCGCTCCAGATAATTTCATTCATTTTTTACATTCTTTATTATTCATGGTAAGTGGTAATTAAGCAAATCATTTTATTTGAACCAACCCAAATTAATCACCGACTGAGTCTACGGCACAATTATAAGTGGTGTAAGGTTAGTATTTTTTGGAGAAATTATTATTTCATTAACTTCATTAACTTTACACCTACGTTGCACACTTTTTTTACACTGTCGCCTCGAGCAAGGGACATTGATTTGCTTTTATTACCATTTATGATTATTTTCACTTTTGTGTATTTCAGTTACGATTGTTAGTGATCACCATTTAAAGGTATTGTAACCATTCATTATTTTTATATTTGAATATTTTTATAGTGTTTACGATTAGTGATATTTTATTGTTTATACATTATTTTTACCATGTCAAATTTAGATTATTTAGTGGATGTTCTTCGTAGTGATGAGTTGTCAGTAGAGTTAAGTTTAAGAAATGTTAATGTTAAATCCAAAATTATTTGATTCGTACAAGAGAGTCGAAATTAGCCAAACCTTAGAACTGAAATTATTACAAGAGAAACTTCACAATATTCAATCGTTGATTAATTTGTTCAAACATAAGCCTTCAAAAGTAGAGTACCTTAGACTTCACACTCGTTTATTGCACATCTTAAAACGATTGAATTACACCACTTTTGATAGTGAATTTTTATATTTATATGATCAGTTATTAACTTTATGTAACGATTCTTTAAAATTTATTGAATCTATTTATCAAAACTTTGAATTGAATAATGATTTGCCACAATTAGACACTTCTAATATTTCTATGTCACCTAACGACAATGTTAATACTTCAGTTAATATTCCAGCTGAAGATTTTTCTAAATTAATGCAAACTTTACAAGTTTCTAAAAGTTCTGTTCCTGTTTTGAATGTAAACAGTTAGGTCATACCTATCACACCTGTGATAAGGGTGATGATAAAATCTTTTGTTTTAAATGTGGTTATTCCGATGTTACCTTTTCTAATTGCCCGAAGTGTAAATTTTCAAAAAACTTGTAATTGGGAAGTGTTCTGTTAGTCGACACATTCCTTTTGATTTTTCAGAGGCTGACAAACATGTTTTTAAAGATAGGTTGAATACAATTTAGGAATTTTATGGGACTCCTAAAATTTGTTCCAATTTTGTTGAAAACAATAATGATATTAGACCTTTTATTCATGTAAAGATTTTTAATGACAATTTTGTTGCTTTATTAGATAGTGGAGCTATCGTAACTATTTTAGGTAAGCCTGCTTTATATTTGATTGATAAATATGATTTCAAGTTAAAAAGGAATTCACCTTTTTCATCATTGATTATTGCTGATGGTTCTTCACAATCCATTTTGTTGATTTATGTTTAACTGTTAATGGTATTACTAAAACTATTTCAGTTATTGTTTTGAATCTATTACTACTGCTATTATTTTGGGAGTAGATTTTTGTCATTTATTTGAAATTAAGGCTGATTTTAGTGAAAATTCTTTTGTTGCATGGTAAGTGGTAATTAAGCAAATCATTTTATTTGAACCAACCCAAATTAATCACCGACTGAGTCTAAGGCACAATTATAGGTGGTGTAAGGTTAGTATTTTTTGGAGAAATTATTATTTCATTAACTTTATAACTTACTTTTTATTACTTAAAATTGTATACACCGTTACACACACATTTTCATTACACAGCTGCTTGCCCTCCCCCTTTCAATCTCTAGATTTAATTTTGCACCGGATTCACTGGCATACGCATGATAGCATTTTTCGAGGTTTTTAAAATCATCTTTGCTGGTTATGAAAATTAACGTCATCCGCGTAAGCACTTACGGGTAGCGGAGGAAGTAGGTAAAGAAGGACCTTTTAGAAGTTTTCGGGATAAGGACAAGAAAGGTTCGAAAGCAATTGAAAAAAGAGGTCCTGATAAGGGGCATGCTTGACGAATTCCGTTTTCACAAAAGTTTCCAAAATTCATTTTTTCCAAAACATAAAACAGATATTTAATGGCGTACGAAATTAGTTCTCTATGTAAGTGTATACTATCATACATACATCGATTTGGCACAGAATCGCCGATAGAGATTTGGCGAGGATTTTATAGTCCGTTGACAGAAGTGATACAGGTCACCTGTCGTTTATGTCTAACAAATCTCCTTTTTTCGGAAGAAGAGTTATAATTTGCCATAGATTTTGGTAAATTCTTACTTCTTACTGCCAAAGTTGTCATTTTGGGAAAATATAGGTCTTAAAATATCCCAAAAACAGATGTAAAATTGAGTAGTTAAACCATCTAATCCCACGTGCGTGTGTTTGTGTGTGCGAGTGTGTGTGTGTGTGTGTGTGTGTGTGTGTGTGTGTGTGTGTGTGTGCTGTTCGTCTGTGCGTCTGCGCACCTGTGCGTCTGTGCGTGTGTGCGTGTGAGCGTGCGCGCGTGTGCTATTTTTTTTATTGGCGCACTTTGAAATCATAAATACTAGAATTATTATTACTACAAAAAATGGAAATAAGAACTAATAATGTAAAATATGTAAATAAAAATTAATATATCTAACAATACTAACTGTACTTTATAAAATTAAAAGTATTAAATAATTGTTATTTTTGTATCTAGTGCGCGAAATACTACTTTGGTGATCGAGAATTGAATTAGTCGAGATAACCAAAGTAGTTCGCGCACGTGTTGCAAACAAATTTTTTCTACAACCATCAAAATATGTATATCCCTTAGAATTGTTTTAAATAATTTTCTTGGATTTTTGCTTGATTGAGGACCGCAAAAGTAAAAATACAATAATCTCATAGAGTTTACATGTAGTGCGCCAAATATGTATTTTGCACACTATTTCGCGCACGTTGTTATGGTAACGTAGGAAAATCAAAAAAGTGTCATTTCGCATATTGTTGTTAATGCGCAATAATAATCAAAACATTGTCATTTAGATTTCACGTTTCTTGAGTTGTTGATGTTGCCATGGTAACCTTAAAAAACGGGCGTTTTTGAAACTTCGCTAAGGCGTGCTTTAAATAGGTAAAGAAAATTGAAACTAAATTATTTCATTTCTTTTAATTTAAGTTAGCATCTAGATGTCTATTAACCCCTGTCTGTCATGAAGTTTTAAACATTTGTTTGATATAGATTGTTGTTTTTGCGTTTACAATGTTGCCTATTTTCGTAATGAACTTCCTATAAATGAGGTTGTATAAGTATCCCTAAAAATATGTTATTAAAATTATTTCACTTCTTTAAGTTAGCATCTAGATGTCTATTAACCTTAGTCTGTCATGAAGTTTTAAACGTCTGTTTGATATAGATTATTTGGCTTTGCGTTTAAAATGTTGCCTATTTTCGTAATGAGCTTCCTATAAATGAGGTTGCATAAGTATCCTTAAAAAAATATTACTAAAATTATTTCATTTCTTTTAATTTCAGTTAGCATCTAGATGTCTATTAACCTCTGTCTGTCATGAAGTTTTAAACGTCTGTTTGATATAGATTAGTGTTTTTGCGTTTGCAATGTTGGATATTTTCGTAATGAACTTCCTATAAAAGAGGTTGCATAAGTATCCTTAAAAAAATGTTATTAAAATTATTTCATTTCTTTTAATTTCAGTTAGCATCTAGATGTCTATTAACCTCTGTATGTTATGACGTTTTAAACGTCTGTTTGATATAGATTATTGTTTTTGCGTTTACAATGTTGCCTATTTTCGTAATGAACTTCCTATAAATGAGGTTGCATAAGTATCCTTAAAAAAATTTTACTAAAATTATTTCATGTCTCTTAGTTTCCATTTTGTAGGTTGGAAGATATCTTTGTTTTGCGAGCATAAATTGTGTGAGATACTACGAGAATAATCCTGTTTTGTTTAAAGCTTACACTCTTATAGTTTTTTAATTAATATTTATGCGAACGGAAGATAATTTTTATCTAAAAATATGCAGGAGTATTAATCTGTTGTGATAATTTCATAAGGTACTACTGTAAATAAATCAACCGGGATCCAGCGGATTAATGTAACTTGAATGTGACAAAATTAATTTAGTCCTTTGGGTAAGATTATAAATATCATTGTTAATTGTACATAGACGGACCTTTTCGACAAAAATAATATTCATTTGTAACGGTGTTTCTGTAGGATTAGCATAAGTTTCGAAGCTTTTGTATTATAATCTACCAAATTTCTGCTAAAGATCACTAGGCGGAAGTACAGTAAAACACTGAAAAGGCAGTTTTCCTTAATTTATGTCTCTTAGTAAAGTGTTAATTAGATCGAGCGTTCATCACAGACATAATAAGTTGGGAAAGTCGACGGTATAATAATTATAAAAGAAGTTTCCTTTTTACTTACGTACATTTTCGTGTAGTTTAATATTAACCGCTCATGTTCATTATTTTTTTTCTAAAATTACATTAAGACGTTGCTTCCAATTACTTTAGGGTCTATTTTATGCAAACTTTCCAAAAATCGATTTAATGCGATGACGATCAAGTTACTATGTAAATTTTAGTACCTGCATTGCTAAAATTTATAATCAACTGCTTTAGTAAAATATGAGTAGGTTCCACTATGTTGTTTATCTTAGGAATTACACAAATTAACTAATTTGAAATGGAAATTTTCTAAAGGTAGTTTTCATTTATATCTCGGCTTTTTTAAAAATGTTTTACCGGAATACTCACAATATTTAGTTATACGATAATTCAAGTTATCCTTATTTTCTTTTACATCCTGAAGTTACAATCCTGTTTGCTTTATAATTTGATTCACCTCACCTTTAAATTGCTATAATTTAGTTTAAAAGCTTTCCTAGTAACAATCGGAAATTGAATGTTTTTCCATTCCACCTTAATAAAAATAAACATCGAAATATTTTCAACTTCTTATTACATTTTTAGACACAAACGTATATGAATAAAAAATTTTCCACGGTACTTTTATGAAAGTGGTATACTGAAAAATTATTTGTAAGAATTTGTGAGAAAATCAAAGTTATATGTAAAGTTTGGGAAGCGCTGGTTCTTAGTCACAACGTAGAGTTGAGTTTATTTATTGGAAGTTGTAAATTTGTAATATCCAATGTAATAATTTATTTTCTTTATTAGAATGAATTTTATATACAAGGTGCGGCATTAGTGCGTCGAAGTACGATATATCCGTTATTAAAGGAGATATCAAAAAAGTTATTTACAAAAATTATAGTCAACTTCAAACTTCACATTATAAAATTATTTTCGTATTTACAGGGTGTTACATATTACCAGGGTGAACCAAACACTTTTTTTTAAATGGGACACCCTATATATTATTTCAAATTTGGATTAAGCTCATCTCCCACATACTTTCAATATAGGGTTTCATTACGTTATACAGGGTATTTCAAAAGTTATGGTCAATTGTACACGAAAATCATTCTCATTTCAACGTCCTGTATACGCTAGACAGAACAACCTAACAATAATTTTTTCCAGGCATAATTTTTTGACATTGTTACTGTAATGATCCTGCCTGAATCCTTACAAATTTTCCATTCCTAGAAATAACTTATATCAATCCTTATTTCCAAATTGTTTCCACAACTGTTCTATTACATTATCTAAAGATGTTATCAGTTGTTATCCTGTTTCCCACTCTCCAAGTTCCCCACATATACCAGATCCCAGCCAAACTAATAAGAGTATTCTTACACTTTGTACAGACCAGACTTATTTTAATTTACCAGACCAGATATAAACCTAAATTATATACCTACTCCTACCTTTACTTATTTATACCATTCTCACCTGACCAAATTTACACACCTATTTATAGTCATATTTACTTGGACACACCCCACCTTTTACGTGAAAACTTGAACTTTGTGCTCAAACTTAAACAGAGGAGATATTTTATAGGACTTGCCGGTAGCTCGGTCACTAGAGATATCCCACATGATACAGATGGTTAGCGAAAGAAAGAGAAAGATAGAAGGATAAAAAGCCCAGATAACTAGTTAATTTCTTTTTAGAAAGAAATATTGCAAGGATCTGAGCACTAAAAAAATAGAAAAGAAACCCA